>JAWNMO010000171.1:0-10612 GCA_035043915.1 Drosophila paramelanica
CAGCGAGTGTTCTTGCTGCTGCTGATGTTGCTGGCTCTGATGCTTTGGCTGCAGCTGTTGCTTGCGCAGCGGTCCTTTTATATGGCTGCTTCCGGGAGGAAGCCGAAGCCTTCTGCAGCGAGTGTTCTTGCTGCTGCTGATGTTGCTGCGGCTGATGTTGCTGGCTCTGATGCTTTGGCTGCAGCTGTTGCTTGCGCAGCGGTCCTTTTATATGGCTGCTTCCGGGAGGAAGCCGAAGCCTTCTGCAGCGAGTGTTCTTGCTGCTGCTGATGTTTCTGGCTCTGATGCTTTGGCTGCAGCTGTTGCTTGCGCAGCGGTCCTTTTATATGGCTGCTTCCGGGAGGAAGCCGAAGCCTTCTGCAGCGAGTGTTCTTGCTGCTGCTGATGTTGCTGCAGCTGATGTTGCTGGCTCTGATGCTTTGGCTGCAGCTGTTGCTTGCGCAGCGGTCCTTTTATATGGCTGCTTCCGGGAGGAAGCCGAAGCCTTCTGCAGCGAGTGTTCTTGCTGCTGCTGATGTTGCTGGCTCTGATGCTTTGGCTGCAGCTGTTGCTTGCGCAGCGGTCCTTTTATATGGCTGCTTCCGGGAGAAAGCCGAAGCCCTCTGCAGCGAGTGTTGTTGCTGCTGCTGATGTTGCTGCAGCTGATGTTGCTGGCTCTGATGCTTTGGCTGCAGCTGTTGCTTGCGCAGCGGTCCTTTTATATGGCTACTTGCGGGAGGATGCCGAATCCTTCTGCAGCGAATGTTGATGTTGCTGCTGATGTTGCTGGCTCTGATGCTTTGGCTGCAGCTGTTGCTTGCGCAGCGGTCCTTTTATAGGGCTGCTTCCGGGAGGAAGCCGAAGCCTTCTGCAGCGAGTGTTGTTGCTGCTGCTGATGTTGCTGGCTCTGATGCTTTGGCTGCAGCTGTTGCTTGCGCAGCGGTCGCTTTTATATGGCTGCTTCCGGGAGGAAGCCGAAGCCTTCTGCAGCGAGTGTTCTTGCTGCTGCTGATGTTGCTGCAGCTGATGTTGCTGGCTCTGATGCTTTGGCTGCAGCTGTTGCTTGCGCTGCGGTCCTTTATATGGCTGCTTCCGGGAGGAAGCCGAAGCCTTCTGCAGCGAGTGTTCTTGCTGCTGCTGATGTTGCTGCATCTGATGCTTTGGCTGCAGCTGTTGCTTGCGCAGCGGTCCTTTATATGGCTGCTTCCGGGAGGAAGCCGAAGCCTTCTGCAGCGAGTGTTGTTGCTGCTGCTGATGTTGCTAGCCGCTGATGCTTTGGCTGCAGCTGTTGCTTGCGCAGCGGTCCTTTTATATGGCTGCTTCCGGGAGGAAGCCGAAGCCTTCTGCAGCGAGTGTTGTTGCTGCTGCTGATGTTGCTGCAGCTGATGTTGCTGGCTCTGATGCTTTGGCTGCAGCTGTTGCTTGCGCAGCGGTCCTTTTATATGGCTGCTTCCGGGAGGAAGCCGAAGCCTTCTGCAGCGAGTGTTCTTGCTGCTGCTGATGTTGCTGGCTCTGATGCTTTGGCTGCAGCTGTTGCTTGCGCAGCGGTCATTTTATATGGCTACTTGCGGGAGGAAGCCGAAGCCTTCTGCAGCGAATGTTGTTGCTGCTGCTGATGTTGCTGGCTCTGATGCTTTGGCTGCAGCTGTTGCTTGCGCAGCGGTCCTTTTATATGGCTGCTTCCGGGAGGAAGCCGAAGCCTTCTGCAGCGAGTGTTCTTGCTGCTGCTGATGTTGCTAGCCTCTGATGCTTTGGCTGCAGCTGTTGCTTGCGCAGCAGTCCTTTTATATGGCTGCTTGCGGGAGGAAGCCGAAGCCTTCTGCAGCGAGTGTTGTTGCTGCTGCTGATGTTGCTGCAGCTGATGTTGCTGGCTCTGATGCTTTGGCTGCAGCTGTTGCTTGCGCAGCGGTCCTTTTATATGGCTGCTTCCGGGGGAGCGAAGCCTCTGAAGCCTGCTGCATGCTGAGCTGATGTTGCTGCTGAGCGAGTGCTGTTGCTGCTGCTGATGTTGCTGGCTCTGATGCTTTGGCTGCAGCTGTTGCTTGCGCAGCGGTCCTTTTATATGGCTGCTTCCGGGAGGAAGCCGAAGCCTTCTGCAGCGAGTGTTGCTTGCTGCTGCTGATGTTGCTGGCTCTGATGCTTTGGCTGCAGCTGTTGCTTGCGCAGCGGTCCTTTTATATGGCTGCTTCCGGGAGGAAGCCGAAGCCTTCTGCAGCGAGTGTTGCTTGCTGCTGCTGATGTTGCTGGCTCTGATGCTTTGGCTGCAGCTGTTGCTTGCGCAGCGGTCCTTTTATATGGCTGCTTCCGGGAGGAAGCCGAAGCCTTCTGCAGCGAGTGTTCTTGCTGCTGCTGATGTTGCTGCACTGATGTTGCTGGCTCTGATGCTTTGGCTGCAGCTGTTGCTTGCGCAGCGGTCCTTTTATATGGCTGCTTCCGGGAGGAAGCCGAAGCCTTCTGCAGCGAGTGTTCTGCTGCTGATGTTGCTGCTGATGTTGCTGGCTCTGATGCTTTGGCTGCAGCTGTTGCTTGCGCAGCGGTCTGTTCTATATGGCTGCTTCCGGGAGGAAGCCGAAGCCTTCTGCAGCGAGTGTTCTTGCTGCTGCTGATGTTGCTGCAGCTGATGCTTGCTGCGCTGTCTGATGCACTTTGGTCATTTTATATGGCTGCTTGCGGGAGGAAGCCGAAGCCTTCTGCAGCGAGTGTTGTTGCTGCTGCTGATGTTGCTGGCTCTGATGCTTTGGCTGCAGCTGTTGCTTGCGCAGCGGTCTTCTATGGCTGCTTCCGGAGGAAGCCGAAGCCTTCTGCAGCGAGTGTTGTTGCAGCTGCCGATGTTGGCTCTGATGCTTTGGCTGCACTGTTGCTTGCGCAGCGGTCCTTGCATATGGCTGTTCCGGGGAAGCCTAGCCTTGCAGCGAGGTGTTGCTGCTCTGATGTTGCTGCAGCTTTGCTGCAGCTGTTACTTCGGTCATTTTATATGGCTGCTTGCGGGAGGAAGCCGAAGCCTTCTGCAGCGAGTGTTGTTACTGCTGCTGATGTTGCTGCAGCTGATGTTGCTGGCTCTGATGCTTTGGCTGCAGCTGTTGCTTGCGCAGCGGTCCTTTTATATGGCTGCTTCCGGGAGGAAGCTCGAAGCCCTCTGCAGCGAAGCTGTTGCTGATGCTGATGCTGCTAGCTGATGTTGCTGGCTCTGATGCTTTGGCTGCAGCTGTTGCTTGCGCAGTGCAGCTGGCGCTTGCGCAGCAGCCCGGACTGGGCTACCGGGAAGAAGCCTGAAGCCTCTGCGAGTGCGCTGCTGCTGGTGAAGCGGCGCACGCTGCAGCCGCCAACGCTTTGGCAGCAGCTGCTTGTCTAGCGGCCGGACGGTCATGCAACTGGCGGAGCGGCTTCCGACCAGAGCACCGCTATGCAGCGCCAGTCGTTGGCTGCCCATGCTGCTTGCCGCGCTCTCCTTGCGCAGCTTTGGTCGCTGTGAGCATGGCCGCTTCCGAGGAAGTCAGCCCGAAGCGGTGTTCTTACTGCCGGAGTTGTTGCTGCTGCTGATTCAGCTCGGACTATTTGCTGCAGCTGCTGCTAACCCAGCGGTCTACTTTTATATGGCCGCTTCCGTGAGGAAGCCAGACCTCTCGCAGCCAAGTGTTCTGCTGCTATACGATGCATCCAAATCATCGGGCTGCTGCCCTGAATCACCCCCAACCATTGAAACGCGAAAAAAAAGCGGCTCCGCCGGCATGCGGACGAAGCAGCGCCGAAGCACCCCAGACCCCACAAGAGTATCGCCATAGATGCTTGACGGCTGCTATCACCGAGCTCTCGAGTCGATTACCATGGCTCAACCCGGCCCCCGTGGCGAAGAGTGTCCGTCCTGTTGTCGAACTGTCGATTTCGGGAGCTACAACAAAAGCTAGGCGATCTCTGAGCCCCTTCGCAAAAGGTCGCTTTTTTTTTTTTTTTTTTTTTTTTTTTTTTTTAACCGCCATGTTGTTTATTAGCACACTTTTTTGAACTGATGTTTTTTAAGCGCCGCTATAAATCCTATAAAAGCTAGGAGCCACCAAAGTAATTTTTATATGCTCCCCCCGCGAAACAGACGAAGCCTAAGAATGTTTCGATTTGGGACCTTACAAGTAATACAATGGCTCATGTTTTTTTTTTTTTTTTTTAAAAAACAAAGTAAATCAAATACTACGTGCAAAGCGAAGTAGATCATTTCTGAACGACCTCCTGAAAAAGTTTCACAACAGTCGTACAGTGTACTTACGAGCAACAGATTAACATTGCTCAGAAGCTGGCGGCAAAGCGCTTAGCTGCATCTTTTATGCCATTTGGTTGTACTAGGAGCAACAACGCTATGAAAAAGCCATCTCAGCGTTTGCTCTGATCTTTGGCTGCAACGAAAATTGAGGTTGCACAAGTTAGTAAGAGCGCGGTCGTCGGGACGAAAAAGTAGCCTCATAACGCGGAGGACTGGGTTCGAATTCAGCGCTGGTATGGTAGAGTAATGTTGAATTCTTTTATTTTTTCGTTATTCATAAATATAATTATTATTAATTTGTATCGTTTTAATGACAAGTGCAAAATTTTCGTTTTCCTTGACTTTTTGCGACTTTAAGTAATGTTATATCATTCGCGAAAAATGCGGTATTGTGGTGCAGTTGGTAAGAGTTGTGCATCTTATCACGGAGGTACCGAGTTCAACTCCCGCTTGTGGAGTATTTATTTTTTTGTTGGTAATTATTAGTAAATTTTATTTTTTATTTTTAACAGGCTCAATACTCATCAACTGCCGAGAGTTTGTGTGTATGTGTTCATTTCTGTGTTCAGGGTATCTTCTAGTCGGGCGGTCCCGACTAGAGCAATCTCACTTGTTTTTTGGCTGCAGCTGTTGCTTGCGCAGCGGTCCTTTTATATGGCTGCTTCCGGGAGGAAGCCGAAGCCTTCTGCAGCGAATGTTGTTTGCTGCTGCTGATGTTGCTGGCTCTGATGCTTTGGCTGCAGCTGTTGCTTGCGCAGCGGTCCTTTTATATGGCTGCTTCCGGGAGGAAGCCGAAGCCTTCGGCAGCGAGTGTTGTTACTGCTGCTGATGTTGCTTGCTGATGTTGCTGGCTCTAATGCTTTGGCTGCAGCTGTTGCTTGCGCAGCGGTCCTTTTATATGGCTGCTTCCGGGAGGAAGCCGAAGCCTTCTGCAGCGAGTGTTGTTGCTGCTGCTGATGTTGCTGCTGATGTTGCTGGCTCTAATGCTTTGGCTGCAGCTGTTGCTTCCGCAGCGGTCCTTTTTATGGCTGCTTCCGGGAGGAAGCCGAAGCCTTCTGCAGCGAATGTTGTTGCTGCTGCTGATGTTGCTGGCTCTGATGTTTTGGCTGCAGCTGTTGCTTGCGCAGCGGTCCTTTTATATGCTGCTGCCGGGAGGAAGCCGAAGCCTTCGGCAGCCAGTGTTGTGACTGCTGCTGATGTTGCAGCCTCTGATGCTTTGGCTGCAGCTGTTGCGTGCGCGGCGGTCTTTTTATATGGCTGCTTCCGGGAGCAAACCGTAGCCTTCGGCAGCGAGTGTTGTTACTTCTGCTGATGTTGCTTAAGCTGATGTTGCTGGCTGTAATGCTTTGGCTGCAGCTGTTGCTTGCGCAGCGGTCGTTTTATATGGCTACTTGCGGGAGGAAGCCGAAGCCTTCTGCAGCGAATGTTGTTGCTGCTGCTGATGTTGCTGGCTCTGATGCTTAGGCTGCAGCTGTTGCTTGCGCAGCGGTCCTTTTATATGGCTGCTTGCGGGAGGAAGCCGAAGCCTTCTGCAGCGAATGTTGTTACTGCTGCAGAAGTTGCTGGCTCTGATGCTTTGGCTGCACCTGTTGCTTGCGCAGCGGTTCTTTTATATGGCTGCTTCCGAGAGGAAGCCGAAGCCTTTGGCAGCGAGTGTTGTTACTGCTGCTGATGTTGCTGGCTCTGAAGCTTTGGCTGCAGCTGTTGCTTGCGCTGCGGTCATTTTATATGGCTACTTGCGGGAGGAAGCCGAAGCCTTCTGCAGCGAATGTTTTTTCTGCTGCTGATATTGCTGGCTCTGATGCTTTGGCTGCAGCTGTTGCTTGCGCAGCGTTCCTTTTATATGGCTGCTTCCGGGAGGAAGACGAAGCCTTCGGCAGCGAGTGTTGTTACTGCTGCTGATGTTGCATAAGCTGATGATACTGGCTCTAATGCTTTGGCTGCAGCTGTTGCTTCCGCAGCGGTCCTTTTATATGGCTGCTTCCGGGAGGAAGCCGAAGCCTTCGGCAGCGAGTGTAGTTACTGCTGCTGATGTTGCAGCCTCTGATGCTTTGGCTGCAGCTGTTGCGTGCGCGGCGGTCTTTTTATATGGCTGCTTCCGGGAGCAAACCGTAGCCTTCGGCAGCGAGTGTTGTTACTGCTGCTGATGTTGCTTAAGCTGATGTTGCTGGCTGTAATGCTTTGGCTGCAGCTGTTGCTTGCGCAGCGGTCATTTTATATGGCTACTTACGGGAGGAAGCCGAAGCCTTTTGCAGTGAATGTTGTTGCTGGCTCTAATGCTTTGCCTGCAGCTGTTGCTTGCGCAGCGGTCTTTTTATATGGCTGCTTCCGGGAGGAAGCTGAAGCCCTCTGCGGGAGGAAGCCGAAGCCCTCTGCAGCGAGTGTTCTTGCTGCTGCTGATGTTGCTGCAGCTGTTGCTTGCGCAGCGGTCATTTTATATGGCTACTTACGGGAGGAAGCCGAAGCCTTCTGCAGCGAATGTTGTTGCTGGCTCTGATGCTTTGGCTGCGGCTCTTGCTTGCGCATAGCTCCTTTTATATGGCTGCTTCCGGTAGGAAGCCGAAGCCCTCTGCAGCGAGTGTTCTTGCTGCTGCTGATGTTGCTGGCTCTAATGCTTTGGCTGCAGCTCTTGCTTGCGTAGCGGTCTTTTTATGTGGCTGCTTCCGGGAGGAAGCCACAGCCCTCTGCAGCGAGTGTTCTTGCTGCTGCTGATGTTGCTGGCTCTAATGCTTTGGCTGCAGCTCTGGCTTGCGCAGCGGTCTTTTTATGTGGCTGCTTCCGGGAGGAAGCCACAGCCCTCTGCAGAGAGTGTTCTTGCTGCTGCTGATGTTGCTGGCTCTAATGCTTTGGCTGCAGCTCTTGCTTGCACAGCGGTCTTTTTATATGGCTGCTTCCGGGAGGAAGCCGAAGCCCTCGGCAGCGAGTGTTCTTGCTGCTGCTGATGTTGCTGGCTCTAATGCTTTGGCTGCAGCTCTTGCTTGCGCAGCGGTCCTTTTATATGGCTGCTTCCGGGTGGAAGCCGAAGACCTCTGCAGCAAGTGTTGCTACTGCTGTTGATGTTGCTGCTGCTGATGTTGCTGGCTCTGATGCTTTGGCTGCAGCTGTTGCTTGCGCAGCGGTCTTTTTATATGGCTACTTACGGGAGGAAGCCGAAGCCTTCTGCAGCGAATGTTGATGCTGGCTCTGATGCTTTGGCTGCGGCCCTTGCTTGCGCATAGCTCCTTTTATATGGCTGCTTCCGGTTGGAAGCCGAAACCCTCTGCAGCGAGTGTTCTTGCTGCTGCTGATGTTGCTGGCTCTAATGATTTGGCTGCAGCTCTTGCTTGCGCAGCGGTCTTTTTATATGGCTGCTTCCAGGAGGAAGCCGGAGCCCTCTGCAGCGAGTGTTCTTGCTGCTGCTGATGTTGCTGGCTCTAATGCTTTGGCTGCAGCTTTTGCTTGCGCAGCGGTCTTTTTATGTGGCTGCTTCCGGGAGGAAGCCACAGCCCTCTGCAGCGAGTGTTCTTGCTGCTGCTGATGTTGCTGCAGCTGATGTTGCTGGCTCTGATGCTTTGGCTGCAGCTGTTGCTTTCGCAGCGGTGTTTTTATATGGCTGCTTCCGGGAGGAAGCCGAAGCCTTCTGTAGCAAGTGTTGCTACTGCTGTTGATGCTGCAACCTCTGATGTTTTGGCTGCAGCTGTTGCTTGCGCAGCAGTCCTTTTATATGGGTACTTGCGGGAGGATGCCGAAGCCTTCTGCAGCGAATGTTGTTTCTGCTGCTGATGTTGCTGGCTTTGATGATTTGGCTGATGCTGTTGCTTGCGCAGCGGTACTTTAATAGGGCTGCTTCCGGGAGGAAGCCGAGGCCTTCGGCAGCGAGTGTTGTTGCTGCTGCTAATGTTGCTGCAACTGATGTTGCTGGCTCTGATGCTTTGGTTGCAGCTGTTGCTTGCGCAGCGGTAATTTTATATAGCTACTTGCGGGAGGAAGCCGAAGCCTTCTGCAGCGAATGTTGTTGCTGCTGCTGATGTTGCTGGCTTTGATGCTTTGGCTGATGCTGTTGCTTGCGCAGCGGTACTTTTATAGGGCTGCTTCCGGGAGGAAGCCGAGGCCTTCGGCAGCGAGTGTTGTTACTGCTGCTGATGTTGCTGGCTCTAATGCTTTGGCTGCAGCTCTTGCTTGCGCAGCGGTCTTTTTATGTGGCTGCTTCCGGGAGGAAGCCACAGCCCTCTGCAGCGAGTGTTCTTGCTGCTGCTGATGTTGCTGCAGCTGATGTTGCTGGCTCTAATGCTTTGGCTGCAGCTCTTGCTTGCGCAGCGGTCTTTTTATATGGCTGCTTCCGGGAGGAAGCCGAAGCCCTCTGCAGCGAGTGTTCTTGCTGCTGCTGATGTTGCTGGCTCTAATGCTTTTCCTGCAGCTGTTGCTTGCGCAGCGGTCTTTTTGTGTGGCTGCTTCCGGGAGGCAGCCCTCTGCAGCGAGTGTTCTTGCTGCTGCTGATGTTGCTGCAGCTGATGTTGCTGGCTCTGATGCTTTGGCTGCAGCTGTTGCTTTCGCAGCGGTCCTTTTATATGGCTGCTTCCGAGAGGAAGCCGAAGCCCTCTGCAGCGAGTGTTCTTGCTGCTGCTGATGTTGCTGGCTCTAATGCTTTGGCTGGAGCTGTTGCTTGCGCAGCGGTCCTTTTATATGGCTGCTTCCGGGAGCAAACCGTAGCCATCGGCAGCGAGTGTTGTTACTGCTGCTGATGTTGCTTAAGCTGATGTTGCTGGCTGTAATGCTTTGGCTGCAGCTGTTGCTTGCGCAGCGGTCGTTTTATATGGCTACTTGCGGGAGGAAGCCGAAGCCTTCTGCAGCGAGTGTTGTTGCTGCTGCTGATGTTGCTGCAACTGATGTTGCTGGCTCTGATGCTTTGGCTGCAGCTGTTGCTTGCGCAGCGGTAATTTTATATATCTACTTGCGGGAGGAAGCCGAAGCCTTCTGCAGCGAATGTTGTTACTGCTGCA
The DNA here is from genome assembly GCA_035043915.1 of Drosophila paramelanica. Classification (NCBI taxonomy): domain Eukaryota; kingdom Metazoa; phylum Arthropoda; class Insecta; order Diptera; family Drosophilidae; genus Drosophila; species Drosophila paramelanica. The sequence continues at coordinate 9,211 of JAWNMO010000171.1, forward strand.
GATGTTGCTGGCTCTGATGCTTTGGCTGCACCTGTTGCTTGCGCAGCGGTTCTTTTATATGGCTGCTTCCGAAAGGAAGACGAAGCCCTCTGCAGCGAGTGTTGTTACTGCTGCTGATGTTGCTGGCTCTGATGCTTTGGCTGCAGCTGTTGCTTGCGCAGCGGTAATTTTATATAGCTACTTGCGGGAGGAAGCCGAAGCCTTCTGCAGCGAATGTTGTTTCTGCTGCTGATGTTGCTGGCTCTGATGCTTTGGCTGATGCTGTTGCTTGCGCAGCGGTACTTTTATAGGGCTGCTTCCGGGAGCAAACCGTAGCCTTCGGCAGCGAGTGTTGTTACTGCTGCTGATGTTGCTTAAGCTGATGTTGCTGGCTGTAATGCTTTGGCTGCAGCTGTTTTTTGCGCAGCGGTCGTTTTATATGGCTACTTGCGGGAGGAAGCCGAAGCCTTCTGCAGAGAATGTTGTTGCTGCTGCTGATGTTGCTGGCTCTGATGCTTAGGCTGCAGCTGTTGCTTGCGCAGCGGTCCTTTTATATGGCTGCTTGCGGGCGGAAGCCGAAGCCTTCTGCAGCGAATGTTGTTACTGCTGCAGATGTTGCTGGCTCTGATGCTTTGGCTGCACCTGTTGCTTGCGCAGCGGTTCTTTTATATGGCTGCTTCCGAGAGGAAGCCGAAGCCTTTGGCAGCGAGTGTTGTTACTGCTGCTGATGTTGCTGGCTCTGAAGCTTTGGCTGCAGCTGTTGCTTGCGCTGCGGTCATTTTATATGGCTGCTTGCGGGAGGAAGACGAAGCCTTCTGCAGCGAATGTTGTTGCTGCTGCTGATGTTGCTGGCTCTGATGCTTTGGCTGCACCTGTTGCTTGCACAGCGGTCCTTTTATATGGCTGCTTCCGGGAGGAAGCCGAAGCCTTCTGCAGCGAATGTTGTTGTTGCTGCTGCTGATGTTGCTGGCTCTGATGCTTTGGCTGCAGCTGTTGCTTGCGCAGCGGTCCTTTTATAGGCTGCTGCCGTGAGGAAGCCGAAGCCTTCGGCAGAGTGTGTTGTTACTGCTGCTGATGTTGCAGCCTCTGATGCTTTGGCTGCAGCTGTTGCGTGCGCGGCGGTCTTTTTATATGGCTGCTTCCGGGAGCAAACCGTAGCCTTCGGCAGCGATTGTTGTTACTGCTGCTGATGTTGCTTAAGCTGATGTTGCTGGCTGTAATGCTTTGGCTGCAGCTGTTGCTTCCGCAGCGGTCGTTTTATATGGCTACTTGCGGGAGGAAGCCGAAGCCTTCTGCAGCGAATGTTGTTGCTGCTGCTGATGTTGCTGGCTCTGATGCTTTGGCTGATGCTGTTGCTTGCGCAGCGGCACTTTTATAGGGCTGCTTCCGGAAGGAAGCCGAAGCCTTCGGCAGCGAGTGTTGT
>JAWNMO010000172.1:0-26128 GCA_035043915.1 Drosophila paramelanica
TCCTCCCGAAAGCAGCCATGTAAAAGGACCGCTGCGCAAGCAACAGCTGCAGCCAAAGAATCAGAGCCAGCACATCAGCAGCAGCAACAACTCCGCTGCAGAAGGCTTCGGCTTCCTCCCGGAAGCAGCCAAATAAAAGGACCGCTGCGCAAGCAACAGCTGCAGCCAAAGAATCAGAGCCGGCAACATCAGCAGCAGCAACAACTCTCGCTGCAGAAGGCTTCGGCTTCCTCCCGGAAGCAGCCATATAAAAGGACCGCTGCGCAAGCAACAGCTGCAGCCAAAGAATCAGAGCCAGCAACATCAGCAGCAGCAACATCAGCAGCAGCACATCAGCAACAGCACCGCTGCAGAAGGCTTCGGCTTCCTCCCGGAAGCAGCCATATAAAAGGACCGCTGCGCAAGCAACAGCTGCAGCCAAAGAATCAGCAGCAGCAACATCAGCAGCAGCTACATTAGCAGCAGCAACATCAGCAGCAGCAAGAACACCCGCTGCAGAAGGCTTTGGCATCCTCCCGGAAGCAGCCATATAAAAGGACCGCTGCGCAAGCAACAGCTGCAGCCAAAAAATCAGAGCCGGCAACATCAGCAGCAGCAACATAAGCAGCAGCAACATCAGCAGCAGCAAGAACACCCACTGCAGAAGGCTTCGCCTTCCTCCCGGAAGCAGCCATATAAAAGGACCGCTGCGCAAGCAACAGTTGCAGCCAAAGAATCAGCAGCAGCAACATCAGCAGCAGCTACATTAGCAGCAGCAACATCAGCAGCAGCAAGAACACCCGCTGCAGAAGGCTTCGGCATCCTCCCGGAAGCAGCCATATAAAAGGGCGACTGCAGCCAAAAAATCAGAGCCGGCAACATCAGCAGCAGCAACATCAGCAGCAGCAAGAACACCCACTGCAGAAGGCTTCGCCTTCCTCCCGGAAGCAGCCATATAAAAGGACCGATGCGCAAGCAACAGCTGCAGCAAAAGAATCAGGGCCAGCAACATCAGCAGCAGCAACATCAGCAGCAGCAAGAACACCCGCTGCAGAATACTTCGGCATCCTCACGGAAGCAACCATATAAGAGGACCGCTGCGCAAGCAACAGCTGCAGCCAAAGAATCAAAGCCAGCAACATCAGCAGCAGCAACATCAGCATCAGCAACAACTCTCAATGCAGCAGGCTTCGGCTTCCTCTCGGAAGCAGCCATATAAAAGGAACGCTGCGCAAGCAACAGCTGCAGCCAAAGAATCAGAGCCAGCAACATTTGCAGCAGCAACATCAGCAGCAGCAAGAACACCCACTGCAGAAGGCTTCGGCTTCCTCCCGGAAGCAGCTTTATAAAAGGAGCCAGCAACATCAGCAGCAGCAACATCAGCATCAGCAAGAACACCCGCTGCAGAAGGCTTCGGCTTCCTCCCGGAAGCAGCCAAATAAAAGGACCGCTGAACAAGCAACTGCTGCAGCCAAAGAATCAGAGCCGGCAACATCAGCAGCAGCAACAGCTCTCGCTGCAGAAGGCTTCGGCTTCCTCCCGGAAGCAGCCATATAAAAGGACCGCTGCGCAAGCAATAGCTGCAGCCAAAGAATCAGAGCCGGCAACATCAGCAGCAGCAACAACTCTCGCTGCAGAAGGCTTCGGCTTCCTCTCGGAAGCAGCCATATAAAAGAACGCTGCGCAAGCAACAGCTGCAGACAAACAATCAGAGCCAGCAACATTTGCAGCAGCAACATCAGCAGCAGCAATAACACCCACTGCGGAAGGCTTCGGCTTCCTCCCGGAAGCAGCTATATAAAAGGAGCCAGCAACATCAGCAGCAGCAACATCAGCATCAGCAAGAACACCCGCTGCACAAGGCTTCGGCTTCCTCCCGGAAGCAGCCAAATAAAAGGACCGCTGAACAAGCAACTGCTGCAGCCAAAGAATCAGAGCCGGCAACATCAGCAGCAGCAAGAACACCCGCTGCAGAAGGCTTCGGCATCCTCCCGGAAGCAGCCATATAAAGGACCGCTGCGCAAGCAACAGCTGCAGCCAAAAAATCAGAGCCGGCAACATCAGCAGCAGCAACATAAGCAGCAGCAACATCAGCAGCAGCAAGAACACCCACTGCAGAAGGCTTCGCCTTCCTCCCGGAAGCAGCCATATAAAAGGACCGCTGCGCAAGCAACAGTTGCAGCCAAAGAATCAGCAGCAGCAACATCAGCAGCAGCTACATTAGCAGCAGCAACATCAGCAGCAGCAAGAACACCCGCTGCAGAAGGCTTCGGCATCCTCCCGGAAGCAGCCATATAAAAGGACTGCTGCACAAGCACCAGCTGCAGCCAAAGAATCAGAGCCGGCAACATCAGGATCAGCAACAGCAGCAGCAGCAACATCAGCAGCAGCAAGAACACCCGCTGCAGAAGGCTTCGGCTTCCTCCCGGAAGCAGTTATATAAAAGGACTGCTGCACAAGCACCAGCTGCAGCCAAAGAATCAGAGCCAGCAAAATCAGCAGCAGCAACATCAGCAGCAGCAAGAACACCCACTGCAGAAGGCTTCGGCTTCCTCCCGGAAGCAGCCATATAAAAGGACTGCTGCACAAGCACCAGCAGCTGCCAAAGAATCAGAGCCGGCAACATCAGGATCAGAAACAGCAGCAGCAGCAACATCAGCAGCAGCAAGAACACCCGCTGCAGAAGGCTTCGGCTTACTTTCGGAAGCAGCCATATAAAAGGAACGCTGCGCAAGCAACAGCTGCAGCCAAAGAATCAGAGCCAGCAACACTTGCAGCAGCAACATCAGCAGCAGCAAGAACACCCACTGCAGAAGGCTTCCTCCCGGACGCAGCTATACAAAAGGAGCCAGCAACATCAGCAGCAGCAACATTAGCATCAGCAAGAACACCCGCTGCACAAGGCTTCGGCTTCCTCCCGGAAGCAGCCAAATAAAAGGACCGCTGAACAAGCAACTGCTGCAGCCAAAGAATCAGAGCCAGTAACATCAGCGGCAGCACCATCAGCAGCAGCAAGAAAACCCGCTGCAGAAGGCTTCGGCTTCCTCCCGGAAGCAGCCATATAAAAGGACTGCTGCACAAGCACCAGCTGCAGCCAAAGAATCAGAGCCGGCAACATCAGGATCAGCAACAGCAGCAGCAGCAACATCAGCAGCAGCAAGAACACCCGCTGCAGAAGGCTTCGGCTTCCTCCCGGAAGCAGCCATATAAAGGACTGCTGCACAAACACCAGCTGCAGCCAAAGAATCAGAGCCGGCAACATCAGGATCAGCAACAGCAGCAGCAGCAACATCAGCAGCAGCAAGAACACCCGCTGCAGAAGGCTTCGGCTTCCTCCCGGAAACAGCCATATATAAGGACCGCTGCGCAAGCAACAGCTGCAGTTAAAGAATCAGAGCCAGCAACATCAGCAGCAGCAACATCAGCAGCAGCAACAACTCTCGCTGCAGAAGGCTTCGGCTTCCTCCCGGAAGCAGCCATATATAGGGACCGCTGCGCAAGCAACAGCTGCAGCCAAAGAATCAGAGCCGGCAACATCAGCAGCAGCAAGAACACCCGCTGCAGAAGGCTTCGGCTTCCTCCCGGAAGCAGCCATATAAAAGGACAGCTGAGCAAGCAACAGCTGCAGCCAAAGAATCAGAGCCAGCAAAATCAGCAGCAGCAACATCAGCAGCAGCAAGAACACCCACTGCAGAAGGCTTCGGCTTCCTCCCGGAAGCAGCCATATAAAAGGACTGCTGCACAAGCACCAGCAGCTGCCAAAGAATCAGAGCCGGCAACATCAGGATCAGAAACAGCAGCAGCAGCAACATCAGCAGCAGCAAGAACACCCGCTGCAGAAGGCTTCGGCTTACTCTCGGAAGCAGCCATATAAAAGGAACGCTGCGCAAGCAACAGCTGCAGCCAAAGAATCAGAGCCAGCAACACTTGCAGCAGCAACATCAGCAGCAGCAAGAACACCCACTGCAGAAGGCTTCGGCTTCCTCCCGGAAGCAGCTATACAAAAGGAGCCAGCAACATCAGCAGCAGCAACATTAGCATCAGCAAGAACACCCGCTGCACAAGGCTTCGGCTTCCTCCCGGAAGCAGCCAAATAAAAGGACCGCTGAACAAGCAACTGCTGCAGCCAAAGAATCAGAGCCAGTAACATCAGCGGCAGCACCATCAGCAGCAGCAAGAAAACCCGCTGCAGAAGGCTTCGGCTTCCTCCCGGAAGCAGCCATATAAAAGGACTGCTGCACAAGCATCAGCTGCAGCCAAAGAATCAGAGCCGGCAACATCAGGATCAGCAACAGCAGCAGCAGCAACATCAGCAGCAGCAAGAACACCCGCTGCAGAAGGCTTCGGCTTCCTCCCGGAAGCAGCCATATAAAAGGACTGCTGCACAAGCACCAGCTGCAGCCAAAGAATCAGAGCCGGCAACATCAGGATCAGCAACAGCAGCAGCAGCAACATCAGCAGCAGCAAGAACACCCGCTGCAGAAGGCTTCGGCTTCCTCCCGGAAACAGCCATATATAAGGACCGCTGCGCAAGCAACAGCTGCAGTTAAAGAATCAGAGCCAGCAACATCAGCAGCAGCAACATCAGCAGCAGCAACAACTCTCGCTGCAGAAGGCTTCGGCTTCCTCCCGGAAGCAGCCATATATAGGGACCGCTGCGCAAGCAACAGCTGCAGCCAAAGAATCAGAGCCGGCAACATCAGCAGCAGCAAGAACACCCGCTGCAGAAGGCTTCGGCTTCCTCCCGGAAGCAGCCATATAAAAGGACAGCTGAGCAAGCAACAGCTGCAGCCAAAGTATCAGAGCCAGTAACATCAGCAGCAGCACCATCAGCAGCAGCAAGAAACCCGCTGCAGAAGGCTTCGGCTTCCTCCCGGAAGCAGCCATATAAAAGGACTGCTGCACAAGCACCAGCTGCAGCCAAAGAATTAGATCCGGCAACATCACAGGATCAGCAACAGCAGCAGCAGCAACATCAGCAGCAGCAAGAACACCCGCTGCAGAAGGCTTCGGCTTCCTCCGGAAGCAGCCATATATAAGGACCGCTGCGCAAGCAACAGCTGCAGTTAAAGAATCAGAGCCAGCAACATCAGCAGCAGCAACAACTCTCGCTTCAGAAGGCTTCGGCTTCCTCCCGGAAGCAGCCATATATAGGGACCGCTGCGCAAGCAACAGCTGCAGCCAAAGAATCAGAGCCGGCAACAACAGCAGCAGCAACAACTCTCGCTGCAGAAGGCTTCAGCTTCCTCCCGGAAGCAGCCATATAAAAGGACCGCTGCGCAAGCAATAGCTGCAGCCAAAGAATCAGAACCGGCAACATCAGCAGCAGCAACAACTCTCGCTGCAGAAGGCTTCGGCTTCCTCTCGGAAGCAGCCATATAAAAGGAACGCTGCGCAAGCAACAGCTGCAGCCAAAGAATCAGAGCCAGCAACATTTGCAGCAGCAACATCAGCAGCAGCAAGAACACCCACTGCAGAAGGCTTCGGCTTCCTCCCGGAAGCAGCTATACAAAAGGAGCCAGCAACATCAGCAGCAGCAACATGCACAGCATCAGCAAGAACACCCGCTGCAGAAGGCTTCGGCTTCCTCCCGGAAGCAGCCAAATAAAAGGACCGCTGAGCAAGCAACTGCTGCAGCCAAAGAATCAGAGCCAGCAACATTTGCAGCAGCAACATCAGCAGCAGCAAGAACACCCACTGCAGAAGGCTTCGGCTTCCTCCCGGAAGCAGCTATACAAAAGGAGCCAGCAACATTAGCAGCAGCAACATCAGCAGCAGCAAGAACACCCGGTGCAGAAGGCTTCGGCTTCCTCCCGGAAGCAGCCATATAAAGGACCGCTGCGCAAGCAACAGCTGCAGCCAAAGAATCAGAGCCCGCAACATCAGCAGCAGCAACAACTCTCGCTGCAGAAGGCTTCGGCTTCCTCTCGGAAGCAGCCATATAAAAGGAACGCTGCGCAAGCAACAGCTGCAGCCAAAGAATCAGAGCCAGCAACATTTGCAGCAGCAACAGCAGCAGCAGCAACATCAGCAGCAGCAAGAACACCCGCTGCAGAAGGCTTCGGCTTCCTCTCGGAAGCAGCCATATAAAAGGAACGCTGCGCAAGCAACAGCTCCAGCCCAAGAATCAGAGCCAGCAACATTTGCAGCAGCAACATCTGCAGCAGCAAGAACACCCACTGCAGAAGGCTTCGGCTTCCTCCCGGAAGCAGCTATACAAAAGGAGCCAGCAACATCAGCAGCAGCAACATTAGCATCAGCAAGAACACCCGCTGCACAAGGCTTCGGCTTCCTCCCGGAAGCAGCCAAATAAAAGGACCGCTGAACAAGCAACTGCTGCAGCCAAAGAATCAGAGCCAGTAACATCAGCAGCAGCACCATCAGCAGCAGCAAGAAAACCCGCTGCAGAAGGCTTCGGCTTCCTCCCGGAAGCAGCCATATAAAAGGACTGCTGCACAAGCACCAGCTGCAGCCAAAGAATCAGAGCCGGCAACATCAGGATCAGCAACAGCAGCAGCAGCAACATAAGCAGCAGCAAGAACACCCGCTGCAGAAGGCTTCGGCTTCCTCCCGAAAGCAGCCATATAAAAGGACTGCTGCACAAGCAACAGCTGCAGCCAAAGAATCAGAGCCGGCAACATCAGGATCAGCAGCAGCAGCAGCAGCAACATCAGCAGCAGCAAGAACACCCGCTGCAGAAGGCTTCGGCTTCCTCCCGGAAGCAGCCATATAAAAGGACCGCTGCGCAAGCAACAGCTGCAGCCAAAGAATCAAGGAAGCCGGCAACATCAGCAGCAGCAAGAACACCCGCTGCAGAAGGCTTCGGCTTCCTCCCGGAAGCAGCCATATAAAAGGCGCCGCTGCGCAAGCAACAGCTGCAGCCAAAGAATCAGAGCCGGCAACATCAGCAGCAGCAAGAACACCCGCTGCAGAAGGCTTCGGCTTCCTCCCGGAAGCAGCCATATAAAAGGACCGCTGAGCAAGCAACAGCTGCAGCCAAAGAATCAGAGCCAGTAACATCAGCAGCAGCACCATCAGCAGCAGCAAGAAAACCCGCTGCAGAAGGCTTCGGCTTCCTCCCGGAAGCAGCCATATAAAAGGACTGCTGCACAAGCACCAGCTGCAGCCAAAGAATCAGAGCCGGCAACATCAGGATCAGCAACAGCAGCAGCAGCAACAACATCAGCAGCAAGCAACGCCCCCCGACAGCAGCTCGGCTTCTTCCCGGAAGCAGCCATATAAAAGGACTGCTGCACAAGCACCAGCTGCAGCCAAAGAATTAGAGCCGGCAACATCAGGATCAGCAACAGCAGCAGCAGCAACATCAGTAGCAGCAAGAACACCCGCTGCAGAAGGCTTCGGCTTCCTCCCGGAAGCAGCCATATATAAGGACCGCTGCGCAAGCAACAGCTGCAGTTAAAGAATCAGAGCCAGCAACATCAGCAGCAGCAACATCAGCAGCAGCAACAACTCTCGCTGCAGAAGGCTTCGGCTTCCTCCCGGAAGCAGCCATATAAAAGGACCGCTGCGCAAGCAACAGTTGCAGCCAAAGAATCAGCAGCAGCAACATCAGCAGCAGCAACATTAGCAGCAGCAACATCAGCAGCAGCAAAATCAGCAGCAGCAAGAACACCCGCAGCAGAAGGCTTCGGCATCCTCCCGGAAGCAGCCAATAAAAGGACCGCTGCGCAAGCAACAGCTGCAGCCAAAAAATCAGAGCCGGCAACATCAGCAGCAGCAACATCAGCAGCAGCAAGAACACCCGCTGCAGAAGGCTTCGCCTTCCTCCCGGAAGCAGCCATATAAAAGGACCGCTGCGCAAGCAACAGCTGCAGCCAAAGAATCACCAGCAGCAACATCGGCAGCAGCAACATTAGCAGCAGCAACATCAGCAGCAGCAACATCAGCAGCAGCAAAATCAGCAGCAGCAAGAACACCCGCAGCAGAAGGCTTCGGCATCCTCCCGGAAGCAGCCATATAAAGGACCGCTGCGCAAGCAACAGCTGCAGCCAAAAAATCAGAGCCGGCAACATCAGCAGCAGCAACATCAGCAGCAGCAAGAACACCCACTGCAGAAGGCTTCGCCTTCCTCCCGGAAGCAGCCATATATAAGGACCGCTGCGCAAGCAACAGCTGCAGTTAAAGAATCAGAGCCAGCAACATCAGCAGCAGCAACATCAGCAGCAGCAACAACTCCCGCTGCAGAAGGCTTCGGCTTCCTCCCGGAAGCAGCCATATAAAAGGACCGCTGCGCAAGCAACAGTTGCAGCCAAAGAATCAGCAGCAGCAACATCAGCAGCAGCAACATTAGCAGCAGCAACATCAGCAGCAGCAAAATCAGCAGCAGCAAGAACACCCGCAGCAGAAGGCTTCGGCATCACTCCCGGAAGCAGCCATATAAAAGGACCGCTGCGCAAGCAACAGCTGCAGCCAAAAAATCAGAGCCGGCAACATCAGCAGCAGCAACATCAGCAGCAGCAAGAACACCCACTGCAGAAGGCTTCGCCTTCCTCCCGGAAGCAGCCATATAAAAGGACCGCTGCGCAAGCAACAGCTGCAGCCAAAGAATCACCAGCAGCAACATCGGCAGCAGCAACATCAGCAGCAGCAACATTAGCAGCAGCAACATCAGCAGCAGCAAAATCAGCAGCAGCAAGAACACCCGCAGCAGAAGGCTTCGGCATCCTCCCGGAAGCAGCCATATAAAAGGACCGCTGCGCAAGCAACAGCTGCAGCCAAAAAATCAGAGCCGGCAACATCAGCAGCAGCAACATCAGCAGCAGCAAGAACACCCACTGCAGAAGGCTTCGCCTTCCTCCCGGAAGCAGCCATATAAAAGGACCGCTGCGCAAGCAACAGCTGCAGTTAAAGAATCAGAGCCAGCAACATCAGCAGCAGCAACATCAGCAGCAGCAACAACTCTCGCTGCAGAAGGCTTCGGCTTCCTCCCGGAAGCAGCCATATATGGGGACCGCTGCGCAAGCAGCAGCTGCAGCCAAAGAATCAGAGCCGGCAACAACAGCGGCAGCAACAACTCTCGCTGCAGAAGGCTTCAGCTTCCTCCCGGAAGCAGCCATATAAATGGACCGCTGCGCAAGCAATAGCTGCAGCCAAAGAATCAGAACCGGAAACATCAGCAGCAGCAACAACTCTCGCTGCAGAAGGCTTCGGCTTCCTCTCGGAAGCAGCCATATAAAAGGAACGCTGCGCAAGCAACAGCTGCAGCCAAAGAATCAGAGCCAGCAACATTTGCAGCAGCAACATCAGCAGCAACAAGAACACACACTGCAGAAGGCTTCGGCTTCCTCCCGGAAGCAGCTATACAAAATGAGCCAGCAACATCAGCAGCAGCAACATCAGCATCAGCAAGAACACCCGCTACAGAAGGCTTCGGCTTTCTCCCGGAAGCAGCTACATAACAGGAGTCAGCAACATCAGCAGCAGCAAGAACACCCGCTGCATTATACTTCGGCATCCTCCCGGAAGCAGCCATATAAAAGGACCGCTGCGCAAGCAACAGCTGCAGCCAAAGAATCAGAGCCGGCAACATCAGCAGCAGCAACAACTCTCGCTGCAGAAGGCTTCGGCTTCCTCCCGGAAGCAGCCAAATAAAAGGACCGCTGAGAAAGCAACTGCTGCAGCCAAAGAATCAGAGCCGGCAACATCAGCAGCAGCAACAACTCTCGCTGCAGAAGGCTTCGGCTTCCTCTCGGAAGCAGCCATATAAAAGGAACGCTGCGCAAGCAACAGCTGCAGCCAAAGAATCAGAGCCGGCAACATCAGGATCAGCAACAGCAGCAGCAGCAACATAAGCAGCAGCAAGAACACCCGCTGCAGAAGGCTTCGGCTTCCTCCCGGAAGCAGCCCAATAAAAGGGCCGCTGCGCAAGCAACAGCTGCAGCCAAAGAATCAGAGCCGGCAACAACCGCAGCAGCAACAACTCTCGCTGCAAAAGGCTTCGGCTTCCTCCCGGAAGCAGCCAAATAAAAGGACCGCTGAGAAAGCAACTGCTGCAGCCAAAGAATCAGAGCCGGCAACATCAGCAGCAGCAACAACTCTCGCTGCAGAAGGCTTCGGCTTCCTCTCGGAAGCAGCCATATAAAAGGAACGCTGCGCAAGCAACAGCTGCAGCCAAAGAATCAGAGCCAGCAACATGCAGCAGCAACATCAGCAGCAGCAAGAACACCCACTGTAGATGGCTTCGGCTTTCTCCCGGAAGCAGCTATATAACAGGAGTCAGCACCATCAGCAGCAGCAAGAAAACCCGCTGCAGAAGGCTTCGGCTTCCTCCCGGAAGCAGCCATATAAAAGGACTGCTGCACAAGCACCAGCTGCAGCCAAAGAATCAGAGCCGGCAACATCAGGATCAGCAACAGCAGCAGCAGCAACATAAGCAGCAGCAAGAACACCCGCTGCAGAAGGCTTCGGCTTCCTCCCGGAAGCAGCCCAATAAAAGGGCCGCTGCGCAAGCAACAGCTGCAGCCAAAGAATCAGAGCCGGCAACAACCGCAGCAGCAACAACTCTCGCTGCAAAAGGCTTCGGCTTCCTCCCGGAAGCAGCCAAATAAAAGGACCGCTGAGAAAGCAACTGCTGCAGCCAAAGAATCAGAGCCGGCAACATCAGCAGCAGCAACAACTCTCGCTGCAGAAGGCTTCGGCTTCCTCTCGGAAGCAGCCATATAAAAGGAACGCTGCGCAAGCAACAGCTGCAGCCAAAGAATCAGAGCAAGCAACATTTGCAGCAGCAACATCAGCAGCAGCAAGAACACCCACTGTAGATGGCTTCGGCTTTCTCCCGGAAGCAGCTATATAACAGGAGTCAGCAACATCAGCAGCAGCAAGAACACCCGCTGCATTATACTTCGGCATCCTCCCGGAAGCAGCCATATAAAAGGACCGCTGCGCAAGCAACAGCTGCAGCCAAAGAATCAGAGAAGTACCATCAGCAGCAGCAACAGCAGCAGCAGTACCATCAACAGCAGCAAGAACACCCGCTGCATTCGGATTCCTCCCGGAAGCAGCCATATAAAAGGACCGCTGCGCAAGCAACAGCTGCAGCCAAAGAATCAGAGCCGGCAACATCAGCAGCAGCAACAACTCTCGCTGCAAAAGGCTTCGGCTTCCTCCCGGAAGCATCCATATAAAAGGACCGCTGCGCAAGCAACAGCTGCAGCCAAAGAATCAGAGCCGGCAACATCAGCAGCAGCAACAACTCTCGCTGCAGAAGGCTTCGGCTTCCTCCCGGAAGCAGCCATATAAAAGGACCGCTGCGCAAGCAACAGCTGCAGCCAAAGAATCAGAGCCAGAAAAATCAGCAGCAGCAACATCAGCAGCAGCAACATCAGCAGCAGTACCATCAGCAGCAGTACCATCAGCAGCAGCAAGAACACCCGCTGCAGAAGGCTTCGGCTTCCTCCCGGAAGCAACCCAATAAAAGGGCCGCTGCGCAAGCAACAGCTGCAGCCAAAAATCAGAGCCGGCAACATCAGCAGCAGCAACATAAGCAGGAGCAAGAACACCCACTGCAGAAGGCTTCGCCTTCCTCCCGGAAGCAGCCATATAAAAGGACCGCTGCGCAAGCAACAGCTGCAGCCAAAGAATCAGAGCCCGCAACATCAGCAGCAGCAAAAACTCTCGCTGCAGAAGGCTTCGGCTTCCTCTCGGAAGCAGCCATATAAAAGGAACGCTGCGCAAGCAACAGCTGCAGCCAAAGAATCAGAGCCAGCAACATTTGCAGCAGCAACAACTCTCGCTGCAAAGGCTTCGGCTTCCTCCCGGAAGCATCCATATAAAAGCAACAGCTGCAGCCAAAGAATCAGAGCCGGCAACATCAGCAGCAGCAACAACAACAACTCTCGCTGCAAAAGGCTTCGGCTTCCTCCCGGAAGCATCCATATAAAAGCAACAGCTGCAGCCAAAGAATCAGAGCCGGCAACATCAGCAGCAGCAACAACTCTCGCTGCAGAAGGCTTCGGCTTCCTCCCGGAAGCAGCCATATAAAACGACCGCTGCGCAAGCAACAGCTGCAGCCAAAGAATCAGAGCCAGCAAAATCAGCAGCAGCAACATCAGCAGCAGCACCATCAGCAGCAGCAAGAACACCCGCTGCAGAAGGCTTCGGCTTCCTCCCGGAAGCAACCCAATAAAAGGGCCGCTGCGCAAGCAACTGCTGCAGCCAAAGAATCAGAGCAAGCAACATCAGCAGCAGAGAGAACACCCGCTGAAGAAGGATTCGGCTTCCTCCCGGAAGCAGCCATATAAAAGGACCGCTGCGCAAGCAACAGCTGCAGCCAAAGAATCAGCAGCAGCAACATCAGCAGCAGCAACAGTAGCAGCAGCACATCAGCAGCAGCAAGAAAACCCGCTGCAGAAGGCTTCGGCATCCTCCCGGAAGCAGCCATATAAAAGGACCGCTGCGCAAGCAACAGCTGCAGCCAAAGAATCAGAGCCGACAACATCAGCAGCAGCAACAACTCTCGCTGCAGAAGGCTTCGGCTTCCTCCCGGAAGCAGCCCAATAAAAGGACCGCTGCGCAAGGAACAGCTGCAGCCAAAGAATCACAACCAGCAACATCAGCAGCAGCAACATCAGCATCAGCAAGAACACCCGCTGCAGAAGACTTCGGCTTCCTCCCGGAAGCAGCCATATAAAAGGACCGCTGCGCAAGCAACAGCTGCAGCCAAAGAATCAGAGCCCGCAACATCAGCAGCAGCAAGAACACCCGCTGCAGAAGGCTTCGGCTTCCTCCCGGAAGCAGCCATATAAAAGGACCGCTGAGCAAGCAACAGCTGCAGCCAAAGAATCAGAGCCAGTAACATCAGCAGCAGCACCATCAGCAGCAGCAAGAAAACCCGCTGCAGAAGGCTTCGGCTTCCTCCCGGAAGCAGCCATATAAAAGGACTGCTGCACAAGCACCAGCTGCAGCCAAAGAATCAGAGCCGGCAACATCAGGATCAGCAACAGCAGCAGCAGCAACATCAGCAGCAGCAAGAACACCCGCTGCAGAAGGCTTCGGCTTCCTCCCGGAAACAGCCATATATAAGGACCGCTGCGCAAGCAACAGCTGCAGTTTAAGAATCAGAGCCAGCAACATCAGCAGCAGCAACATCAGCAGCAGCAACAACTCTCGCTGCAGAAGGCTTCGGCTTCCTCCCGGAAGCAGCCATATATAGGGACCGCTGCGCAAGCAACAGCTGCAGCCAAAGAATCAGAGCCGGCAACATCAGCAGCAGCAAGAACACCCGCTGCAGAAGGCTTCGGCTTCCTCCCGGAAGCAGCCATATAAAAGGACCGCTGAGCAAGCAACAGCTGCAGCCAAAGAATCAGAGCCAGTAACATCAGCAGCAGCACCATCAGCAGCAGCAAGAAAACCCGCTGCAGAAGGCTTCGGCTTCCTCCCGGAAGCAGCCATATAAAAGGACTGCTGCACAAGCACCAGCTGCAGCCAAAGAATCAGAGCCGGCAACATCAGGATCAGCAACAGCAGCAGCAGCAACATCAGCAGCAGCAAGAACACCCGCTGCAGAAGGCTTCGGCTTCCTCCCGGAAGCAGCCATATAAAAGGACTGCTGCACAAGCACCAGCTGCAGCCAAAGAATTAGAGCCGGCAACATCAGGATCAGCAACAGCAGCAGCAGCAACATCAGCAGCAGCAAGAACACCCGCTGCAGAAGGCTTCGGCTTCCTCGGAAGCAGCCATATAAAAGGACCGCTGCGCAAGCAACAGCTGCAGTTAAAGAATCAGAGCCAGCAACATCAGCAGCAGCAACATCAGCAGCAGCAACAACTCTCGCTGCAGAAGGCTTCGGCTTCCTCCCGGAAGCAGCCATATATAGGGACCGCTGCGCAAGCAACAGCTGCAGCCAAAGAATCAGAGCCGGCAACAACAGCAGCAGCAACAACTCTCGCTGCAGAAGGCTTCGGCTTCCTCCCGGAAGCAGCCATATAAAAGGACCGCTGCGCAAGCAATAGCTGCAGCCAAAGAATCAGAACCGGCAACATCAGCAGCAGCAACAACTCTCGCTGCAGAAGGCTTCGGCTTCCTCCCGGAAGCAGCCATATAAAAGGACCGATGCGCAAGCAACAGCTGCAGCCAAAGAATCAGAGCCAGCAACATTTGCAGCAGCAACATCAGCAGCAGCAAGAACACCCACTGTAGAAGGCTTCGGCTTTCTCCCGGAAGCAGCTATATAACAGGAGTCGGCAACATCAGCAGCAGCAAGAACACCCGCTGCATTATACTTCGGCATCCTCCCGGAAGCAGCCATATAAAAGGACCGCTGCGCAAGCAACAGCTGCAGCGAAAGAATCAGAGAAGTAACATCAGCAGCAGCAACAGCAGCAGCAGTAACATCAGCAGCAGCAAGAACACCCGCTGCATTCGGTTTCCTCCCGGAAGCAGCCATATAAAAGGACTGCTGCGCAAGCAACAGCTGCAGCCAAAGAATCAGAGCCGGCAACATCAGCAGCAGCAACAACTCTCGCTGCAAAAGGCTTCGGCTTCCTCCCGGAAGCATCCATATAAAAGGACCGCTGCGCAAGCAACAGCTGCAGCCAAAGAATCAGAGCCGGCAACATCAGCAGCAGCAACAACTCTCGCTGCAGAGAGCTCGGCTTCCTCCGGAAGCAGCCATATAAAAGGACCGCTGCGCAAGCAACAGCAGCAGTACCATCAGCAGCAGCAAGAACACCCGCTGCAGAAGGCTTCGGCTTCCTCCGAAGCAACCCAATAAAAGGGCCGCTGCGCAAGCAACAGCTGCAGCCAAAAAATCAGAGCCGGCAACATCAGCAGCAGCAACATAAGCAGGAGCAAGAACACCCACTGCAGAAGGCTTCGCCTTCCTCCCGGAAGCAGCCATATAAAAGGACCGCAGCGCAAGCAACAGCTGCAGCCAAAGAATCAGAGCCCGCAACATCAGCAGCAGCAACAACTCTCGCTGCAGAAGGCTTCAGCTTCCTCTCGGAAGCAGCCATATAAAAGGAACGGCTGCGCAAGCAACAGCTGCAGCCAAAGAGATCAGAGCCCAGCAACATCTGCAGCAGCAACAACTCTCGCTGCAAAAGGCTTCGGCTTCCTCCCGGAAGCATCCATATAAAAGGACCGCTGCGCAAGCAACAGCTGCAGCCAAAGAATCCGAGCCGGCAACATCAGCAGCAGCACAACTCTCGCTGCAGAAGGCTTCGGCTTCCTCCCGGAAGCAGCCATATAAAACGACCGCTGCGCAAGCAACAGCTGCAGCCAAAGAATCAGAGCCAGCAAAATCAGCAGCAGCAACATCAGCAGCAGCAACATCAGCAGCAGCACCATCAGCAGGAGCAACAACTCTCGCTGCAGAAGGCTTCGGCTTCCTCTCGAAGGCAGCCATATAAAAGGAACGCTGCGCAAGCAACAGCTGCAGCCAAAGAATCAGAGCCAGCAACATTTGCAGCAGCACCATCAGCAGCAGCAAGAACACCCACTGTAGAAGGCTTCGGCTTTCTCCCGGAAGCAGCTATATAACAGGAGTCAGCAACATCAGCAGCAGCAAGAACACCCGCTGCATTATACTTCGGCATCTTCCCGGAAGCAGCCATATAAAAGGACCGCTGCGCAAGCAACAGCTGCAGCCAAAGAATCAGAGAAGTAACATCAGCAGCAGCAACAGCAGCAGCAGTAACATCAGCAGCAGCAAGAACACCCGCTGCAGAAGGCTTCGGATTCCTCCCGAAGCAGCCATATAAAAGGACCGCTGCGCAAGCAACAGCTGCAGCCAAAGAATCAGAGCCAGTAGCTAGCACACCCGCTGCAGAAGGCTTCGGCTTCCTCCCGGAAGCAGCCAAATAAAAGGACCGCTGAGCAAGCAACAGCTGCAGCCAAAGAATCAGAGCCCGAAACATCAGCAGCAGCAACAACTCTCGCTGCAGAAGGCTTCGGCTTCCTCCCGGAAGCAGCCATATAAAAGGACCGCTGCGCATGCAACAGCTGCAGCCAAAGAATCAGAGAAGTAACATCAGCAGCAGCAACATCAGCAGCAGCAACATCAGCAGCAGCAAGAAAATCCGCTGCAGAAGGCTTCGGCATCCTCCCGGAAGCAGCCATATAAAGGACCGTTGCGCAAGCAACAGCTGCAGCCAAAGAATCAGAGCCGGCAACATCAGCAGCAGCAACAACTCTCGCTGCAGAAGGCTTCGGCTTCCTCCGGAAGAAGCCATATAAAAGGACCGCTGCGCAAGCAACAGCTGCAGCCAAAGAATCAGAGCCAGAAAAATCAGCAGCAGCAACATCAGCAGCAGCCAACATCAGCAGCAGCACCATCAGCAGCAGCAAGAACACCCGCTGCAGAAGGCTTCGGCTTCCTCCCGGAAGCAACCCAATAAAAGGGCCGCTGCGCAAGCAACTGCTCAGCCAAAGAATCAGCAAGCAACATCAGCAGCAGAGAGAACACCCGCTGAAGAAGGATTCGGCTTCCTCCCGGAAGCAGCCATATAAAAGGACCGCTGCGCAAGCAACAGCTGCAGCCAGATCAGCAGCAGCAACATCAGCAGCAGCAACAACTCTCGCTTGAAGCGGCTTCCTCCCGGAAAAGCCATATAAAGGACCGCTGCGCAAGCAACAGCTGCAGCCAAAGAATCAGAGCCAGAAAAATCAGCAGCAGCAACATCAGCAGCAGCAACAGTAGCAGCAGCAACATCAGCAGCAGCAAGAAAACCCGCTGCAGAAGGCTTCGGCATCCTCCCGGAAGCAGCCATATAAAAGGACCGCTGCGCAAGCAACAGCTGCAGCCAAAGAATCACAACCAGCAACATCAGCAGCAGCAACATCAGCATCAGCAAGAACACCCGCTGCAGAAGGCTTCGGCTTCCTCCGGGAAGCAGCCATATAAAAGGACCGCTGCGTAAGCAACAGCTGCAGCCAAAGAATCAGAGCCCGCAACATCAGCAGCAGCAACAACTCTCGCTGCAGAAGTCTTCGGCTTCCTCTCGGAAGCAGCCATATAAAAGGAACGCTGCGCAAGCAACAGCTGCAGCCAAAGAATCAGAGCCAGCAACGTTTGCAGCAGCAACATCAGCAGCAGCAAGAACACCCACTGTAGAAGGCTTCGGCTTTCTCCCGGAAGCAGCTATATAACAGGAGTCAGCAACATCAGCAGAAGCAAGAACACCCGCTGCATTATACTTCGGCATCCTCCCGGAAGCAGCCTTATAAAAGGACCGCTGCGCAAGCAACAGCTGCAGCCAAAGAATCAGAGAAGTAACATCAGCAGCAGCAACAGCAGCAGCAGTAACATCAGCAGCAGCAAGAACACCCGCTGCAGAAGGCTTCGGATTCCTCCCGGAAGCAGCCATATAAAAGGACCGCTGCGCAAGCAACAGCGGCAGCCAAAGAATCAGAGCCAGTAGCTAGCACACCCGCTGCAGAAGGCTTCGGCTTCCTCCCGGAAGCAGCCAAATAAAAGGACCGCTGAGCAAGCAACTGCTGCAGCCAAAGAATCAGAGCCGGCAACATCAGCAGCAGCAACAACTCTCGCTGCAGAAGGCGTCTCGGCTTCCTCTCGGAAGCAGCCATATAAAAGGACCGCTGCGCAAGCAACAGCTGCAGCCAAAGAATCAGAGCCGGCAACATCAGCATCAGCATTAACTCTCGCTGCAGATGGCTTCAGCTTCCTCCCGGAAGCAGCCATATAAAAGGACCGCTGCGCAAGCAACAGCTGCAGCCAAAGAATCAGAGCAAGCAAAATCAGCAGCAGCAACATCAGCAGCAGCAACATCAGCAGCAGCACCATCAGCAGCAGCAAGAACACCCGCTGCAGAAGGCTTCGGCTTCCTTCCGGAAGCAACCCAATAAAAGGGCCGCTGCGCAAGCAACTGCTGCAGCCAAAGAATCAGAGCAAGCAACATCAGCATCAGCAAGAACACCCGCTGCAGAAGGCTTCGGCTTCCTCCGGGAAGCAGCCATATAAAAGGACCGCTGCGTAAGCAACAGCTGCAGCCAAAGAATCAGAGCCCGCAACATCAGCAGCAGCAACAACTCTCGCTGCAGAAGTCTTCGGCTTCCTCTCGGAAGCAGCCATATAAAAGGAACGCTGCGCAAGCAACAGCTGCAGCCAAAGAATCAGAGCCAGCAACGTTTGCAGCAGCAACATCAGCAGCAGCAAGAACACCCACTGTAGAAGGCTTCGGCTTTCTCCCGGAAGCAGCTATATAACAGGAGTCAGCAACATCAGCAGAAGCAAGAACACCCGCTGCATTATACTTCGGCATCCTCCCGGAAGCAGCCTTATAAAAGGACCGCTGCGCAAGCAACAGCTGCAGCCAAAGAATCAGAGAAGTAACATCAGCAGCAGCAACAGCAGCAGCAGTAACATCAGCAGCAGCAAGAACACCCGCTGCAGAAGGCTTCGGATTCCTCCCGGAAGCATCCATATAAAAGGACCGCTGCGCAAGCAACAGCTGCAGCCAAAGAATCAGAGCCGGCAACATCAGCATCAGCATTAACTCTCGCTGCAGAAGGCTTCAGCTTCCTCCCGGAAGCAGCCATATAAAAGGACCGCTGCGCAAGCAACAGCTGCAGCCAAAGAATCAGAGCCAGCAAAATCAGCAGCAGCAACATCAGCAGCAGCAACATCAGCAGCAGCACCATCAGCAGCAGCAAGAACACCCGCTGCAGAAGGCTTCGGCTTCCTCCCGGAAGCAACCCAATAAAAGGGCCGCTGCGCAAGCAACTGCTGCAGCCAAAGAATCAGAGCAAGCAACATCAGCAGCAGAGAGAACACCCGCTGAAGAAGGATTCGGCTTCCTCCCGGAAGCAGCCATATAAAAGGACCGCAGCGCAAGCAACAGCTGCAGCCAAAGAATCAGCAGCAGCAACATCAGCGGCAGCAACAGTAGCAGCAGAAACATCAGCAGCAGCAAGAAAACCCGCTGCAGAAGGCTTCGGCATCCTCCCGGAAGCAGCCATATAAAAGGACCGCTGCGCAAGCAACAGCTGCAGCCAAAAAATCAGAGCAGGCAACATCAGCAGCAGCAACATAAGCAGCAGCAACATCAGCAGCAGCAAGAACACGCACTGCAGAAGGCTTCGCCTTCCTCCCATAAGCAGCCATATAAAAGGACCGCTGCGCAAGCAACAGCTGCCGCCAAAGAATCAGCAGCAGCAACATCAGCAGCAGCAACATTAGCAGCAGCAACATCAGCAGCAGCAAGAACACCCGCTGCAGAAGGCTTCGGCATCCTCCCGGAAGCAGCCATCTAAAAGGACGGCTGCGCAAGCAACAGCTGCAGCCAAAAAATCAGAGCCGGCAACATCAGCAGCAGCAACATAAGCAGGAGCAAGAACACCCACTGCAGAAGGCTTCGCCTTCCTCCCGGAAGCAGCCATATAAAAGGACCGCTGCGCAAGCAACAACTGCCGCCAAAGAATCAGCAGCAGCAACATCAGCAGCAGCAACATTAGCAGCAGCAACATCAGCAGCAGCAAGAACACCCGCTGCAGAAGGCTTCGGCATCCTCCCGGAAGCAGCCATCTAAAAGGACGGCTGCGCAAGCAACAGCTGCAGCCAAAAAATCAGAGCCGGCAACATCAGCAGCAGCAACATCAGCAGCAGCAAGAACACCCACTGCAGAAGGCTTCGCCTTCCTCCCTGAAGCAGCCATATAAAAGGACCGATGCGCAAGCAACAGCTGCAGCAAAAGAATCAGAGCCAGCAACATCAGCAGCAGCAACGTCAGCAGCAGCAAGAACACCCACTGCAGAATACTTCGGCATCCTCCCGGAAGCAGCCATATAAAAGGACCGCTGCGCAAGCAACAGCTGCAGCCAAATAATCAAATCCAGCAACATCAGCAGCAGCAACATCAGCAGCAGCAACAACTCTCGCTGCAAAAGGCTTCGGCTTCCTCCCGGAAGCAGCCCAATAAAAGGGCCGCTGCGCAAGCAACAGCTGCAGCCAAAGAATCAGAGCCGGCAACAACCGCAGCAGCAACAACTCTCGCTGCAAAAGGCTTCGGCTTCCTCCCGGAAGCAGCCCAATAAAAGGGCCGCTGCGCAAGCAACAGCTGCAGCCAAAGAATCAGAGCCGGCAACAACCGCAGCAGCAACAACTCTCGCTGCAGAAGGCTTCGGCTTCCTCCCGGAAGCAGCCATATAAAAGGACCGCTGCGCAAGCAACAGCTGCAGCCAAAGAATCAGAGCCGGCAACATCAGCAGCAGCAACAACTCTCGCTGCAGAAGGCTTCGGCTTCCTCTCGGAAGCAGCCATATAAAAGGAACGCTGCGCAAGCAACAGCTGCAGCCAAAGAATCAGAGCCAGCAACATTTGCAGCAGCAAGAACACCCACTGCAGAAGGCTTTGGCTTCCTCCCGAAAGCAGCCATATATAAGGTCCGCTGCGCAAGCAACAGCTGCAGCCAAAGAATCAGAGCCAGCAACATCAGTTGCAGCAACATCAGCAGCAGCAAGAACACCCGCTGCAGAAGGCTTCGGCTTCCTCCCGGAAGCAGCCATATAAAAGGACTGCTGCACAAGCACCAGATGCAGCCATAGAATCCGAGCTGGCAACATCAGCATCAGCAACAACTCTCGCTGCAGAAGGCTTCGGCTTCCTCCCGGAAGCAACCCAATAAAAGGGCCACTGCGCAAGCAACAGCTGCAGCCAAAGAATCAGAGCCAGCAACATCAGTTGCAGCAACATCAGCAGCAGCAAGAACACCCGCTGCAGAAGGCTTCGGCTTCCTCCCGGAAGCAGCCATATAAAAGGACTGCTGCACAAGCACCAGGTGCAGCCAAAGAATCCGAGCCGGCAACATCAACATCAGCAACAACTCTCGCTTCAGAAGGCTTCGGCTTCCTCTCGGTAGCAGCCATATAAAAGGAACGCTGCGCAAGCAACAGCTGCAGCCAAAGAAGCCAGCAACATCAGCAGCAGCAACATCAGCATCAGCAAGAACACCCGCTGCACAAGGCTTCGGCTTCTTCCCGGAAGCAGCCAAATAAAAGGACCGCTGAACAAGCAACTGCTGCAGCCAAAGAATCAGAGCCGGCAACATTAGCAGCAGCAAGAACACCCGCTGCAGAAGGCTTCGGCTTCCTCCCGGAAGCAGCCATATAAAAGGACCGCTGCGCAAGCAACAGCTGCAGCCAAAGAATCAGAGCCAGTAGCTAGCACACCCGCTGCAGAAGGCTTCGGCTTCCGCCCGGAAGCAGCCATATAAAAGGACCGCTGAGCAAGCAAGAGCTGCAGCCAAAGAATCAGAGCCAGTAACATCAGCAGCAGCAACATCAGCATCAGCAAGAACACCCGCTGCAGAAGGCTTCGGCTTCCGCCCGGAAGCAGCCATATAAAAGGACCGCTGCGCAAGCAACAGCTGCAGCCAAAGAATCAGAGCCAGCAACATTTGCAGCAGCAACATCAGCAGCAGCAAGAACACCCGCTGCAGAAGGCTTCGGCTTCCTCCCGGAAGCAGCCATATAAAAGGACTGCTGCGCAAGCAACAGCTGCAGCCAAAGAATCAGAGCCAGTAACAGCAGCAGCAGCAACAGCAGCAGCAGCAAGATCAGCAGCAGCAAGAACACCCGCTGCAGAAGGCTTCGGCATCCTCCCGGAAGCAGCCATCTAAAAGGACGGCTGCGCAAGCAACAGCTGCAGCCAAAGAATCAGAGCCAGCAACATTTGCAGCAGCAACATCAGCAGCAGCAAGAACACCCGCTGCAGAAGGCTTCGGCTTCCTCCCGGAAGCAGCCATCTAAAAGGACGGCTGCGCAAGCAACAGCTGCAGCCAAAGAATCAGAGCCAGCAACATTTGCAGCAGCAACATCAGCAGCAGCAAGAACACCCGCTGCAGAAGGCTTCGGCTTCCTCCCGGAAGCAGCCATATAAAAGGACTGCTGCACAAGCACCAGATGCAGCCATAGAATCCGAGCTGGCAACATCAGCATCAGCAACAACTCTCGCTGCAGAAGGCTTCGGCTTCCTCCCGGAAGCAACCCAATAAAAGGGCCACTGCGCAAGCAACAGCTGCAGCCAAAGAATCAGAGCCAGCAACATCAGTTGCAGCAACATCAGCAGCAGCAAGAACACCCGCTGCAGAAGGCTTCGGCTTCCTCCCGGAAGCAGCCATATAAAAGGACTGCTGCACAAGCACCAGGTGCAGCCAAAGAATCCGAGCCGGCAACATCAACATCAGCAACAACTCTCGCTTCAGAAGGCTTCGGCTTCCTCTCGGTAGCAGCCATATAAAAGGAACGCTGCGCAAGCAACAGCTGCAGCCAAAGAAGCCAGCAACATCAGCAGCAGCAACATCAGCATCAGCAAGAACACCCGCTGCACAAGGCTTCGGCTTCTTCCCGGAAGCAGCCAAATAAAAGGACCGCTGAACAAGCAACTGCTGCAGCCAAAGAATCAGAGCCGGCAACATTAGCAGCAGCAAGAACACCCGCTGCAGAAGGCTTCGGCTTCCTCCCGGAAGCAGCCATATAAAAGGACCGCTGCGCAAGCAACAGCTGCAGCCAAAGAATCAGAGCCAGTAGCTAGCACACCCGCTGCAGAAGGCTTCGGCTTCCGCCCGGAAGCAGCCATATAAAAGGACCGCTGAGCAAGCAAGAGCTGCAGCCAAAGAATCAGAGCCAGTAACATCAGCAGCAGCAACATCAGCATCAGCAAGAACACCCGCTGCAGAAGGCTTCGGCTTCCGCCCGGAAGCAGCCATATAAAAGGACCGCTGCGCAAGCAACAGCTGCAGCCAAAGAATCAGAGCCAGCAACATTTGCAGCAGCAACATCAGCAGCAGCAAGAACACCCGCTGCAGAAGGCTTCGGCTTCCTCCGGAAGCAGCCATATAAAAGGACTGCTGCGCAAGCAACAGCTGCAGCCAAAGAATCAGAGCCAGTAACAGCAGCAGCAGCAACAGCAGCAGCAGCAAGATCAGCAGCAGCAAGAACACCCGCTGCAGAAGGCTTCGGCTTCCTCCCGGAAGCAGCCATATATAAGGACCGCTGCGCAAGCAACAGCTGCAGCCAAAGAATCAGAGCCAGCAACATCAGCAGCAGCAACATCAGCAGCAGCAACAACACCCGCTGCAGAAGGCTTCGGCTTCCTCCCGGAAGCAGCCATACATAGGGACCGCTGCGCAAGCAACAGCTGCAGCCAAAGAATCAGAGCCAGTAACATCAGCAGCAGCAAGAACACCCGCTGCGGAAGGCTTCGGCTTCCTCCCGGAAGCAACCCAATAAAAGGGCCGCTGCGCAAGCAACTGCTGCAGCCAAAGAATCAGAGCAAGCAACATCAGCAGCAGAGAGAACACCCGCTGAAGAAGGATTCGGCTTCCTCCCGGAAGCAGCCATATAAAAAGACCGCTGCGCAAGCAAGAGCTGCAGCCAAAAAATCAGAGCCGGCAACATCAGCAGCAGCAACATAAGCAGGAGCAAGAACACCCACTGCAGAAGGCTTCGCCTTCCTCCCGGAAGCAGCCATATAAAAGGACCGCTGCGCAAGCAACAGCTGCCGCCAAAAAACAGCAGCAGCAACATCAGCAGCAGCAACATTAGCAGCTGCAACATCAGCAGCAGCAAGAACACCCGCTGCAGAAGGCTTCGGCATCCTCCCGGAAGCAGCCATCTAAAAGGACCGCTGCGCAAGCAACAGCTGCAGCCAAAAAATCAGAGCCGGCAACATCAGCAGCAGCAACATCAGCAGCAGCAACATCAGCAGCAGCAAGAACACCCACTGCAGAAGGCTTCGCCTTCCTCCCGGAAGCAACCATATAAAAGGACCGATGCGCAAGCAACAGCTGCAGCAAAAGAACCAGAGCCAGCAACATCAGCAGCAGCAACATCAGCAGCAGCAAGAACACCCGCTGCAGAATACTTCGGCATCCTCCCGGAAGCAGCCATATAAAAGGACCGCTGCGCAAGCAACAGCTGCAGCCAAAGAATCAAATCCAGCAACATCAGCAGCAGCAAAATCAGCAGCAGCAACAACTCTCGCTGCAAGAGGCTTCGGCTTCCTCCCGGAAGCAGCCCAATAAAAGGGCCGCTGCGCAAGCAACAGCTGCAGCCAAAGAATCAGAGCCGGCAACAACCGCAGCAGCAACAACTCTCGCTGCAGAAGGCTTCGGCTTCCTCCCGGAAGCAGCCATATAAAAGGACCGCTGCGCAAGCAACAGCTGCAGCCAAAGAATCAGAGCCGGCAACATCAGCAGCAGCAACAACTCTCGCTGCAGAAGGCTTCGGCTTCCTCTCGGAAGCAGCCATATAAAAGGAACGCTGCGCAAGCAACAGCTGCAGCCAAAGAATCAGAGCCAGCAACATTTGCAGCAGCAACATCAGCAGCAGCAAGAACACCCACTGCAGAAGGCTTCGGCTTCCTCCCGGAAGCAGCCAAATAAAAGGACCGCTGAACAAGCAACTGCTGCAGCCAAAGAATCAGAGCCGGCAACATCAGCAGCAGCAACAACTCTCGCTGCAGAAGGCTTCGGCTTCCTCTCGGAAGCAGCCATATAAAAGGAACGCTGCGCAAGCAACAGCTGCAGCCAAAGAATCAGAGCCAGCAACATTTGCAGCAGCAACATCAGCAGCAGCAAGAACACCCGCTGCAGAAGGCTTCGGCTTCCTCTCGGAAGCAGCCATATAAAAGGACCGCTGCGCAAGCAAC
This sequence comes from Drosophila paramelanica, assembly GCA_035043915.1. NCBI lineage: Eukaryota > Metazoa > Arthropoda > Insecta > Diptera > Drosophilidae > Drosophila > Drosophila paramelanica. The sequence goes on from JAWNMO010000172.1 coordinate 24,605, forward strand.
AGCTGCAGCCAAAGAATCAGAGCCAGCAACATCAGCAGCAGCAACATCACAGCAGCAAGAACACCCACTGCAGAAGGCTTCGCCTTCCTCCCGGAAGCAGCCATATAAAAGGACCGCTCGCAAGCAACAGCTGCAGCCAAAGAATCAGAGCCAGCACATCAGCAGCAGCAAGAACACCCGCTGTCGAAGGCTTCGGCTTCCTCCCGGAAGCAGCCAAATAAAAGGACCGCTGCGCAAGCAACTGCTGCAGCCAAAGAATCAGAGCCGGCAACATCAGCAGCAGCAAGAACACCCGCTGCAGAAGGCTTCGGCTTCCTCCCGGAAGCAGCCATATAAAAGGACCGCTGCGCAAGCAACAGCTGCAGCCAAAGAATCAGAGCCAGCAACATCAGCAGCAGCAACATCAGCAGCAGCAAGAACACCCGCTGCAGAAGGCTTCGGCTTCCTCCCGGAAGCAGCCATATAAAAGGACCGCTGCGCAAGCAACAGCTGCAGCCAAAGAATCAGAGCCAGCAACATCAGCAGCAGCAACATCAGCAGCAGCAACATCAGCAGCAGCAAGAACACCCGCTGCAGAAGGCTTCGGCTTCCTCCCGGAAGCAGCCATATAAAAGGACCGCTGCGCAAGCAACAGCTGCAGCCAAAGAATCAGAGCCAGCAACATCAGCAGCAGCAACATCAGCAGCAGCAAGAACACCCGCTGCAGAAGGCTTCGGCTTCCTCCCGGAAGCAGCCATATAAAAGGACCGCTGCGCAAGCAACAGCTGCAGCCAAAGAATCAGAGCCAGCAACATCAGCAGCAGCAAGCAACACTCGCTGCAGAAGGCTTCGGCTTCCTCCCGGAAGCAGCCATATAAAAGGACCGCTGCGCAAGCAACAGCTGCAGCCAAAGAATCAGAGCCAGCAACATCAGCAGCAGCAACAACACTCGCTGCAGAAGGCTTCGGCTTCCTCCCGGAAGCAGCCATATAAAAGGACCGCTGCGCAAGCAACAGCTGCAGCCAAAGAATCAGAGCCAGCAACATCAGCAGCAGCAACAACACTCGCTGCAGAAGGCTTCGGCTTCCTCCCGGAAGCAGCCATATAAAAGGACCGCTGCGCAAGCAACAGCTGCAGCCAAAGAATCAGAGCCAGCAACATCAGCAGCAGCAAGCAACACTCGCTGCAGAAGGCTTCGGCTTCCTCCCGGAAGCAGCCATATAAAAGGACCGCTGCGCAAGCAACAGCTGCAGCCAAAGAATCAGAGCCAGCAACATCAGCAGCAACATCAGCAGCAGCAAGAACACTCGCTGCAGAAGGCTTCGGCTTCCTCCCGGAAGCAGCCATATAAAAGGACCGCTGCGCAAGCAACAGCTGCAGCCAAAGAATCAGAGCCAGCAACATCAGCAGCAGCAAGCAACACTCGCTGCAGAAGGCTTCGGCTTCCTCCCGGAAGCAGCCATATAAAAGGACCGCTGCGCAAGCAACAGCTGCAGCCAAAGAATCAGAGCCAGCAACATCAGCAGCAGCAACATCAGCAGCAGC
>JAWNMO010000187.1:0-33548 GCA_035043915.1 Drosophila paramelanica
AGAAAACAAGGAGCCAGCCAGCTAGATCAGCAAGACAAGCAGTAACAACATTGACACCATATCAGGCCCCGGCAATCAATGCCAATCTACCATACAGCTGGGTAGTGCGTGGGCATTTCAATGCATGGCAGCAACAGCAGCAGCAGCAACAAGTAAGTAACAGCAGGAACAGGCAGGAGCAGGAGCAAGAACAGCAACATAAGCAGCACCAGAGTCAGCGACAGCAGTAACAGAAACACCGCTCTATAAATAAAGGCAATACGAGCGTAGGGCGGGAAAATTCTGGCCGAATTACTAAGCCATATGGATGGCAATGCGCGGCGGCAATCAATTATTCGTAATTTTTCGTAAATCATGAAAGTACTGGAAACGAACATTTATATGTTCAGAAGAATGAGGATCGAGGACCTGCTAAGAGTTTACCAATAATTCTTGGCAACTCAAGCTGGACTCCTCAGCCGTAGTGCCGTTATTAAGGAGGATTTACACAAGAGAATGGCTTAACTCAATGCCGTGCCAAGGGATTCGGAGTCCTCCACAGCCAATGACAGTGTTGATGATTAGGAATGCCCCAAGAGCTCCAGTCAATAGTGCTGCCAGCCCAGTAATAATAAACGCCGCCCCCACGAGCACCCAAAGTGGCAGTAGTTTTAATATGTCTTTTTGGAATGCATGTGGCGTTGGCAATAAAATGACTGAGCTGGAATTTTATTTGAAAAATAATCAAATCCATATACTGATGGTAATAAAGACGCGATTGCCTGCCGATAGCGATGTACTGAAGGTGGCCGACATCATTCACAGCGCTGTGTAAGGCTTCAATTTATATTACGTTCAAATTGCTCCTGTTGCCATATTGCCCGAGAACGGCAATTCAATAGATTGCCCACCAGTGCACAAATGGACACATGAAGAATTTAACGAATTGCTCAATTATTTTGATATCTAACTGGCATGGCCTCGAGCAGCTTCATAATCTGTGGAGGATGGAATGCCAAATATGCCAAATATTGTGGGGCAATCATATGAGTTGCCAAAGAGGAAGGGCACTCATGGACTCTGTACACGCGCACAGTAAATATAATGTGCCACACATTTTCCATTCTACCAAAGGAAGCAGCCCTCAGCGATCGACTTTGCGGTGTACTGGAGTATTGACTGTGGCCGATTAAGAATAAGCTGCTCTACAGAATTGGCCTCGGATCATATCCGAATGATTATTGACCTAGCTGCAGATAGATATTTGTATAAAAATATTGCATACAAACGCAAATATACGCTGTTTTCAGTAAGAACTTTAACAGAGCATACTGTTAAACACGGAGATCCGGTCTGAACTGGACATTGAGGACGCCATCGATATATTCATGCATTACGATAGTTTTAGACAGGAGTTTGGCACAGAGCAGCAGTTGGCACGTGTCACACAATTCATCCTGCTGGCATACGAAAAGCGGCAATACTGCTCGGCCGTTTACCTGGATAAGCGGACATTCTCGATAAACGGCAATGAAGAGACAAAATCACGGTCCGGTCATATACCGGCTGAGGTTCCACAGGGCAGTGTTCTTGTGCCAATGCTATACACGATATATGCATCGGACATGCCATTGCCACTAATTACCTTAAGCCCCCAGAAGTGCCACATGTTGCTGTCTACATATGAGCCAACAAGCGCTTTGAGGCCGGCAACGCTGGGCGGTCAGGATGTTATCGCATGTAAAAAGTCGCATTCATACGTAGGTATCGTTTTGGATAAAAAAATTCAATCTCAATGCTCACACGCCTGAGCGAGAGATTGGAATGGATGCTTGGTCCAAGTGCAGCATGAACAAGGATTGCAATGCGGTGCTGATGATACAGCTTATTATGCCTATTTGGCAGTATGCGTTACCAATTTGGGGCGCATTGGTGACAAACTCGCGGTTGTGAGTGATTTTTCTGGACTGCATTGCGTTTGCCAACAACTGATTGATTGCCGCTACGCCTTGCCAGTCCATGTGATTTATTTACTCGGCCAGCATTAAACCGCCCTATACTTTTATTCCCTTTCATAATCCGTTTCCGTTGGCTCGATTGCTGCTTATGTTGCTGTTGCTCATATAATTGCTGCTGCTGTTGCTGTTCTTGCTGTTGTTGTTGTTGCTGTTGTTCTGGCTGCGTTGGCTGTGAATTGAATTGCCCACGTACCTTCCAGCTATATGGCAGATTGGGATTAATTGCTGGGGCCCGATATGGCGTTGACGTCAAAGTAGCTGCTCCAGCTGGCTGTCTTCTATGTTGCTGTTGTTGTTGTCTCTGCTGCTGCTGCTGCTGATATTGATGCCGCTGCTGTTGCATTCATTGACCGCGGAATATTTGCTGCTGCTGTTGCTGCTGCTGCTGCTGCTGCTGGTTCTCTTGCCAGCCAGGACCCAAGTGATTAGCTTTCAGCTTGCTCCTCGCCTCCTTGAATACTGGGCAGCCCTTGTAGCAGCTGATGTGCTTGCCTCCGCAATTGGAACACGTCGGCTCGCTACTTTTAGATTGTTTACATGCAGTCGATGCATGATTTCCTGCACATTACATGCACTTAAACGGCCGCCTACAAAAGTTTTTTGAATGTCCGAATGCCTGGCATCTATGGCATTGGACTGGGTCCTGTGGCTTTGGCTGCCGCTCAACAGCTACAATTTGGCTGCCAATCTCCTTGATAGCGTGTATTGAAGTATGGCTCCCGTCAGATTTTGGCTGGATTTCCACCTCGAAACTATTTAGTGGCCTGCCCGTGAAGCGATGCTTTACAACTCGAACGAATCGAGTTGTAAAGCCAATTTCGGCTAGCTGCTTTGACAGCCAGTCGCATGGGGTGCTGTGATGGAGGTGCCGAATAATGATTTTGTACCCTTTTTCGCTACGCAACTGGTGCGTATGCAGGTGTACATTATCTTTGGCTAACATGTTTAGAATAGCATTATGGGTGTTCATGTTGTCACATGACACCCTTAGGCCGCTATCGTAATTTGTTTTGATATTAAATTTACCTACAGCTGAGTTCTTTTTTAGTTTATCAATGAGGGGCATAATAGACGGGACCATGGGCAAGAAGAGGGGAGGGACTTTTTTACTCTCATTCTCTTCATTTATATTTAGGGCTTTTAACAGCTGTGCCCGTTTTAGGAGCTGCTGTTGGTGCATTAGCTGCTGCTGTTGTTTATTTTGTTGCTGCTGCTGCTGCTGCCGCTGTAAGAATTTCTGCCGTTCTTCCTGCTGCTGTTGTTGCTGCTGTTGTTGCTGCTGTTGTTGTTGCTGGTGTTGTTGCTGCTGTTGTTGTTGCTGCTGTAGATGCTGCTCTTCATGCTGCTGTTGCTGTTGTTGCTCTTGCTGCTGCTGCTGCTGTTGCTGCTGCTGTTGTTGTTGCTGTTGTTGCTGTTGCTGCTGCTGCTGCTGCTGCTGCTCGTCAGATTCTTTCTGTAGCAAGCTTTGCCTAAGTGCCTCCTGATGTAACATAATGGCGAAGCGACTCTTAAATATTGGAGTTTTTGCCGGAAGCTCCATGGCATCCAGGTCACTGTCGCTCTCGTCCATTTCTCTGTTGTTTCGTTTCATCGGGGATTGTCCAATCGCTGCTGCTGCTGTAGCCGCTACTGCTGTTTTGTCTATTATTGGCGCCTTAGGTAGCTCCTCGGCTAAGTAAGGCGGAACGCTTGAGAGCCAGCGCTTCACATTGTCGGCCTCAGGTTTATTATTTAAATTTGTTAAATTTGTTGTATTAATTGAGACCGCTGCGCTTATCGCTGGTGCTGTAAGCATTGCGACCGGAGAAACTTTTGTTAATGAATCCAAAGGCTTCTCCTGGTTGGCTTTGCTGCCGCAGTAGTTGTTGCTGTTGTCATTGTTGTTGTTGCTGCTGTTGAGCATGTTGAAATTGTTGCTGTTGCTGTTGATGTTGCTGTTGTTGTCGTTGTTGTTGCCGTTGTTGATGTCGATGATGTTGAAAATGTTGAAAAAATTGCTGTTGCCGCGCTTGTTGTTGCTGCTGCTGTTGTCAATGTTGTTGCTGTCATAGTTGTTGTTGTTGTTGTTGTCGTAGTTGGCGTGCTTGTTAATATCGCATTATTTAAAAATCCTGCCTGCCTATCACTTTCCAGAGCTGCCAGTAGCCTATCTGTATAATGGCTTGCAGTGGCATTTGCTCTGATTTCAGTCTGAATTAATTGCTTAGAAGAAAAATTTATTGCTTTATTTGGCTCTGTTAATTTTGCCAATAAAGGGAAATCGCGTTTAATATCATTTGCCTCCACTGCTTGCAGCTTTTGTTGTTGTTGCTGCTTGTGCACTGCTTGCCGTGTTAAATGTCCATGTACTTCTTTGTATGCGTGTGCGCGTATGTCACTTGTCGTTTTCTCGTACATGTCGCAATCGCCGCTTGCGCTTGCGCTTTTCTTTTGCAGTGCCGCTTTCGTTGCCGTTGCTGTTGCCATTGTCATTGTCTTTGTCTTTGTCTTTGTCTGTACTTGTGTTTGTGTATGTGTTCTCTTATACTGATTTACATTTGTCTTTGTGATGCCAGTTTTTGGCGCTAAATTTTTGTTTTTGTTTTTTTTATCTTCAAGGGCATTGGGGTCATTGAGGGGAATGACCACTTGGGCTACAGTGGCGTCCCCTTCTTCGTCAAACATGGAGTTGAATGTTACCAAATTTGTCGGACTAACGACTGGGGATAAGCAGCTTGTGCGGCTGCACAAGTCAATTTCGGACATACTTTGATTTGATACGGGAGACTCACCCTCGTTTCCGCGGCCTGTTTTATCAGAGCCGCTCTTACGTTTTGCGTCATATTTATTATTCAAATCCAAAATTGTCGTATCCAGAATAGTCGTATCCAAAAAAGTAGTATTCATGTTGCCTCCATTGGGGGTCATCAACTCCAGCTTGTTTGTGCCAATTGAGATTGGGGATGAATTTTCGTTGTTGCCAGCCATTCTATGTATTTTTTTTTTTATGTATTTATTTGTCACTTTGAAAAACACAGTCAATAGCACAAAAAAGCACAGTCAAAAAAAGTTATAAAAAAAAGGGATAATAAAAATATCAATTGCCAAAAAACAAAAAAGAATAATAAATTTATTTAATCGCTTTGAATTTAATTCAAAAAATTTCTTATAATTTTTCTTTCTTTTTTTTTTTTTTTTCTTTTTTCTCTTCCTTTTCTTTTTTCCTTTTTTGGTTGACTCTTATAGTTTTTATTTTTCTATTTTATTTTAGGTTGGCAAATATGGCGAATGAAAAGAGACTTTATATATTTTTTCCTTGTTTTTTTTTTTTTAAATAATAAAAAGGATTTTTTATATTTCTTCTTTTTTTATTTTAAATTTGTGCATTTGTAGCTAATTTGCTTTTTATTAAAATTTTTGGCTTTAGCACTTCACTCAATTCGTTTTGGTTTTAGCAGGGAGAGTGCACAGAAAAAAAAATATAAATTATAAATTGGAGGCACTCGTATAAATGCAGAAAATTCGCAATAATTCGCGCGACGTAGCTTATTTCTTAAGCTTATCCGCGTTTCCCGATGCATTCGCGATTCCCGTTGCAGCAATTGTTGAAATATTCTGCAATTATTGACTTTTATTTTAATTTAATTTGCATTAAATTTGCATTAAATAAAAAAGGACACTGGTTTTTTTTTTTTTCTAGTTTATTAAGGATGGAGAGGACTAGAGTGCCTTCCTCCTTTTTTTATTTGGCAGCCAAGAACGCGACCGTCCGGCTCATTTATATTTTATGGAATCCTTGTAACCTTGTTGTTATTTTTTTCTTTTACTTTTTATATTATATTTGTTGGGGGAGGTTATATAGTAGAATACCAACGTGACGCCAGAGAATCAGACAGCCCGATAAAGAGAGAATAAACGATACCAACGTCTTATCGTATGGAGTGACTTTAATAGAGTGAAGTGCGCTTTGCTTATGAACTAATAACATAGTGTAATATATCAGCTGTTATACATTCAAGTTGCTGCTAACCTTAACGTAGCAATGTTCTTACAAACTCCGGCTCAACTCGGATGTATAAACTCAATTACATTTCAAGAAATTTAAGATTCATTAATTTACAGCAGTGTCTATGTTTCTCCTTGGATAAAGCCTTAGTAAAAATGTCAGCGATGTTGTCCGCCGTTGAAACGTACTCAATCCTGATCTCTTTATGCTTATGCTTATCTCGAACATAGTGAAATCGTATGTCGATATGTTTACTTCGTTTATGTACCATTGGGTTTCTGACTATCGAAAGTGCTGCCTGATTGTCAGATCGTATTGTACTTGCCGATTCGACATACTTCCAAAATCCCATTTCGGAAAGTAGACTGCGTTGGTAAGCAATCTCTTTTGCTCCTTGACACATGGCAATGTATTCGGCTTCCATAGAGCTTAAGGCCACCACGTTTTGTTTTTTGGCCTCCCATGCCACAGGTGCTCCGCCAAACATGATTATGTACCCGCTGTAGGATTTCCGATCAGACGATTCTGATCCCCAGTCAGCATCTGTATAACAAACAAAATTTTCATACTTAGTACCAAATTTAGTTATACCTTTTGTTGCGCCTTTTAAATATCGCAACACATGTTTCGCCGCTATGAAGTGCTCCTTGTGAGGATGATTGTTGTACTGGGACAACCTGGATACAGTGTGCGCTATATCTGGCCTCGTCACCATGGCCAAATAGTTTAATACACCAATTAGCGACTGATACTTCATGACGTCATATTCTCTGCAACAACTGTTATCCGTGCATTTCTGCAATACAGTGCCAATGGAGAATGGTGTAAACGCTGGTTTACAGTCCTCCATGCGCCAAGCTGTCAACAAGTTTTGCGTGTACCGATGTTGATGAATTACTATGTCACCTCTCATGTCATTTCTCTCGATCTCCAGTCCTAAATAGTACTTTACTGGTCCTCTATCCACCACTTCAACATGTTCGTTCAAAGTCTTGATGATAGCCGTCATTTTTGTCTGCTTTGAACATGCTATTAACATGTCATCCACATACAATGCTATTATATTGATATCGCCATCTGTATTGCGATCGATGTATACACAGCTATCCGTCAAGCACTGCGTGAACCCAATTTTCGCTAGAACTTGTATACATCTTCCTTCACGATTCCATTTAGATACGCCGCCACGATATCAATATGATTTACCAATAATTTGTATTGCGCCGCCAGACCTAGTATCATCCTTATAGTCGTATATCGTACTACAGGTGCGTAAGTTTCCATGTAATCTACGTTATATCTTTGTGCACAGCCTTGTGCCACTAGTCGCGCTTTGAATTTTTCAATGTTCCCGTCTGCATTCCGTTTTGTTGTAAATATCCATTTACTGCCTATTACATTATGCAGCTTGTCATCGTCTACAAGCTCCCATGTTTTATTTTTTATGATTGTTGCATATTCTAAGTTCGTTGCATTTTCCCAATTTTCTTTGTTTTTACCCTGCATTGCTTCTTTTACTGTTTTTGGATCCGCATTGCAAACCTCCAATTGGTTTATTTTTTGTTGTACTGAATACACTTTTCTTGGTCTTCCGCGCTCTCCCGTTCTTAGAATTCTTGGACGACCACGTCTCCGCGTTCCAGGCTCAATTATTTCCTCGTCGCTATTATCCTCGTCATCCAAAACGACATCATCCATTCCTTCATCATTTGTGTTTACCGGATGATTTTCTATATCGAAAAAATATAGCTGGGTTGCATCCATAACATTCGTTTTATCGCCGACATCTCGACCAATGCTAAATGATTTTTCGAAAAAATTACGTCTCTGGATATTATAATGTTCCTTTTGTTAATATCGTACAACCTGTATCCTTTACTTTGGTTTGAGTATCCTACGAAAATAAATTTCTGGCCTTTAGGTAAAAGCTTTGATTTACCTGGTTGTTTATTTAGACATATACTGTCACATCCAAAAATTTTAAATGTCCGACGCTCGGTTTTCGATCAAACCAACATTCATATGGAGTCTTGTTACGTCTCTTCTTAGTGATCGCTCTGTTTCGCAAATATGTTGCCTCTGCCCACAAGTATTGTGGTAGACTTGCCTCATCTAACATGCATTTAGCCATCTCAACTAATGTTCGGTTGTCCTCTCAGCTATGCCATTTTGCTGAGGTGTATAGCTTACTGTCCTTTGATGAGCTATTCCGTGATCCTGTAATAAACTTTCAAATTCTGCGTTAATATACAGTTGCGAAAAAAATAATAGCATCACCACCACACGCAATTTTTAAATAGATGCCCAACTCACATTTTTAACTTTAGGGAAACTTGGAACACATTTTTAGAAAGGGAAAACTTAGACAAACCGTGGACTAAAAAAAAATCACCCTGCTTTGTACCGTTTTAAAGCTATTTAAGGAACTTTATTAAAATTGATAAAATTAGGCGAAAAAAATAATAGCACCACTTTTCAAAAACTGATTTAAAATTAAAAAAAATAACCAATAAGTAACTAATTCATTAAATAACTGTTTTTAACTAATAATACTATATCTTATTTAATATTTAATATTTAGTGCAGAGGCATTTATTGACAATAACAGCTGCGCAGCGTCTCGGCATGGAATCAATAAGGTCCTGGCATCGTTGTAGGGGAATTTTGGACCAGGATGCTGTAATTGCATCCAATAGAGATCCAATATTGGTTAGATTAGAAGCAGTAACTGCCCTCTTGACATCAGATCACAGACTTTCAATTAGATTCAGGTCAGGCGACTGGGCAGGCCACCCAAAACGTTCACACAGTTTGTCCTGAACCTTTACTTTGCTCTCTTGCTGGTGTGTTTTGGGTCATTTTCCTGATGTAAGACCCACAAGAGCGGCATTTCGTATTCCGCAAAGGGTAGTACAACTTTCTCCATGATATCCATGTACCCGTGCTGATCCATTATGGTTTTTATCCAATGTATTGGACTAACTCCATAGTAGGAGAAACAGGCCCATTTCATAACTGAACACCCTCCATGCTTAATGGTCTTTGTAGTGTTCTGAGGCTTGTACTCTGTGTTTCTTTGTAGTCTAACGCATCATCGAGATCACTTTCCACCAAACATAGCCACATTGCACCCATCTGACCATCAAATATTCCTCCATTTTTGCGATGTCCAATTTGCATGATCCCTGGCAAACTTAATGCGCTTCGTCAGGTGTGTCGCATTTAAAAGTGGAACCTTCCTTGGACTGCAGGCTTTTAGATTATTTTGACTGAGATATTTACGAACTGTTTGATCCGTCGCATTAATTTTAGGCTCTCTTTTAAGCTCGGTAGCAGACTTAAAGAGATCCTTCTAGCTCTGGCGAATCAGTCTTTTGACACGATGAGGGGTCATGGATCGTTTTTGTCCGCGTGTTTAAATTTTTTTTCATAGTTTAAGGCGTTTTTAATCATTTTTTTGGAGCATCCTATAATTTCACCAACTTCTCTGTAAGTTTTTCCATCAAATATCCTTTTTATTTATGAGATCGCGCTTCTTCGCAGTGCAGTGCTTTCCACGTCCGATTGAAATGATTACTTTTATCTTTTATGATGGAAACAATTAAAACTTTGCTAAAACTATAAAAAATGTGCTTTTTTCAAAGACAACTCTGCGAAATATAGGGGATTCAACTAAAAAGGATAAATGGTGCTATTTTTTTTTTCGGCATTTTTGGGAGATTTTTTCTTAAAATCCCAAAAAAAATATATAGACCGATATTTGAAGAGCGGGCAAACTGTTTTTGTTTATGGGGAATACTAAACAATATAAAAAAAATTAATATTTAAAAAAATCGCAACAGTAGTTGCTTTTTTTTTCATAAAAAAAAAATGTGTTGTAGTGGTGCTATTTTTTTTTTCGCAGCTGTATATATTCGCGTCCGTTATCGCTTCGTAAACATTTTATTTTACATCCCGTTTGTTTTTCTGCTTTAGCCATAAAGTCTTTAAACTTCATCAAAGCGTCCGATTTTTTCTGCAGAAAATATATCCATATATATCGCGTATAATCGTCAATAAATGTTATTATATATTTCGCTCCTGATACTGATGCTACTCGCATAGGTCCACATATATCCGTATGTATCAATTCTAATTTCTTTGTGGTGTATATACTTTCATACTGTTTGAATGCCTTTCTTGTAATTTTACAAGTTGCGCACGTCATACACTCGATGTCTTTGTTATCGCACATATTCATACCTCGTACTAAGAATTTATTAGAGAGTTCACGCAAATCTCGCAAATTTAAATGTCCGAATCTACTATGCCATAGTTCGCATTTAACACTCTTTGCGTTTTGTAAGCTGTTTATTGTTTGATTAAATTTATTCGACACATTTGTCATAAATATACCGTCCTCCAAATTAGCTTCAAATAATTTCCGATTATCTTTGTTAAATACACTTGCTTTATTGTTTGTAAATTTTACCGAATGTCCATAACTTATAATTTTTCCAACTGATAAAAAATTATTGTTCAATTCTGGTACATATAATACGTTGCGTAGCAAAATGTCACTGCAGAAATGTGATTTTAATCTTACATTACCTACGCCGTGTGCTTTAACTTTGTCACCTGATGCTAACATAATACATTCGTTGCTCTCTTTCAATTTTTCGAAGTACACTCTCTCTCTACACATGTGAGAAGAAGCACCGCTATCCATAATCCATTGATACGCTCTTATACCTTCTTTTCGACTGTGTGCGCTCATCGCTGTGTTTATTTCGTGCTTTACGCCCTTACATTGCGATTTGATGTGTCCACGCTTCCCGCATGCAAAACATCTTATACCGCGTCTCCGCTCATTGTCATTTTCTTCTTTATGCATACCTTCATGCCTTTTACGAAATCTGTTGGTTCCCTTTGCTGATAAAATTTGCTCTCCATTTGTGTTCCCTTGCCCTTTATCGTCTCTCCTGTGTTCCTCTTCCAATATTTTGACCTTCAATTGACTTAGAGTGGGCAACTGATCTCTACATTCCATTGCTACAACAAAGTTATCCATTTCGTCGGGCAAACTGCATAGCAATAAAATTGAAAGTAAATCATCTGGAACTTTGACGTCTATTTCATTCAAATTTTCCGCGATACTGCAAAAGTTATTGACTTGAGAGGCAATCTTTTCACCGCTTCTTATCTGGAACTTTATCAATCTTTTGAACAAACTAACTTTTCTAGCTGGTCCCTTTGCAAAGTAAATCTCATGTAGCCTATTCCATGCGTCATAAGCACTCGTACATGTTCTTATATGAATTAACTCACTTGGCTTTACGCACATAATTATAGTGGCCAATGCCTTTTGATCATACTTTATCCACACCGCTCGTTCGGTTGTGCCTGTTATTGAATCCGGAGATATTTCCACATACTTCCAGTATTATGATGTGGTCAACAAGCTTTTCATCTGAAGTGACCAACTTTCGTAGTTGTCATCCCCTAATTTCTCGATATTCATTATTCCGTTGGACATTATTTCCGATGAATATACCCGATGAGAAATGACTGTACAAGCCCTTTACTAGCAACTGTGCGTGCTCTTTTTCGACATACGAAGAATTTCACTACCGCGAGATTGGGTACCTTTCCAACGTACACTCGAGCTTAATCTCACTGAATAAATACGATATTTACGATATTCTGGGTCCTGGCTGGGTTCTGGCTTCTGGACCCATAACCTTTGTTGGGGGAGGTTATATGGTAGAATACCAACGTGATGCCAGAGAATCAGACAGCCCGATAAAGAGAATAAGCGAGACCGACGTCTTATCGTATGGAGTGACTTTAATACAGTGAAGTGCGCTTAGCTTACGAACTAATAACATAGTGTAATAAATCAGCTGTTATACATTCAAGTTGCTGCTAACCTTAACATAATGTATCTTACAGCTAGAGCCACCAAATAAATTTGTTTTTTGTTCGCGTAAAACATACGAAGAATTTGAATGTTTCAGATTTTGGATACCTCCCCCAATCGCCCCCAATATTGAAAAAACCATAAAAACAAAGCAAATCAAATACTACACACGTGCAAATTGGTTTGTACATTCATTTCGATGATTTGAATAAGTCCTGAAAATCTCATAACGATCGTACATTTAGTTTACGAGCAAATCAAGAATCTATTTTCAGTAGTGGGGGCAAAGCGCAGCTGCTTGGCAATTTCTGTGTACATGTGCACGCATACATATGCATATGCAAAATTTGTCTTGCGTTCTTCTAGGAATTTTTTTGCAACGGTTAAATTGAGTTTTAACACAACGACTCCGAGTAAGAGCGTGGTCCAGTGGGTAAGAGTTACGTGAAGGCCCAGGTTCGAATTCAGCGTTGGTATGGTAGTAAATGTTGAATTCTTTTATTTTTTTTAAATTTATTTATAATTATTATTTTTATTAATTTGTATCTTTTTAATGACAACTGCAAAATTTTCGTTTTCCTCGACTTTTTGCGATGGTTAAGTAATGTTATATCATTCGCGAAAAATGTGGTAGTGTGGTGCAGTTGGTAAGAGTCGTGCATTTAAGACGGAGAGAGCGAGTTCGAGCCCCGGTTGTGGAACATTTGTTCTTCCGTTGGTAATTGTTTTTTTTTAATTTTTAAAAGGCTCAATACTCACCAACTGTGTATGTGTTAATTTCTGGGTTCAGGGTATCTACTAGTCGGGCGGTCCCGACTAGAGCAATCTCACTTGTTTATTTATTTATATTATAAACTTATCTATAAATGTTGGTAAAAAAAAAACGTAATTAAATTTTGCATTTATTATAAAATCATAATTTATTTAAATATGGGCCTTAAAGTTAGAAAATGTCAACCACCCAAGCTCTGCAACACATTTTCGTATAAAATTGGGATAGGTCGTGGTCGGCGCAAGAAATCTAAAAAATCATTTTTCGGCAGCCAAGGCCAATGCAGTGCGAATTACACAGTCATATATACACCACTGTGTGGCTACTAATGTATGCATAATGTACACATACATGTAGAGCTCACACATATGTGTGTGAGGAGCTAGTGTGCGGCGTGCGCCAACATCGACCAGCTTCGCTGACGGCAGCCTAGCGACTGATTTCGTTACTCGTGTGAGCAGCAGAGCGCAGTGACTTCGGCATTGAATCGTGTGGCGTTTGAAGAGCGAAAAGCCACTTAAAAAGCCACACCAAAAATTGTTGCTTACGTTCAAATGTATGCGCGTTACTCATCTTAGTATATTGTCTTTGATTATACCCTTTTTTACCAATTTTTAACGGGTAAAGTGTTAAGGATTTTGGGCTGCGCCCACTGGGGGCGTGGCAAACCGTTAACACCTAAAATCGCATATCGATAAAGTCCACAATTTTAAAGCTAGAGTCACCAAACTTGGTATGTATATAGTTGGTGACCTCCCAAAAGATTGCGACCTTGATGTCCCGGTCACGCCCACTAGAAAGCCCGCAGCGCCCCCCAACAATTTTAAAACTAGAGTCACCAAATTTGGAATATATATTACTGGAATGCTTCTTTAAGTATCACAGCAAAAAATTTTTGGCCAAGCCCCCTCCCGCCCCCGTAATCGCAAGAACCGTTCCAATCGATAAACACGTGTATATCTCCCAAAATTTATGCGATTGAGCCACCAAGTGTGGTATGTAGATAGCTGGTGTCCTGCCCCACAAATTGCACCCTTGATATTTCGCCCACGCCCACTAGAACGCCCAACGCCCCCTCCCTAAAAAATCAGAAATGCCTATATCTCCCACAGTTTTTAAGCTACAGTCACTTAATTAGAGACATATATTAGTGGGAAGCTCCCCCAGAAGTTACAGAAAAATATTTGCGGCCAGTACCCGCCACTTGTGAATAACGAAAAAGGAAAAAATTCGACATTGCTCAACCATCGCTAGATTCGGACCCAGCCCTTCATGTTATGCAGCACAACTCTTACCAACTGCACCACGCATTTACATAGCTTTGTTGTGTTACAATTCAATTTAACCGTTGCAAAAATAAATTCGTAGAAAAATGCAAAACAAAATTCTGCATATGCACATGTATGCGTGCACATGAACACAGAAGTTTCCAAGCAGCTGCGCTTGGCCCCCACTACTGAAAATAGATTCTTGATTTGCCCATAAATTTAATGTACGATCGATATGAAATTTTCAGGTCTTATTAAGATCATCGAAATGTATGTACAAACCAATTTGCACGTGTGTAGTATTTGATTTACTTTGTTTTTATGGTTTTATCGATTTTGGAGGCGATTGGGGGGAGGTATCCAAAACCTAAATTATTTAAATTCTTCGTTTGTTTCACGCGAACATATTAAAATTTGGTGTCTCTAGCTTTTATAGTTTGGGAGTTATGCTTAAAAAACCGAGTCAAAAAACGATAAATATCGGCAATAAGAAAACGGAAAGAGTTATCGATGTTTTGAAATAAACTTGATCTGCGTATGGTATATACGAATGAGACCAAGATCAGCTTTCTAGCTTTTGTAGTCTCTAAAATCGACGCGTTCATACAGATTGACAGACAAACGGACATGGCTAAATCGACTCGGCTAGTGATGCTGATCAATAATATATATACTTTATGAGGTGGGAGATGCTTCCTTCCGCCTGTTACATACATTTGCACAAAACCATTATACCCTTTCATACCCATTTTCAATGCGTTCAGGCAAAGACAATATAAATACTAAGATGAGTAACGCAGTACACCAAAATGTTACAAAGCAGCTTGATATTTTGCGAAATTGAGAACGAAAACAATTTAAAGAGCGTAAAATTCTAAAAATACAATGTGCTCTTAGCTTGACATGCTAAGTGCCGTGAGAGCATTTATGTTTGGTCTTGGTTTCAATTTCAGCAGGCAGGCCAATTTTAATAACTTTTGATTTTCGAGCCGCGAATACGCCCTTTCCCTGAATAGGATATTTTTACTTTTTAGTGCTTTTAACATTTTTTCCAAAATTACTGCAAGAAACGGCCAAATCAGTATAATTGTATATCAGTATGAAGCAAAATGTTTGCTGAATATATACTGAGTTTCAAGTAAACCATTAGTTTAAGTATGATTTATATTAACATTTTATATATGGAGAGTATAAATAAGGGTATTTTTTGCCTCGATTCACCAAAATAATACACACATTGTCGTGCCAATGCATAAGTATGCGTGGCCGCAACCCATAATATGTATGAAAATCTAAAGGTTGCATATTTTTCCAATTCGCGACGTCACATCTTACGTTTCTGTGCGAGTGTGCAGAAGATGATTTGACGTCACGTCGATGCCCCGAATTGTGGACCATTTCCCTTTTTACTATGCTACTCGGGCAGGCAAAATTTCTAGCTACCTGCGCCTCGCTACACCCTGTACCCCCCCTTCGGCATTGAATCGTGTGGCTTTTCGCTTTCGAAAAGAGCGAAAAGCCACTAAAAAGCCACACCAGAAATTTTTGCTTACGTTCAAATGTATGCGCGTTACGCATCTTAGTATTTATATTGTCTTTGGGTTCAGCGTATAAAAAGTTGTTTTTGCTATAAAGAAATCAAGAAAATGAAATTTTTCTCAATGTGTGAAGTCATTCTTGACACACTGTATGTGGAATCGCATTTACGATGGGAATTCCATCGAGCACATACCATGCGTCGCAGTCAACATTTCTGACGTTGAACCAGATTAGAGTGAACCCTAATACCAAAATGGGGTGGGAAAAAAATGACAATTGCATATTAGTAATATAAAACAAGTAAGAATGTGAAGTCGGTCGTTACCAACTGCGTTAAACTCGTTCACGTTCTTAAATTTTGCTTTTTTAAAAAATTTCGGTATTTTGCAATTTGTGTGGTGGTGGTTGTGTGGGTGAGTGGGTGGTGCGGTTGAGGGGTGGTCGTTGGCAAAATTTCATTCCGCTCTTTAAAGGAGGTGAACAGTTATTTACCCACCAAATATGGTAACTCTAGCTTAAAAACTGTGGGAGATGTAGGCATTTCTGGTGGAGCGGGGGCGTTTGGGGCGTTATAGTGGGCCTAGCTGGGATGTCAAGTGTGCAATCTTCGGGGGAGGTCAGCAGGGGGTATGGCTGCGAATTTTTTTTAACGATCTTCAGATGAGCTGACCAGTTATCTACCTTCCAAATTTGGTGAGTACAGCTTTAAAACTGGGCGGGTGGGGTGTAACTTCGGAGAGAGCTTTCCACTAATATTTATCCCGAATTTAGTGACTCTAGCTCATAAACTGTAGGAGATATAGGCATTTCAAATTTTTTAGGGCGGTGGAGCTAGGGAAGTGAGCGTGGCCAGGATTTCAAGGGTGCAATCTTTGCGGGAGGTCACCAGCTATCTCCATACCGAATTTGGTGGCTCTATCTTTGAAAATTTTGGGAAATATTTATTTTTTATCGATTTGCGATTTGAGGTGTATCGACATGTTATCGTATTGCCTGCCTGTCGGTGGGCACAAAAATCTTAACACTTTGTCTGAAGAGGATAACTACAAGTATATATCTAAGGTATATATTCAAGTATCTATCTTCAATAGCGCCGAAAAAAGTTGCGTTCATCCGGACGGACAGACGGTCAGCATGACGGACATTGCACAAACCTAATATACTAGATTCACTTCGTGAACGAGTATAAAAACAATTTTTTAATGGAAAATATACAGTCGACGGCATATATATTTTGACAAAACTATGCGGAATGCTTTTCCTTTTTTCTTGAGAGAATTGTAAAATGTAACGGTTTTGTTATCTACTGAAAATTAAAGTACAATTTTGCAAAAAGGAGCAGGCAAAATATTTTTGCAATTGCTTCATGCGCTTTCTTGACTTGCGCGTTCTTATCTTTCGCAAGCTATAAGCATATGGACAAAATTATTTTGACACTACTATCGATCTTAAATCGACTTCGCATCAGATAAGATCAATTTTGCTTCATAGATTTGCTTAGCTATGGGTAAATCAAATGAATAAAGCAAGATTGCAAAAATGATATGGTGGCAAAGTATAACTCTGGTATTTCAGTAAAAAATATCAGTAAATTATACAAAGTTCCCCACCAAACTGTGTATTATCAAATTAATAAATATAAACAAGTGAGATTGCTCTAGTCGGGACCGCCCGACAAGTAGATTCCCTGAATCCAGATATAAACACATACACAAAATTCTCGGCAGTTGATGAGTATTGAGCCTGTTAAAAATAAAAAAAAATTTACTAATAATTACTAACGGAAAAATAAATACTCCACAACCGGGAATCGAACTCGCTTCCCCGAGTTAAGATGCACAACTCTTACGAACTGCACCACACTACCACATTATTCATGTACGATATTACATTACTTAACCATCGCAAAATTTCCTTTCTTTAAAGGAGGTGACCTGTTATCTACCCACCAAATGTGATAACTCTCGCTTAAGACTGTGGGAGATAAAGGCATTTCCGGTGGAGCGGAGGGATTAGGCATTATAGTGGGCGTGGCCGGGATGTCAAGTGTGCAATCTTTGGAGGAGGTCAGCAGCAACCTACATATTAAATTTGGTGCCTCTGGCTATAGAACTGTAAGAGATATAGATTTTCGTTGGACGTTGGCCATCCTAGTGGGCGTGGGCGGGATATCCAGGATGCAGTTTGTGGGGCAGGACACCAGCTGTCTACATATCAAATTTGGTAGCTCTATCGCATAAATTGTGGGAGATATACACGTGTTATCGATTGGAGCTGCCAAATATAAGGGGTTTTGTGATTACGGTGGCGGGAGGGGACGTGGCCAAAAATTTTTTCCTGTGATGTTTGGAGGAGTATTCCGGTAATATATCTCCTCTATTTGGTGACTCCAGCTTAAAAATTATTGGGGATATAGCCATTTCCGATTTTTCAGGGCGGGAGCGCTGGAGGGCGTTCCAGTGGGCGTGGCCGGGATATCAAAAGTGCAATCTGTGGGGGAGCTCACCAGCTATATACATACCAGGTTTGGTGACTCTAGTTTTAAAAGTGTGGAATTTAGCGATTTGCGATTTTAGGTGCTATCGGTTTGCCACGCCCAGTGTGCGCAGCCCAAAATCCTTTACACTTTTTCTGACGCGGGTACACACGAGTATATATCCAAAATTAAAAGTCTCTAGCTTCTATAGCGGCCAAAGTAATTGCGGTCATACGGACAGACGGACGGACGAACATCAAAACGGACATTGCACAAAACCAATATACTCTTTTCACTTCGTGAACGAGTATAATAATAATTATGAATAAGGAAAAAATAAAGGAATTAAACATTGCTCTACGATCGCTGGATTCGAAACCAGACCTCCACGCTATGTGGCACAACTCTTACCAACTGCACCACGGTCTTACTTGTCTATGTTGTGTTAAAAGTCAAGTTAACAAATGCAAAAAAAAATGCATAAAAAAACGCAAGAAAAAATTATGCATATGCATATGTATGTGTGCACATGAACACAGAAGTTGCGAAGCTGCTGCGCTTGGTCCCCACTACTGAAAATAGATTCTTGATTTGCTCGTAAGCTAAATGTACGATCGTTATGATCGTTATTCAGATCATCGAAATGTATGTGCAAACCAATTTGCACGTGTGTAGTATTTGATTTGCATTGTTTTTATGGTTTTTTCGATTTTGAGGGCGATTGGGTGTATCCAAAACATGAAATATTTAAATTCTTCGTATGTTTCACGCGAACATAAGAAAATAAATTTGATGGCTTTAGCTTTTATAGTTTGGGAGGTATGCTTAAAAAACCGAGTTAAAAAAGCGATAAGTATCGATAGTAAGAAAACGGAAAGAGTTATCGATGTTTTGAAATAAACTTGATCTGCGTATGGTATATACGTATATACGAACCAAATAAGACCAAGATCTTTCTAGCTTCACGACGGCACTGGAGCATAGCTCTCAACTACGCTGGGGATATGCGGAACCATAATGGTGATGATGTGTTGGTCGCTCAGATTCCACTCGTCCACGCTCCAGCTGTACGTTGCCCACACAAACGCTGCTTCGCTGACAATCGTTATGTTGATATCGCTCTGCCCATGGCGATTATCGAACGTGTATACCTCGCTGAATCCGTTGACACACCCGCTCGGCTTTCGAGTAGCCACTCATCCAGCTGGTCACCTCGTCTGTAGCTCAGATGTCAACGAAAATATTCGTGACGCCTTCTGAACAACATCGGAGACACAGCGTTTGCATCCAGGCTGAAGATAGCCGGAGTGCTGCTGGATGTAGCAGCGCGGTATCCATGTGCTCAAGGCTCGTCGTCAATCAGCAATGGCGTGGCAGTATAGTGAGGTCAGGTAAGCAGAGCCATGTTTACCAGAGACCCTCACGCATACTCTAGCCTCGGTGATCACCGACTCCACTGGTAGGCAGATGGCTTCCGGATCGTCTACGATGACGGCAGCGCTCCTTCTCCAGCCCTCGACAGTGCGGCTCCCGAATACACGCATCCCGGCTGGGAATGCTGTGATCCGTCCGGCCTTGTCTACATAGGGCTCCTGCAGCAGAGCAAAGGTGAGGCCGAGGTCACGCATACGTACACCGATATCGATGCACGCAGCACGGCCCCGACCACAGTTTGCTTGGGTGAAGCTAAACATTAATGTCTAGCTTGCACCCTAGCTAACACTGCTCCATAAATCGGGCATAACCCAGAGAGCATGAAATGCCCTGACGGTAGCCCCTTGAAGCGGCAGTTCCGGCAGTCCACCGGCTTGTCACATTTGGCTGCAACATAGCCTGTTTGGCCGCACTGTCGGCAAACATCCTCCTTAAACCGGCATTGGGACACTTTGTGGTAAAATCCGACGCACCTGTGGCAAGCATAGGTCCGTACAAGCGACCGGCAACGGTATGAAAACCACTTGATGTAGACCCGACCGGTCTTCTCAAGAATCGCCAGCGTCTTGTCGTCCATTTCCAGCGTTAGATTAACGCTGTGGCCATCCGTGACCGACCAGGGCTTTGTCTCCAGGTGCACCGCTTTCTCGAACGTGGCTGCCGTTATGTGCTCATTATAGTTCTTCTCAAACATCTCCATCATAAATTACTCCGGTGAGATGCTGGTGTCCACATCAAACACCGTCACCCTGGGCCTCACTTTGGTGTTTTGCTGGATGTTGAGCCCAACCTCAGCAAACTTCTTGTTTGCCACCACGCGCTTCAACTCGCCCACAGATGGTGTGCGGATGACGGCTCCTCCACGCTTCAGCTCGCGGACTTCGTTGACGCGTACTCCCAGGGTTGGGGCAACGTCCTTAAGCACACGCTCAGCAACCTGCTTTCCCGATTCGCTCGGGTCCCGACTCGTGACCACCGGCGACCACGTCTCAACTGGCTTGTTGATCCGTGGGGCGGGGGTCGACACTCCGGGGACGGGGACAGCGGTAGCGGCATATCGGGCAGGTTGGTAGGCGCCATGCTGACCGGCGTGGGCGATGGTGTTCGCAGCAGCTCCTCCTGATCTCCCTGCTAGGCAGAGAGCCTAGCAGCGCGTTGCGCACAGCGAGGCATCGCTAGTTCCTCCAGGCGCTTGATCGCTGCTGAGACACCCTGCGCGGCATCGGGAGCAATGCCCACAATGGCATTTTGCGTGCCTTCTCCAGCAGCAGAGATCTCGGCCAAAATGGCCGGCGTGCCCTCCGCGACGATGCGCCAGGCCGGACATTTTGGGACGGCGGGTGGAGCCGCGGAGGAAGCGCTCACAGCGTCGGGGCAGCGATTTGCATCAGCATTTCTCTTCTTCGACTGGTGCACAAGCGTCGCGGGGGCTATCAGCGGCACGCTGCCCAGCACCAGCCTCTTGGCATTGCCGGTATCGCCCTCAACCAACACCGGGGCATCAGTGGCTCGGGTTCTCCCCTTCTTGCTCCTGGCCCCCACGCTTAGCATCGATTCAGCAGATGACTCGGCGCTAGACTCCACTCCAGCGCTGCCTGAACGGCTTCTGCCGCTTATAGAGCTAGCGCGCTCTTCCAGACCAAAAACAACGCTACTTGGGCTGCTAGTATGGCTCATGCAGAGCACTGCTTGCACGGAGCACTGCTTTCGTCGTTTACTGCTGGCTGGACTGCTTTCAGCGTTCACTGCTAGTTGCACTGCTTGCGTCGACCGCTTGCGTACACCGCTTGCGGCTACAACACACGTACACACACACACGCACAAAAGTTTAGCGCTATGGCTTATCTATCTTAAGAGTTTTATGGCTTTGTTTACGCCGAGGCGCGCACAAAACTACACTAGTCGGCATATATATTTTGACAAAGCTTACATTTGACTTTTAGTCTCTTTTGCTAAGTACCGTTGTATTCAACAAAGCGAAAATGATGCTCAAACTGAAGTGCATATTATTAACTATAAATATGCTAAATATTTTGTCTATTATCTTTTTTCATTTCTTTCTGCTGATAAGAATAAGAATAGGTTCAAATTGTTATTAAAGAATTTTTTAAAAAATCTTTCTTATTTTTTGATATAACCGCGTTTTTAATATTAAAAATGGTTAAAATATCTGAACTAAGCACAATAATAAGAACAGAAATTGTGACAAAATATAACTTGGGTATTTCCGTAATAAATATCGCTAAGGAATATAATTTGTCACGTCAAACTATATATTATCAAATCAACAAACATAAAAACTTGAATCAAATAACCAATGTACGTCGAACAGGCAGAAACCGAAAGACAAATGCTGATGCAGACCGTCTCATCGTGCGCCAATTCAAAAAAAATCCTCTTATAACACCAAAAGCTGTGGCCTTGGAGTGAAATACGACTTCACCCAATCCGATAAGTGAGAGAACCATACGCAGGCGTTTGATTGAGGCAGATATAAAAAGTTATATAGCAAAACCAATACCTTTCATCACCCCTAAAAATAAACTTAAGCGTTTGGAGTTCGCGCAAAGGTACATCCTCAAGCCGGTTTCATTTTGGCGCAATGTTCTGTGGACGGATGAAAGTACTTTTGAGTTCCACTCTTCAAAAAAAAAAAGTTTCAGTACGATTAAACAAAAATTATCGTAAAAAAAATGCACCTGTGTGTCAAAAAGTAAGCCATGGAGGTGGGAACGTTATGTTCTGGGGATCCGTTTTTTATAATGGTATGGGAGACTTGGTTCCCATTAACGGTTCTATGAACCAAAATCAATACCTTAGAACATTGAACGATTTTGCGTTTCCCTCCGGCGACAGATTGATCGGGGAAGAATTTATTCTCCAGCAGGACAACGCGGCTTGCCACAAGGCATAAATGATTAACACATTCTTAACCCTCTACTGCATGAGCATAGAAATAATAAAGGAAAACATTTTTTGAATGTAATTATGTGTTTATTTAGCCCAAAATAATATATATTTGGACTTTTTTTTTTTTGGGGGGCATAGTTTGGGGTGGGGGAAATGGGGCCATATATGGCTTTGTATGCATTCAGCTGATTCCAGAGTCATATAGTCCAGAGCCATATATGGCTCTGTATGCATGTATGCATTACTTCATGTGAAAGTTGGTGAAACAGTTTCTTTTGTCGTTGTAGCATAGAAATACATTGCATTTCTCACAAAAGGTGTATGAGCGGAAAGAACAATCGTTTTTGCAGAGTTGCCTTTGCTTTTTCCAGGTGGGAAAATGCCCAATATGGTCCTCCCGAACAGAATTCAATAAAATTTCCAGGTGCTTTCGTCTTTTGCTGGTAGTAGGAGTACCTTCCCTACATGTACACGGGGATGAAGTTGGAGTCATCGCAGGTCGTCCGCGCTTCTTTACTTTTCCAGCCTTGCACAGGTGCTCAGCTATTAAAAGCTTGAAATCGAAGAGTGGCATATACTGATCTGACTTACGACGCCATAGAATCCATGAATTCACTACGCACATATCAATCATGTGAAAAAATATTTTCTTATACCATTTTCTTGAGCGCAATTGAATTCTATAAAGTCCAAGTAAAGAATCCAGTAAGTCAACGCCACCCATATAATTATTGTAAACATCAACTGCCTTAGGAGAGTTGATTTCTACATACTTTTTGTCTTTCTTACTGAATCGTTTTTTTGTTGTAACAGGATTGCTTCCCACGTAACTAGAAAGAATGTTGACTACTTTATTGTCAAACCAAGAGACGAGGCCAAGCTGAACTCCATCGATAATAGCTACTTTTTCGACCATGCTTCCACGTCCTTGGCTTTTCAACTCTTTTTCAGTTGGCATCTTTGAATTGGGTACTCGATTGATTCTTACCGTACCTAAAGCTAATATACCATTTTTCATAAGGTAGACTTCAAGAGTTGGACTATTGAACCAATTGTCGAAAAATAATTTGTAGTTTTTTCTTTTGGTACGGTTGCCGATAGCCTAGATACAACATTTCCGCTTTTCTTCCTCTTGGATTTTTTGATTTTCAACAACTTCGTCTTCGGAACTGCTATGCTGTCATCATCACTTTGAAACGGATCATCGATTTCGTTCACGTATTGCAAACTACCGTAAAATAATTGTGCATTCATTTCTAAAAGAAAACAAGTGCAATTGTTAAGCTAATATGCTAATAATGCATATGTACATAGAATATAAACATGCACGCGTTACTGCATATAGAGCCATATATGGCGTCCACAGTTTTTTGCATAGAATAGTATATGTGATGCTCACCTATAGTCAAATTCTATTTTTTTATGAACGAAAACTTTATATTCTCTTAGAAAAAAAATACTTTTCAGTGATAAAACTGATTTTTAGTGCAGTAATTTTAGTTTTAATTTCACCACAATTCACTTTCGTTCGTCTGCTTGAGACGCGAGCAAAAAACTGATTGAAACTTAAGATAAGGCAACACAAAGAAGTTCTGAGTATAGACATCTAACAGAAAATAGTTGAAAGAGAATAAGTGATAACAAACGGTTTAGTATTATTGAAAGTGAGAAGCCATATATGGCTTTGTATGCGGTAGAGGGTTAAGAGAAGTTGGGGTGAAAACCCTGGATTGGCCACCCCAAAGTCCAGATTTGAACATTATTGAAAATGTGTGGTCGCTAATACAGCGAAAGAGAGCCGCCGATATAACTAGGACAAGAGACGAAACAATCACTGAGGTCACAAAGGAGTGGGAAAGGATTCCATTAAAAACCCTCCAAACCTTGGTGGATTCCGTTCCAAACCGCCTCCAAAAGGTCCTAGATACCAAAGGGGGATTTATTTTTTATTAACTTTAAGTTTAAATTTCATTTATAAAACATAATCATATTTTTAGTTGATAAACAACATTTTGTCAAAATACTTATGCCATCTCTTGAATTCCTCTATTTTTAGTTTTAATTAAATAAAAATGCAAAATCATGATTAAAAATAAAAAAAATGGTGTATTTATAATTTAATACATTATACTTAACTATAATAAATTAAAATTATTTTCAGTTTTCTCTTAAAATGAGAAAGAAGTGATAAAGAAACTGAGGCATCTTCATGTCAAAATATATATGCCGACTAGTGTAAAACTAATACTTATCTGCACTTTTACCGCAAATTTCGATGACCGCGCTACACAGAAACACGTCTGTTCGCGACGATAACTAGAAACAAACTGGGTCGGAGAGACATGAAAGTCAAGTGGTTTAACGTGAACACCTGCCACGATGGCTTAATCTCACGGTTCCGAGAACAGGATTAATTTAAGCGTCAATCAGCGCCCCCTTGGATAAATCCACTCCAATCTGCCCGCATTTGGACGTTAACCACAAACACCACGATACTCCCCGAAGGGCCGCAACCAAAAACTAGGACGGAACAAGTTCCGTGGGCTCCTGATTACCCGTGGTACCAGAAAAATAAGCCACTGGTACGGCCTCGTACCCCTATAAGGGGTACTTCCAATTTAAACTCCAAACAGTTAGGGGTTGGTGGCCCCAAAGAATTAAAACATTGCTGCATGGAATAGAATGTAGATTGATGTGAACACCAATCCATAGATGTAACAGTATACACCATGCTCATGGACATGGTTTTCTCACTGTGAGGAGCGAGGCCTATTCCTCCTCTTCCGCAAACGACGGCATTCATAGTTGACCTAAGTCAAACCGCTAGGCGGCCAGCTAATGTCCCCAACAAGTCGAAATGACTATGGTGTAGAGCTCAGAAGGCCGAGACCGCCTCAGCATTCCCTACACCCGTGGTACCAGATCAGTCCTCTGGTCAGAACTCGTACCCTTAAAACAGAGTACTTCCAGTTTCGTTCCATGAAAACATTCGTCTAACCCTATCTCTACTGGAGAGTACTTGACTAAATTCAAAATCCCCACTAACCTCAGATACACCCATGCCACTTAGATCCCGAAGATCCAAGTACATTGGGCACTCACAGATCACATGTTTCCATGTTTCTGAGAAGAAACCACAAGGGCACTCCGGACTAGCAGACAGATTCCTCGAATGCAAGAAGGCATTGAGAGAACCGTGGCCGGTTAGGAGGAATCCAAGACTAAGGTTGAAACCAAAGTCTGGTCTATCCCCAACAAATGTGACATCTCGGATGAATCTGTAAGTGACCCGCCCATTCTTACTATTGTCCCATCTGACTTGCCAATCAGATAGAACACAATCATTCAGCAACCTTTTACACTCATTAATCCCTAGACTCTCCACATCCCTATCGGCTAACCATTCATCCTGCAGCAATGGTAGCCGCCTTCTTATCCTGTGGAGTAAGGCCCTACGCCTGATCTCCAAGTCAAGAGGGGCTACACCTAACAGCACCTGCATTGCCTCCGTAGAAACAGTGCGGCACACAGGCAAACACCCTATCAGAATCACTCTCTGACAAGCCAGCACTTTCTTTCTACCATCATGAGGTTCCAAACGAATGGACCACAAATGGAACCTTGCGGACAGCCACGAACCACATCCACACTCACACATTCATTCCGCCCAACAGCACACGCTCGTCTGCCAGAGAAATAGCTCTTCCACAGAGCTGATTCCTGGCATCCACATTCATCCAATCTTCTCAACACACTCACCCAACTCAGGTAGTCGAACGCTCCTTTAAAATCTACAAAAACTCTTTGGACATACTTTGAGGTACTAGTGTCCACAGAGTCACTGACATACCTCCACGCATCCTCCACACATCTACCCTGCCTAAAACCAAATTGTCGATCAGAGATCTGGCTATTCACTTTCTCTTGAAGCCTTTCTACCATAATCCTTTCCAGAACTTTTCCAAGAACTGGAAGGAGACTGATGCCCCAAAAGGATAGCGAATTGCTCTTGATCCTGTCGGGTGACTTCAAGAGCACAATCACCTTTGCACACTTCCATACACTGGGAAAATATCCTTCATTCACGCATTTCTCATACATTACTTTCATATATTCTGGAATTGACTTCCAGACACCCTTACACATTTCCCCAGTGAAGCCATACATTCCAGGGGACTTTCTCGACTTTAACCTCGAGAAGGCCACCTCCAACTCACTATCCGAGAGCGGATCAACATTACTGATCACACTGGGTGGTGAGTTCTGAGAATCCGCCCTGGGGAAGAACTCATTTAATAAAACATTCATACAGTCCTTCCATGCCGTTAACTGGGTGTCACCGACACGAAGGCTACATACATCCGTTTCCCTACCTCTACCTCTCACTATTTTATAAGCATGATCCCAGGGGTCGTCCTTATTGCGTTTCAGGAAAGAACGCCACTCATCCTCTTTCACTCTTACAAGCATTTGCTTATACTCAGTCATACCTCGACAGCAGTCTGACCTGAGTTGGGCTGCATTATCAGCATTGGCAGATCTGGCCCTTTGGAATCGCTTCCGCAGAGACCGAACCGACCGCCGCTTAATGCTCAGCTCACGCGTCCACCATTTAACATGTTTAAGATTAACCTTTGGGCGTCTCTCAAACATATGATCATTCACACCAGTTAACCACCCATTTACACACTCAACTTGCTCATCGACACTCATAACACTAAATACGTTAAGCGAAACTTGCGTTGCCGCCTCACCACCAGTGTCCCATGGAGGGACCAATTCACACTACAAGTGCGCCAAGCATTACCCCCAACACTCTCACGCATAGTGCGAGTGTGAGGGAAGACAATCTCAATCGGATTGTGGTCTCTCACACCAAGCCCGCCCAGTACACGCCATTGAAAATCATACACACTTATTGCTACCACATTCACGAGGGTGACATCAATGTCACTTTGACCGACCGGACCAGCAAACGTATACCACTCGCTTGGTTCGTTAACCACCCGAATATCCCGGGACACTGCCCACTCGGCAAGCATCTCACCTCGGGTAAAGTTCGCATACCCAGACGCCTGTCTGGATATCTTGCTATACCACAATGGCGACGATGCATTTGCGTCTAAGCCGAGGATAATCGGTAGGCCACCAGCCAGCAGTAACGTTTCATCCAAATATGCAATGTAAGGCTCGAGGGGGTCCCCGAACTTACAATACATGCTCATTGCTAAAATCGTACCAAAGCTGCCACTTAGGCTCACACACACGCCCCAGTCCGTTGAGGACACTAAAGTGCATTCAATGCTGACATCATTCACTACAATCGCAGATTTGGCCGTGCTGTCAAGAAATACCCGCATGCATGCGGGCAATCCCCGTACGCGACCATCCGTCACGTAGTGTTCTTGCAGCAGGGCAACACTGCGACGGCTTCCCCTTGAACGCGCAATTGCGACAGTGCAGCGCATTACCACACTGTGCAGCCCGGTGACCCATTTGGCCGCAGCGACGACAGACGTCTTCTTTGGCCCTGCACTCCGCTACCTTATGGTCGAAGCCAAGGCAGCGGTAGCAACCCGCTACCGGATCAAAACTCCTCAATCGAAAGGAGAGCAACTTAATATAGCAGCGTCCAGCCTCCAAGAGTGTCTGCATGGCTGTGCCAGTGCCCTCCAGGACGACATTCACCGCTATGTTCTCACTCACTGTCCAGGGCTTACTCACCAGTCGTACCCCCTTTTTAAAATTTTCCAAAGACATCTTGTCTTTGAGGTTCAACTCATAGAGATCACCCATGAACTCGTCAGGGGTGATCTGCGAGTGAACGCCATGCACGACAATTTTCGGCCCCAGCTTCTCGTTCATACTCACTTCAAGGCCCAACTCCTTGAACTTTGCGTTGCCCTTAATTTTTGTCCTCTCTGCAACTGATGGTGTGCGAATAATCGCACCACCATCGCGGAGAGGCTTCACCTCATGCACTCGCACACCAAGAGTTGGCCCTACCTCCTTCACCACCTGCTCAACCACGTCCTTAGCGGATTTACCGGCAGTCTTGCTGCGCACAACCAGGGACCAGGTCTCGACTGGCCGCGGTGTCTCCGGGGTAGACGGCACTGCCGACATGGGACCACTCTTAGCAGCGGGCATCATCCCTGCCCGCGCTTGGATGACCGGCTCATTGCGAACGGCCTCCATACGCCCCTTCA
The DNA here is from genome assembly GCA_035043915.1 of Drosophila paramelanica. NCBI lineage: Eukaryota > Metazoa > Arthropoda > Insecta > Diptera > Drosophilidae > Drosophila > Drosophila paramelanica. The sequence continues at coordinate 28,490 of JAWNMO010000187.1, forward strand.
ATCGCTCATTTTCAGCTATCAGACTGAACAGTAGACTCTCATACTGCTGGCTGCAGTCCACCAAACTGCAGAGCAGCGACCCCGATGCACGCTCGTTAAGAGCACTGTGCAAAAGATCAGTAGTGATCGCCTTCATCTTTTCTATTGGTGTCCCTTTTCGCTTCAATGGCGCCGAAATGTTCGCCGAACGCGATCCACCCGGCACCTCAGCTTTGGGAGCAGCTCCATACACAGCGCTCGAGCTCGCTATAGAGCTGGGCGGCCGAGGCACGGCAAAACTCCGCTCCTCCGCATCCACATCAATAACAACGCTAGAGACTCCAAAATCTCTCTCGTCGTTATCGCCATCCACACCAACAGGGCAGACAGCCATCTCGGAAGATGCCTTCCTCAATCGCTGCTTGTCCTGCACCCTTCCGTCTTACCTCTGAGCTGAGGGAGGCATCAGAGGCGCGCGACGAATCGTAATCAGACGATACCGCACGCTCCCCTTCAGACCCCTTACCCACCGGCTTCTTCTTGCGTGGCGGCATCCCACTGCACGTGTCCGATTCTATAAATAGAAATCACACACACACACGCTTAAGCACTAACCGAGAAATAAGACGCACAAAAATCCGCAAGCGCACACGTATACACACACGTATACAAACGTGAGATAACACAAAAAATTTACACAGACTTGGTTTACTTGAAACTCAGTATATATTCAGCAAACATTTTGCTTCATACTGATATACAATTATACTGATTTGGCAGTTTTTTGTAGTAATTTTGGAAAAAATGTTAAAAGCACTAAAAAGTAAACATAGCATATTCAGGGAAAGGGTGTATTCGCGGCTCGAAAATCAAAAGTTATTAAAATTGGCCTGCCTGCTGAAATTGAAACCAAGACCAAACATAAATGCTCTCACGGCACTTAGCATGTCAAGCTGAGAGCGCATTGTATTTTTAGAATTTTACGCTCTTTAAATTGTGAGAGCGCAAGTGCAGCGATTTCGTTTTCGTTCTCAATTTTGCAAAATATCAAGCTGCTTGTAGCATTTCGGTGTACTGCGTTACTCATCTTAGTATTTATATTGTCTTTGCCAGAACCCAGAAGTGAACACATACACACAAACTCTCGGCAGTTGATGAGTATTGATGTTGATAAAAAAAATGTACTAATAATTACCAACGAAAAAAGAAATACTCCACACCGAGAATCGAACCCGCTCCCTTCGTCTTAAGATGCACAACTCTTATCACCTGCACCACACTACCATCTTATTCTTGTATGATATAACATTACTTAACCATCGCAAAACAAATCACGGAAACCGAGCATTTTGCACTTGTCCCTTATTTGGGAGTTATGCTTAAAAAACCGATAAATATCGATAATAAGAACACGGAAAGAGTTATCGATGTTTTGAAATTCGGCTAGTGATGCTGATCAATTATATATATACTTTATGGGGTGGGAGATGCTTCCTCCTGCCGGTTACATACATTTGCACATAACCATTTTACTCTTTTTTACCCCATTTTCTATGGGTTTAGGGTATAATAATAATAATTATGAATAACGAAAAAGAAAGAGATTTCAACATTGCGCAACCATCGCTGGATTCAAACCCAGACCTTTCACGTAATGCGGCACAACTGTTACCAACTGCACCACGCTTTTACTTGGCTATGTTGTGTTAAAATAGAGTCACAAAATTTTGTATGTAGATAGCTGGTGACCTCCCCCAAAGATAGTAACCTCGATATCAAGCTTGATAATTTCAAGCTACTCCCCCCACACGAATGGCAAAATCAAATATCTTCCGCAGATTAAGGGCTAGAGACGCAACATTTTTTAAATTGCTAAAAACTGCAAAGTTTATCCTATTTCTTATATAAAAGTAATTGCAGTAACGCAATTTTGTTATTGGGTTCACTCTGATATGACGATTTAATTTAATTTGTATTTTTTTATATTATTTATATGCAATTGTTCTTTTTTATACCCTGAACACATTGAAAATGGGTAAAAAAAGGGTATAATGGTTTTGTGCAAATGTATGTAACACGCAGGAGGAAGCATTTCCGACCCCATAAAGTATTTATATTCTTGATTAGCATCACTAGCCGAGTCGATTTAGCCATGTCCGTCCGTCTGTCCACCTGTCTGTATGAACGCGTCGATTTCAGAGACTACAAAAGCTAGAAAGCTGACATTGGTCTCATTCGGTTCGTATATACCATACGCAGATCAAGTTTATTTAAAAACATCGATAACTCTCCGTTTTCTTATTACCGATATTTATCGCTTTTTTGACCCGGTTTTTTGAGCATAACTCCTAAACTATAAACGCTTTTTCTATGTGCGCATAAAGCATACGCAGATTTTGAATACTTCAGGTTTGGGATATCGCCCCCAATATCGTTATAACCAAAAAAACACAAATCAAATACTACAGGCTTGCAAATTGGTTTGTACATACATTTTGATGCTCTTAATAAGTCCTGAAAATTTCATAACGATCATACATTTAGTTTACGAGCAAATCAAGAATCTCTTTTCAGTAGTGGGGGCCAAGCGCAGCCGATTGGCTGAAGCGCAAGCAATTTCTGTATTCATGTGCACACACACATGCACACATGAATAATTTTTCTAGCATTTTCCATGGAATTATTGTTGCAATGGTTAATGATGTGATTTGTCGCAAAATCACCGCGTGGTAGTGTGGTGCTACTAGGTAGATTAATGCAACTGAAGCTGCGTAGCGCGGGTTCGAATTCCCGGTTGGCGACTCTCGAAAATTGTGTTTTTTTTTTTTAGTAATTAATTTAGTAATTAATTTATATCTTGAATCCACTAAAAATGGGTAAAATGTATAAAATGGTTTTGTGTAAATTTATGTAACATATTACCCCATCTCAATTTTGTTAAGATTGGCAAAGAAACTCAAAAGTTATTAAAGAAATAATACATCTGCTAAGTCGCGTGGTAGCAGCGCCAAGCGCAAGCATTTTCCACATGTGTACACATACCCATTCTTATAATTGATTTTGTTTTCATATTCGATGTTCATATTTCATCGGGATTTCACACGAAGTGGCAATTGGGTAGCGTAGCCCAATCGTAGAGGTGATGTTCCGGGGAAAATTTCACGTGGGTTCAAATCTTGTGGTTCCTAATGTGTATTTATCACAAATTAGTTTTTTTTTTGTCTATTCATTTTTAACGCTTAACATTAACACACAAATGCTTTAATTCCATGCTAGGTGCATCGGTAAATTTAAATACTATGCAATAATATTTATTTATATCCTGTAAGCAGTGATTTATTGAATATATCTCATATGCGTTTATAAATTGTGATTAAAATATTTCTTTCTTTCTTCAAGCTATCATTTTTGTAAAACTAGGCAACTATCGAAAAAGTTAATAAAATAATAGATTATTACTGTATAATTTCCAGTGAGTTTAATGCGCTTGACAGTATTTAATATACATACATAGCTTTTAGAAAGCGCGGGTCTTATCGATTTTTCGATTGTTTCTATTGCAACAATGCATTTCCCATCACAAATACCAGAGCGAGAGTCTATCGATTCAGTCTTTAGCCTGCGATTGCCCTCACGCTACCGACTTTTCTGCGTATCGTCGATTTTCGATTACGATTGTACAATTTTTGCGATTTTTTCGGTTGTTAAATGGTTTTAAATAGCTTATTAGTGACAGTGCGAGTAAAATAAAATAGTTGGTGACAAAGTTTTTTGTAAAGGACCAAATTTTTAACAAATTAATTTTGGCGGCTAATTTTGACCACTGGTGGCAACATTAAACCTGCATGTGTGTGTGTGTGTGCTTGCGTTCCGCGTATTGAGTGATTCGTGTGTGTATTAGTGCAAAATACATTACGTTTCTTACAAATGTGTACGTACGTGTGACTGCGCTAGGCACTTGCAACTGCCTGTGACAGACTCACTCCCCCTTCACCCCTCTTCTATAAAAGTGTTGTGTGTTTTTGCGTGAGTGATAGATTCTGAGTCCGTGTCCGAGTCGCGCAAAGGGCTGCGCGCGTTGATTTTGCTGCGCGCATAAAAAACCTGCTGCTTATTTAGGATCGAAAAAATCGCAAGTTTTATCATACAATTACATAAAAAGTCTTTCTAAAGACTAAAAAATATATATATATATATATATATATATATATATATATATATATATATATATATATATATATATATATAGTTTATATATAGTTTATATATATATATATATATATATATATATATATATATATATATATATATATATATATATATATACATATATACATATATTATATTACGTTTTATTTTTGTGGATTAATATTTATATTTTAATTAGTTATACATACATTTATCAAAATGCCTAGAGTCAAAAGATTATCGGCAATAAATAGATCTCAAAGACAAAGAGCTAGGAATCAATTAAATAGGTCAAATTTAGAATATGCCGAGCAGGAAAGAATGAATAACGTAGTTTCTCAAAAAAAGCGTAGGGAGAACGAGGAATTCAGCCAAGCTGAAAGGATTAGAGATAGCCAACGTCACCAAATTCGTCGAAACAATTTAAGTTTTAGAAGTACTGAACAGGGTCAAGATTCTGTTCGGCACGCTATTCGTCGAACAAATTCTCCAATTAGGCAATCAGAGCAAATAGTAGACACTTCGCGACGATCGAGTCGCAGACAAGACCCTATTTATAGGGCAAACGAACAAGGACGAGATACCACTTGACGCGCTATACAACGTACTAATTCTCCAGTTAGACAACTGGAGCAAATAGTAGACACTTCGCGACGATCGAGTCGCAGACAAGACCCTATTTATAGGGCAAACGAACAAGAACAAGATACCACTCGACGCGCTATACAACGTACTAATTCTCCAGTTAGACAACTGGAGCAAATAGTAGACACTTCGCGACGATCGAGTCGCAGACAAGACTCTATTTATAGGGCAAACGAACAAGAACGAGATACCACTCGACGCGCTATTCAACGTACTAATTCTCCAGTTAGACAACTGGAGCAAATAG
>JAWNMO010000189.1:0-13624 GCA_035043915.1 Drosophila paramelanica
GTTCTATGGTGAGTGTTAAGGTCGATGTACTTTTTCAGCCGAGGTGACTGCTTAAACCTTAACACTCTATGGATTTTGTTCAGTTCTAGACCGTTTGCCATACACTGCTGAAGGTTTCTATAATGGATAGGGTATTTAATTTTTGGCCTTAGATTGGCAATAAGTTTATTAACTTTTGCCTCGGGGGTGGCTCTTTGTTTTAGCGGACAAAACGGAAGATCATTATGATAATCATGTAAGGAAGTTGAATACTCTAAATCAACCTCCAGTATATATCCATATTCAGACGTACTTGCTGTATTTGCTAAGTCTAGCGAAGAAATTTCTTCCTCAGACAACCATTTGAAGTCGTTCTGAGGTAAGCATTGCGACATGGCCCACCCGTAGAGGTTGTTTGCATCCAAATACATTAAGTATTCGATGGCTTGCTGCTATCATATTCACTGAGGTATTTGTTGTTGGCCTTTGAGTACCTTTTACAGCACTGAACAAGACCACCACGAATACCACTTTGAATGAACCTATACATGTCAATATCTGTTAACAACTGGAGTTCAATCTCCGTTGTTTTTAGCATAGCATCCCAAGAGAGGCCAGGTGTTGTGTAATAATGGGCCGGGTCAAGGAAATACATTTTTTGACATATTTTCCGAGAGTTTTGAAATACATATATCTGTGAACAGAAGGACATCTGTTTTCAAGTATAATTCCATGTAATCTTTCAGGGTTTGGTAGACGAAAACATTCCAGACATGCTGAGCATGTGCATAATCTCTTCGCTACACTCAGAATTTGTGAGGCTATTAAAGAATTTTTTTCTTGAAGGGAGAGAGCTCTCACAAAGGCGAAGTTCTGAGTCTAGATACTCATAAGGGAACACTCCCTTTCTATGCATAAGATTAAACTCTCTCTCCAGTGGGAAGAAACGTCTGACACCTTCAAACCTTTCTGACCATAAAACGATACGTGTCTAGGAATCTAATTTCTAGGGTCTTGTTATGAGATGGTTTTTCTGTATATTTCGACAGCGAAATATACAGTTCTTTGTTGAGGGGGAGAACCTTGACCTCACCCTCAACTTTGTTCAATTCCCTAACGAATAAATGAGAGACATATTTTGAAAAATTATGAAAGAAAACGAGGACAAAAGGCGCAATTTGACAATTAATATTGCAGACACTATGTGCTGCACCTCTGAACTTGCCAGTCAAATGGCTGTGATCCCTAACACGGTCAGAACCTAAGGCTTTTTTGCATATATGGCAATTAATAGCCAATCTGAATCTACTTTCATCTTCCGCACTCATTTCCATTGGCTTAATGGTGCTAAGATATGTGGTGTAAATTTCATTAACATCGTTTATCAAAGACTTAACGAGCTTTTCACATGCATTATGCCCTGTTTCTATTACAAACTTATCTAGACCGATATGGAATGCACATTTGATGAAGTAAGAAAACGTGATCGGAATCTGCTCGGTAGTTGCAACAACATTTTCACTTAGCATAGAATTTAAGGGCTTGAGCGTGCACTCAAAATCTGCATACATGACAAATGGTACATCTAAACTACGATTAAAATTCTTAAATTTAAGACTTGCCTTTTCCTCTCTTGGCAACGTCGAGACAATTTTCTTTATGCTCCTCGTATGAGCGGTGGTTGTGGGAATAGTTAAGGCAGGTAGCACAAAAGAGAAGTTCCTCCCGATGACTCATGATTTGTGTGAGTAAAAGTCTGAAAATATAAATGTATTTGATAAGTATTTGTGTGTGTGTGGTTTGGTTTGTTTTTAAAATATATTTGTGTGTACACTTGATAAATTTCGGATCCATATGAAATGAGCTCGACCTTCCATCTCCAACAACATTAGGCTGATGTGCCTTTGCTTCTCCTACTCCGTTAAATACAATGGGCCAATTACACAGCCTGTTTCCTCATCAAACCCGAATACATTAATACTAGTGCTCGGGTTTTGACTTTCAAACACTTTAATTTGTTTGAGAGCGAGACGAAACTGCATACTTTCAAAATTAAGCGTTAAATTTTGCTGGCTTCGATGGCTTCGATACCATAGCTGCTGCACCGATTGGGATTGCCTTACGGTGTCTTTAGCGCAGATATCACCGCCCACTTGAAACAATATTCGCCATTGTTTTTTATATTGATCAACGCTTTTTTCGCCTTGAGCGTTTTGGGCATATCCATTCAGCTGGAGACCTTCATTGGCGTGTTCTTGTTAATATTCGTCTCCAGACGAATAATTTTTGTTAGCCGCCAGCCACTTTCTTTCTCTTGAAATTCATCCATTTTTGCCTTTAGCGTAACACAGTGATCCACAAAAACGTCCTCAATGCTCTTCGCCTGTGTCATTATGCCCATCTCTGTCTGGGGTATGGAACTTTATAGATGAAATTAATTCATCATCGACATATTTTACATACTCTGCAAATAGCTCGAAATTTGCATTGTTCCCCCTCCGCAAAAAGGTCACTATTACCCATGCAACGATCGGTTCCCTCACCCCTCCCTCACTACCTACCCCAAAAAGAGTCACGGTCAAGTACCTGCCATTTTATTAATGTCATGGTCACGTACCGACCTTTTTTTTTGGGTCACAGTCATGTAGGGTTATAAATCATTAATTTTTCACCCCAGCGTAATTAAATTGACAGCACTTCCTGTCACAGAAGGAACAGCTCCCTACTAATTTCGGTCTTGCTAAGCCGAGGCTGACTCTGCCGACAGCTATGAACGTTACATTTTGTCAACAAAGTGCCCACAAAATGAACCACGACATATCTTTCAGGCTGCTGCCGCGTTCGATCTAAACACAAAGTTTTCCAAGTCAAAGCTGACAATGCTGTATTTAACAGAGTTTAAATATTGTAAACCGCGTTTCACGGTTAACCGTGACATATTTTTCGGTTTGCCACCACGTTCGATTGGATTACGAAGATTGCTTAGTCGGACTGACGCCGGCGACTTCTACCGATGGTAAATTTTCACAGCGTGTCTTCGGTTTTATCGTCAACTGCTTACCACGCAACCGGCTACCGCCGCGACTGGCCTGAACACAACATTTTCTAATTCAGGGCTGACAGTGCCGACATCAACAGAAGTTAAATATTATCAACCACGTGCCTCTTTCGGGTTGCCGCTGCGATTACAAAGATTGTTTAGTAGAGGCTGACGCCGGCGACGTCCCCCGGATACATGGACTGAACACGAAGCTTGCTAAGTCAAGGCTTCAGAATTTACACTTTGACAACGTTCGTTCTTGCTAAGCTGAGGCTGACTCCGCCGACAGCTATGAACGTTACATTTTGTCGACATACTGCCCTCGGAGTGAACCACGACTATCTTTCAGGGTGTTGCCGCGTTCGATCTGAACACAAAGTTTTCTTAGTCAAGGGTGACAGTGCCGACATCATCGGAGTTTAAAAATTGCAATTCGAGTGCTTTCGCGGTTTACCACGACTTTTTTTCGGTTTGCCACAACGTTCGATTGGATTACGAAGATTTCTAAGTCGGACTGACGCCGGCGACATCCACCGATGGTAAATTTGCACATCGTGTCTTCGGTTTAATCGTGAACTGAACGCGAAGCTTTCTAAGCCGAGGCTACAGAACTAACATTTTGACAACTTCGTCCCCTTTGGGGTGTACCACGTCATATCTTTCTGGCTACCGCTGCGACTGGCCTGAACACAAAGTTTTCTATATCAAGGTTGACTCCGCCGACATCAACAGAAGTTAAATATTGTCAATCGCGTGAATTTGCAGTTTACCACGACATATTTTTCGGTTTGCCACCGCGTTCGATTGTATTACGAAGATTGCTAAGTCGGACTGACGCCGGCGATATCTACCGATGGTAAGCTTCCAAAACTTGTCTTCGGTCTTATCGCGAACAGAACGCAAAGCTTGCCAAGCCGAGGCTACAGAATTTACATTTTGACAACTTCGTGCCCTGGGGGCTTACCACGCGACCGGCTACCGCCGCGACTGGCCTAAACACAAAGTTTTCTTAGGCAAGGCTGACTCCGCCGACATCAACAGAAGTTAAATTATTGTCAACCGCGTGCTCTCGGGGTTAAAGACGAGATATCTTTCGGGTTGCCGCCGCGTTCGATTGGATTACGAAGATTGCTAAGTGGAGGCTGACGCCGGCGGCATCAACCGATGGTAAATTTCCACATCCTGTCTTCGGTTTTATCGTGTGAGGGTACGCTTATTTTCTTTTATTACACTGACACTGTAATTTGAGACGCAACTGTATAACAGTGGCGCTAACGTCACGCCTTAGGTCAGTGCATGTTTATCAGCACTATCACTGTTAGATAATTCATGGTTGCATATTTCAATTGGCGACATCACGCGTGCATTGCGAATGTCAAGTCTTTTCCTTTGCAACCGCGAAAGCGTCCAGACGCACAATTGGAAGCAAAAGAAAAAAGATATCCTAAGTTTTATAGCACCACGTGCTTAACCATAATATAATATAGTCCAATCGCTTCGCGATCCATCCTATTCCGAATACTCTTCGACTTTTGCGTTACTCTTTTGTTGGACCTGACCTAATAAGTGGCACGAATATTTTGCGAATATTGGCAGGAAAAGTAATTTGCTTGTGTTGCGCTCTTGTAGAAGGTATGTTTGTGTTTGCAAGAATACTTGTTCTTTTTCTGTAGAAGAAGAAGAAGAAGGTTACTGTCTCTGTGTCCAGGACAAAAGTAACGCGCAGCCTCGGGTAAATTTCGAGAGTCGCGCCAAAGGCGTGACGCAGAAGGGGCGAGCGTAGCCAAGACCGCGAAATATCGGGTCTCGATGCTATATTACTAAGCCTTAACATGATGCATTAAACCACGCGGGACCTACAGAATCACGCCCCCTAGCAAGCTTTAATGCCCAAGTCCAAGCTCTAAGCGTACTCAGTAGCCTGATACTCAGTCGCTCTGTACAATTTTATTCATAGCTATTAGCGCTGTCGAGTGTTTTTGTTGCATATCATCTTGTTTTTAACATCCAACAGTCATCATCACCGTCAACAGGCCTGCTGACAACGAGGGATACTAAGATTGGTATTGTGAGTACGGCACAGCCGAAATGTAAGATTTAACGTATTCTGCAACAAAAGTAGCCTCAAACACTGAGACGCGTCAAGCCATGAATAGGGTTCACTAGAATCGTAAGAACAAATAATAAAATATTTTGTTGTATATTCCATATAGCTTTAGCCTTGTTAAATTTATAGTTTTAATATCTTGATCGTGAGAACCCAGAAGAAAATCGCGCTAAAGTAAATACTAAAGTAAAATGAAATACGAATTATTAAATACTTCCGCAAATGCTTTGTATGAAATTATGATCTAATCTATTAATTATCGCCTTCTTGGGCACTATTAAGTAACTCACTCCACAAGTATGCGTAGGGTAGTGTCGGACAGTCTGTTTGATTCTACAGGTTGGGAGGGTATAGAAGAGGACCACTTACATCCGAAGTCCTCAACAAAACTGAGCATTCATCTTTACCTTAATCTTGGCCTCTTTCCGATCTCTTATCCTGTCTACACATTTTTATTCTCTTAACCTATGTAAAATTTTGGACGTGGCACCAACAACCCTACATACAACCCTACATAGCCCCCAGTGGTACGTTAAAGATTATAAAAATTGGCGCCCAACGTGGGACCACGAAGAATAACACGAAGAATATCACGAAGTATATCCCTATGTATAATAGTGGACCAAGTGCAACTCGTGGACCCGAGAATCAGTGCTTACTTATCTTCCTTTTCTTTCTCACCTCTCCCCCATCCGTACTCATACATTTTTTTTTAGTTTCCGGTCGCGTACCACTTATCTTACTTGGAACTACTGGCTAGCAATCTGTATAATTTCGGAGCCAGATCAGTGGATAGTGATACGGAGAAATGCAACGCTTATATTTGTTGATAGCATATTATAAGTTTTGCCAATTCATCTTAATGCTTATGGCTTTGGAATGTTAGTTCTGAGTCGAAATCGGTTCTATCCCAAGTAATAAGTATTTAGATATTAATGGTCTGTACAAAACTGAATCGAGATTTGCTCATGCTGGAGTTTCTTTCGGCATGTTCCTCTTCAGCTTGGACAGAAATTCATATTAACTTGAAATAATTACAGTATATTAGGTAAAGATGTCGTGCTTATCGAACAAGCATGGTGGTGTGAGTACTTAATAGATAAGACCCAGATTATAATTATACAGCAACTATCGCAATTATTATTTGAATATTACGTTATATACCTTAATATATATATAGACTAGCATACAATGTCTGTAAGGCGTAGCAATGAGAACTTGCTAGCTACGGCTGCTAATCCTAAAGACGCTATTATATGTATGACACCAGTCCAGAAAATGAATTCACAGAAACAACGTGTAAACATAGATTTTACAAAGGCTGTCTCTGCGATTGGTTAGTTAATAACCAGTCCTGCCCAGTTTGTAAACAGCCATGTGCACCAGGCAAATCTCAATCTTCTGAAAAATTATCAACTCAATCTAGGACATTGTCTGAAGGTGCTAGGGGAAGACCACCTCGTTCTGTCGCAAGCAACCAACAGACAGGGGCATTTCCAAAAACTCGACCAACTACAAGAGCACATACGCGCCATACGCCAAGTATGCGAAATATTCGTCCATCTACTAATCTTAATAATACTCGTGACCCAAGTAGAAATCCTTCTGAATCTAATATCGTATCTGAAGATCGCATTCAGCAAATAATTAATAATTTTTTGGAAAATTATCGAGCAAGTATAGCGGCATCAGTAACAGATAAGATCAATGCAGCAGTTCGAAATTTGAACTTGTCGTCAGGTTCTCGTGAACACCGCGAGGAGCCACAGTTTGAATGGGAAAATGACATTATCCTGGATCGTCCACGCATAGGCCTGGGTCGAGATAATGCCGAGAGAATTAGACCTGCAAGCGCTAGAGCCATTAGCAATGATTATTCTATTGACCGACCGGATCGCATTTCAAACGTGATATCCAACTGGCGCATCATGTTTTCTGGTACAGCAAATGAAATTACTATCGAAGATTTTATCTATAGAGTAAATTGTCTCACCTCGCAGTACTTTAACGGAAATTTTGAGATTTTGTATCAATTTGCAAACTTACTATTCTCTGGACCAGCCTTGTCTTTTTATTGGCGCGTTCATAGAACTGTAGGGCATATGAATTGGTTTGAGCGATTGCGAGAAAGATATCAAGACCAACGATCTGATCGCGATATCAAAAATGTCATGCGACAACGAAAGCAAGCTAATAACGAGAGTTTTGATGAATTCTTAGATGCAATGTTAGGCATCGCAGACTCATTAAGAGACCCAATGTCAGAAAGTGACATAATTGTTGAAGTTAGGCATAACTTAAAATCCGAATTAAAGCATGAACTTTTACATGTCGATACTCCAAATTTAGCAATTTTGCGTAAGGAATGTCATCGTCACGAAGAATTCTTCCGCAATCTTAAGCCAAGGCATGTGTCTCGTGCTAATGAAATTAGAGATTTGTCCATTCGATGGTTCATGAAGAAACTTCCGAAGAAAACGCAGATCAAGAGTCTGAAATAATTGATGAGATCTGTGTTGTACGATCCAAAGAAAAACTTAAGTGCTGGACTGCGACGAACAAGGTCACAGGTACCAGGATTGCTTACAACCCCGTCGCATATTCTGCTATGGATACGTATATGGATACGTACAGGCCCAAATGTCTAAAATGTAAGGCCAATTCGGAAAACTTAGTGACACTGCCTTAAAAATAATGCTGCTACTTGTAACCTAAAAGTTAAAGTCTTGATGGCCGTTGACAAGTTCAGACATTGATCAGCGACACAACAAGAAATATGAGCGCCAATTGTTGGACATGCTTATGGATAATGAGTAAAATATTGGTGCATAAAACAAGCGAGTTAAAAACATCAGTAACCCAATGGACGAAGAAGTCGCGGTTCTCAAAAATGTTCCACAAACAAGAATCAATGAAACGACACAAGACTTGTACACGCTTATAAACAGAGAAAATAAAAACTAGAAATCAATTAAGAAATGCTGACTAAAAGATGAGTAAAAGAGTTTTAGTTAAAGCTCTACATGCACCAGCTCGTAAAAACTTTGAACAACGACGTGTTGTTACCAAAGGAATCGATGATCTTTGGCAGGCGGACTTGGTGGAAATGGGAAACTACTCCTCCAAAAATAAGGGCTAAAAATTTCTATTGACTGTAATCGATACATTCTCTAAATACGCATGGAGAGTTGCATTGAAATCGAAATCCGCTAAAGAAGTTTCTAACGCTCTAAGTAGTATTTTTAAAATTGGACGAATTCCTAAGAATTTACAAACGGTTGATGGAAAAGAGTTCTTTAATTCAAATTTTAAAAGTTTATGTAAAAAACACAATAATAATCACTATTCTATAGTGGGCTAAAGGCGTCTATTGTATAACGTTTCAATAGAACGCTCAAGGAATTGATGTGGCGTATATTTAGCTAAAATGGAACATATCATTGGATTAATATGTATAATAAATTAATTGAGGAGTATACTCGGAAATTTCATAACTCGGAAATTTCATCAACTATTAAAATGGAACCAATAAAAGTATCCTCATTAAATGAAGAAAATCTACTAAACACTGTTTACAACCATATTAAAATTTTTAATGGAGCCAAATTTCGTGTGGGTGACTTTGTTCAAATAAGCAAACATATTCATACATTCGAAAAGGAAAAGAAATTGGACAACAGAAATTTTCAAAATAAAACGAGTACAATTAACAAACCCAACCACGTATTTATTAGAGGACTACCAGGGTCCACCAGTTAAAGCGGTTTCTATAAAGAAGAGCTAAGAAAAACAAGTTTCCCAAACACTTATCTAGTTGAGAAAATAATAAAACGAAAAGACGACCAAGTGTTCGTTAAATGGTTGGGGTTCCCTAAAGAGCACAACTCTTGGATAAACAAGAATGAAGTGCTATAAAAGGAGCAAAACAAACAAAAAGAAAAACACCTACAACAATCATATGTGAATGTGCGTGTGTGTACGTGTGTTTTTTATGGCTCACTCACACTCTTTGAAGCAATACCGCACCTGTAATAGAATAGCAATTACGATTTAATTTCCCAATAAAAGTAAATTTAATAGTCATTATGTATATATATGTACTTTTTTTCAGAATCAATATTTACAGGTATTTTAATGCTAATTTATTCTTATAAATAAATACAATTTTCTACTTATTAAATATACATAGTTTTACTTAAAAATAATATTTAATAATTATGGTGCTATTTTATAATGGCCCCATGCATATGTATGGATGCCATCTTCTCTTATTTTTCGCTTACCATCTAAACAACTTAAAGATGTTTTATGCACCTTGTGCGTATACAAGTGATGTATTTTAGATCTAAACATTTACATATTATCACAAAATTTTTTATTGTTAAATAAACATTCCTTATAACTATTTAAATTTAATTTATCTAACGCAGATTTCTACACACCTTTTGATTTTTTAATGCACCCCGCGCCTTCAACTGACAAGGAGTACATTTAAGCTCTAAGCCCTACAAATTCTAGCATTCTCTTCTTGCAGTTTTCGTCTTTCATTATGCCTAATACCTTTTTATTGCACCTTTAGATCCCGTATTCTGCCGCCAGCTCGGCGGGATATTCCGAAGTGTCAAACTTCATTTCTACATCTTGCCTTATATCGCTAAAGAAATCGTCGGTTTGTATGGAATATATAAATGAGTCAGTGTCCATATAGTTTACTGACCCTGACTCTTGAAACTTGGGTTTCATGTAATCATAGTGGAAATCGTACATTTTCGACTTTGATAACTCAAGTGCATGGGCTTATCATATGTATTATGAAGGCGCTTCATTTGAATGGCATGTCTTCTGAAAATTGTGCAGAGCTATGGAAACTAGCCTTTGCAATCAGCGCTCGTGCCCCTAACCAATTGCAGCTCACCGTTTTCCAAGACGTAACAATTTTTACATTTTTACGTTTCTCGACGTTTTCCATTGTTTTTCCATAAACGGCATTATTTAATAATTTGAAAAAGTCTTCTTCAAAATTATTTTTTTCCAGTGTTCTACGGTGAGTGTTAAGGTCGATGTACTTTTTCAGCCGAGGTGACTGCTTAAACCTTAACACTCTATGGATTTTTTTCAGTTCTAGACCGTTTGCCATACACTGCTGAAGGTTTCTATAATGGATAGGGTATTTAATTTTGGCCTTAGATCGGCAATAAGTTTATTAACTTTTGCATCGGGGGTGGCTCTTTGATTTAGCGGACAAAACGGAAGATCATTATGATAATCATGTAAGGAAGTTGAATATTCTAAATCAACCTTCAGTATATATCCATATTCAGACGTACTTGCTGTATTTGCTAAGTCTAGCGAAGAAATTTCTTCCTCAGACAACCATTTGAAGTCGTTCTGAGGTAAGCATTGCGACATGGCCCACCCGTAGAGGTTGTTTGCATCCAAATACATTAAGTATTCGATGGCTTGCTGCTATCATATTCACTGAGGTATTTGTTGTTGGCCTTTGAGTACCTTTTACAGCACTGAACAAGACCACCACGAATACCACTTTGAATGAACCTATACATGTCAATATCTGTTAACAACTGGAGTTCAATCTCCGTTGTTTTTAGCATAGCATCCCAAGAGAGGCCAGGTGTTGTTGCCTTACGGTGTCTTTAGCGCAGATATCACCGCCCACTTGAAACAATATTCGCCATTGTTTTTTATATTGATCAACACTTTTTTCGCCTTGAGCGTTTTGGGCATATCCATTCAGCTGGAGACCTTCATTGGCGTGTTCTTGTTAATATTCGTCTCCAGACGAATAATTTTTGTTAGCCGCCAGCCACTTTCTTTCTCTTGAAATTCATCCATTTTTGCCTTTAGCGTAACACAGTGATCCACAAAAACGTCCTCAATGCTCTTCGCCTGTGTCATTATGCCCATCTCTGTCTGGGGTATGGAACTTTATAGATGAAATTAATTCATCATCGACATATTTTACATACTCTGCAAATAGCTCGAAATTTGCATTGTTCCCCCTCCGCAAAAAGGTCACTATTACCCATGCAACGATCGGTTACCCTCACTCCTCCTCACTACCTACCCCAAAAAGAGTCACGGTCAAGTACCTGCCATTTTATTAATGTCATGGTCACGTACCGACCTTTTTTTTTGGGTCACAGTCATGTAGGGTTATAAATCATTAATTATTCACCCCAGCGTAATTAAATTGACAGCACTTCCTGTCACAGAAGGAACAGTTCCCTACTAATTTCGGTCTTGCTAAGCCGAGGCTGACTCTGCCGACAGCTATGAACGTTACATTTTGTCAACAAAGTGCCCACAAAATGAACCACGACATATCTTTCAGGCTGCTGCCGCGTTCGATCTAAACACAAAGTTTTCCAAGTCAAAGCTGACAATGCTGTATTTCACAGAGTTTAAATATTGTAAACCGCGTTTCACGGTTAACCGTGACATATTTTTCGGTTTGCCGCCGCGTTCGATTGGATTACGAAGATTGCTAAGTCGGACTGACGCCGGCGACCTCTACCGATGGTAAATTTTCACAGCGTGTCTTCGGTTTTATCGTCAACTGCTTACCACGCAACCGGCTACCGCCGCGACTGGCCTGAACACAACATTTTCTAATTCAGGGCTGACAGTGCCGACATCAACAGAAGTTAAATATTATCAACCACGTGCTCTCTTTCGGGTTGCCGCTGCGATTACAAAGATTGTTTAGTAGAGGCTGACGCCGGCGACGTCCCCCGGATACATGGACTGAACACGAAGCTTGCTAAGTCAAGGCTTCAGAATTTACACTTTGACAACGTTCGTTCTTGCTAAGCTGAGGCTGACTCCGCCGACAGCTATGAACGTTACATTTTGTCGACATACTGCCCTCGGAGTGAACCACGACTATCTTTCAGGGTGTTGCCGCGTTCGATCTGAACACAAAGTTTTCTTAGTCAAGGGTGACAGTGCCGACATCATCGGAGTTTAAAAATTGCAATTCGAGTGCTTTCGCGGTTTACCACGACTTTTTTTCGGTTTGCCACAACGTTCGATTGGATTACGAAGATTTCTAAGTCGGACTGACGCCGGCGACATCCACCGATGGTAAATTTGCACATCGTGTCTTCGGTTTAATCGTGAACTGAACGCGAAGCTTTCCAAGCCGAGGCTACAGAACTAACATTTTGACAACTTCGTCCCCTTTGGGGTGTACCACGTCATATCTTTCTGGCTACCGCTGCGACTGGCCTGAACAAAAAGTTTTCTATATCAAGGTTGACTCCGCCGACATCAACAGAAGTTAAATATTGTCAATCGCGTGAATTTGCAGTTTACCACGACATATTTTTCGGTTTGCCACCGCGTTCGATTGTATTACGAAGATTGCTAAGTCGGACTGACGCCGGCGATATCTACCGATGGTAAGCTTCCAAAACTTGTCTTCGGTCTTATCGCGAACAGAACGCAAAGCTTGCCAAGCCGAGGCTACAGAATTTACATTTTGACAACTTCGTGCCCTGGGGGCTTACCACGCGACCGGCTACCGCCGCGACTGGCCTAAACACAAAGTTTTCTTAGGCAAGGCTGACTCCGCCGACATCAACAGAAGTTAAATTATTGTCAACCGCGTGCTCTCGGGGTTAAAGACGAGATATCTTTCGGGTTGCCGCCGCGTTCGATTGGATTACGAAGATTGCTAAGTGGAGGCTGACGCCGGCGGCATCAACCGATGGTAAATTTCCACATCCTGTCTTCGGTTTTATCGTGTGAGGGTACGCTTATTTTCTTTTATTACACTGACACTGTAATTTGAGACGCAACTGTATAACAGTGGCGCTAACGTCACGCCTTAGGTCAGTGCATGTTTATCAGCACTATCACTGTTAGATAATTCATGGTTGCATATTTCAATTGGCGACATCACGCGTGCATTGCGAATGTCAAGTCTTTTCCTTTGCAACCGCGAAAGCGTCCAGACGCACAATTGGAAGCAAAAGAAAAAAGATATCCTAAGTTTTATAGCACCACGTGCTTAACCATAATATAATATAGTCCAATCGCTTCGCGATCCATCCTATTCCGAATACTCTTCGACTTTTGCGTTACTCTTTTGTTGGACCTGACCTAATAAGTGGCACGAATATTTTGCGAATATTGGCAGGAAAAGTAATTTGCTTGTGTTGCGCTCTTGTAGAAGGTATGTTTGTGTTTGCAAGAATACTTGTTCTTTCTCTGTAGAAGAAGAAGAAGAAGGTTACTGTCTCTGTGTCCAGGACAAAAGTAACGCGCAGCCTCGGGTAAATTTCGAGAGTCGCGCCAAAGGCGTGACGCAGAAGGGGCGAGCGTAGCCAAGACCGCGAAATATCGGGTCTCGATGCTATATTACTAAGCCTTAACATGATGCATTAAACCACGCGGGACCTACAGAATCACGCCCCCCAGCAAGCTTTAATGCCCAAGTCCAAGCTCTAAGCGTACTCAGTAGCCTGATACTCAGT
>JAWNMO010000191.1:0-74241 GCA_035043915.1 Drosophila paramelanica
CGTAGAAGTCTATAGAATCGATATCCATTAAAATATTTGAACTTTAAATTTTTCGCGATTTTGACACAAATTGTGATGTTACCCCTTGTGACTTTTATCAAAATTTAGATGCGGAGTTTACCTTCTTAAAGCGTTTTAAATGATCATATCTCGGCCATATGTGGTCCGATTTCGGAAAGATATACCTCTTTGGAATCGTAGAACTCTATAGGATCGATATCCATTAAAATATTTGAACTTTAAAATTTTCGCGATTTTGACAAAAATTGTGATGTTAGCGTCTTAAATGATCATATCTCGGCCATATGTGGTCCGATTTCGGAAAGATATATTCTTTGGAATAGTAGAACTCTATAGAATCGATATCCATTAAAATATTTGAACTTTAAAATTTTCGCGATTTTGACAAAAATTGTGATGTTACCCCTTGTGATTTTTGTCAAAATTTAGATGCGGATTTTACCTTCTTAAAGCGTTTTAAATGATTCAAAATGTATTTACATATGTAAGTTTTTTTATGTAAGAAATTGCCAATCCATGTTCTATTTTGTATATTTTCAGATTGGTAAAGAGTCTGCCAACGCCAATTGCGAGCAACAATATTGAAGTGCCGACGAAGAATATTTAAGTCAACGAATTTTAGGTATATATATAAAAAAATGTATAAGAACAATATATTTAAGTATTGCAATAAGCTTGTTTGAAATGAAAATACTATAATAAAAATATGATGTAAGCGCAATACGCATACAAAATAAATATAAGAACATTAAAAGGATGTAAGAGAAATGTAATAAATATATTTAAAAAAATACACAAATTCTGTTTTATTGCTGTTAGGAGAATCTTTCTGGACAATTTTTGTATAGTCGGTTGGCAAATTCTCTTAAAAATCGAGCTAAAACATCAGGCGAACATAATCATCAGAAGGTGGACCGAAAAATTTAAAAATGTGCAAAATTTCATTGCATACTTCTAAGGTAATATTTTTGGGCCGCCGATGTGCAAGATTCTTAATGCAAAATCGAGCTAAAACATCAGGCGAACAGAATCGTCAGAAAGTGGACAGAAAAAATTAAAAATGTGCAAAATTTCATTGCATACTTCTAAGGTAACATTTTTGGGCCACCGATGTGCAAGATTTCTAGTGAAAATTCAGACTCAGACAATACAGACTTAACCATTAATGCTAAATTCGACGCAACAGCAGCAGCAGTTTCTGGAGGAAAGGTGTGAAAGGGATGGGGCAGGGCAGCTGAAAAAGAAGCATACATATTTTTTGAGCGTATTCTTGCGCATTTTTCAAGGATGCAGCTCTTTAGGTTCACCAGGACTATACCTTTGGTATGATTACCAGAGATATGGAGGTCGTCTAGGAACCAATTTGGTTAGAAAATACATACATACATTTTTTTTTGAGCGTATCCTTGCGCATTTTTCAAGGATGCAGCTCTTTGGGTTCATTAGGACTATACCTTTGGTATAATTACCAGAGATATGGAGGTCATCTAGGAACCAATTTGGTTTAAAAATTTGTTGTCCAAGGATCTGCGGACTCGGCCAAATCCTTGCAGATTTTTGGGACATCTAAGATACGTGTAAAATTTCAGTCGCGTAGAGCGTAAGGAAACTAGAAAAATCACAAAATCCTTGATATCTAGGAAACTTGGTCAATACGAGTTGCTTGATGCAGGACTCGCCAGGATCTGCACGGTTACGGACTAGTAATGGCCAGTTCCAGTTGTTTACAAAAATGTCATTTTATTTAAGCTTTAAATGCCTGTATTTTGGCCAATTGTAGTCCGATTTGAGAAAAATATACATAGTTATGCTCTTAAGAGTCTATAGAATCAATGTCCATTTAAAATTTGGAATTTTAAAATTTTCGCGATTTTGACAAAAATTGTGATGTTACCCCTTGTGATTTTTGTGAAAATCGGATGCGGATTTTACCTTCTTAAAGCGTTTTAAATGATCATATCTCGGCCATTTGTCGTCCGATTTCGGAAAGATATACCTTTTTAGAATCGTGGAAGTCTATAGAATCGATATCCATTAAAATATTTGAACTTTAAAAATTTCGCGATTTTGACAAAAATTGTGATTTTTGTCAAATTTGGTCAAAATTTGGAATCAGAATTTTTTAATGTCATTTGATGGTCCTTATCCGTACGAGTCTTAAAAGGTATTTTATTCGGAGATATGACCTTTTTTAGTACTTGTATGAGTTTTAAATGCCGGTTTTTTGGCCATTTGTATTCTTTGGGAAATATATATATCGTTATATTCTTAAAAGTCTATAGAATTGATATCCATTTAAAAATTAGCGTTATAAAATTTGGCAGACAGTTTTCTGGGGAGCTCCCCTAATTTCTCGCAGCTGAGAAATAATAAAATAATCCACAAAATAAGATCAAGATTAATTTCGACTTTTTTTCTTTAGCTGTTATTCTACTGTGAACGAGTATTGTGCAGTCGGTTACATCCGACTGCAACATTCGCACTTGTTTTATAATGCCGCAATGTGAAAAAATATATTTTTTTTAATTTTCCAAACTTTGTAATTTTCATCACATAAATTTGAATATATTTGTTTTAGCTAATGCATCGCAGCAAATATTCGCGAAGGCTTTGACAAACTGATGATTCTGTGTATAAACATTTATGTATTGAATACGAGTTTTTATGTCCTTTGACACAGCGCTTTTGTTTGCATTGGCGTTCAAATTTCAATTTGATGGCCAAAATTGCGATAGCGGTAATATTTTTCTAACACTCGCGCAGTTTAAATTTATGCATGGCGGCTCTCTAATACCATTTAGAATAACAGAAATAATTTATTATTTTTAACACTTTACACAATTTCGGTTTATTTTCGGTGTCGTTTTCACTACAGTTGTTATTGTTGTTGCGCCTGTTTTTGTTGTGTTTGCTGTTATTCTTGCTGCGGGTTTTTCGTATTATTTGGGATAACAACAAAAGCGAATTGTTTGTTTTTCATTTGGTCAAGCGATGTACTGTGGCAGCTGGGTGATTTTTGTGGCTTGAAAGGGTTTGGGGGCGTGGCATTTGGCGCACCGAACGCGTTCGAGTGCGTGTAGATTTCAACACTTATGACTAAAATATACATTTATAAATATTTTACAATAAATATTACCAAAAATGTGCGCATAAAATCGACTTAAATTTGCTATTACTATTTTTAACTCAAAAACTGGGAAAAGCAAGAGGAACCTTTGAAATTTAAAATATGGGCACCTTTAGCAGGCGCATAATGTAATAAAAACACTTTGCTACCAAGCCAGCCGATCTCATTTTGGCCAAATAACGCCGCTCCTCGCTGACATATTCAGATATGTCGTAGCACAACATATAAACAAGATAGAGTATAGCGCATATAAATAATAATATGGTATAGGTATGCCAGTCATCTGTAATATAAGGTCAAATAAAGAAACTGCGTTTTTTATATTAAATGAGGAGCTTACCCACAACTTGCACAGTGTTTTTCAAACAGTGATTGAACCTGTTGACATTGGTGCATCCGTGCAGTTGTGAAAAATCGTCTGTGAATTTTGGAACTATATTTTCCTCAGACTGTGTTGCCTCCATCTCTTGAGGCCCTGCGGCATGCTTGCAATATTTCTTGGTTGGCTCCTAAAAAGAAACTTGTTGAAATCGGGAAACAAGCAGTTCGCTGTTGATGGACTCGCATTAACATAATGCGAGTCACATAACAGAGGCAACTAATTTACCTCAGCTTTACTTCTCTGGTATCGATTAGGTGGCCGGCTAGTTGAGGCTGGTTCATGGTAGCTCTCATCTGTTGAATCCTCGTTATGAGTTTTTATTGGTTTCCTTTTAGTTCTTTTAACTTTTTTTTGCTTTCTGCGTACAGTGGCATCGGGTATCGGCATTTCCTTGGGCATTTCTTCCTGATAGCCATCTTTTACAAGAGATCTGTTTCGATTTGTGGTTGGTGCAACATTTGGCTGGTCAGCAAAATAGGCTTCTTTGCCAGCTTGCAATCCTTGGAATGCACATAAGCGAACCTGTCCCAAGGTTTCTGTCTTTCGGATTCCACTTGCAAGTCTTTATGCTGATCTTGTGCCTGATTATGTGCTTCATTTTCGGCCAATAGTGTTGACAACCTGTATAGATCCTTGTTGGGCGAGATGGCGCAACGCTCCTGCAAACCTGGAAGCTGGAGCTTAGCCTGAATATGGCGATCGCCCACTTTGCCAACAGATTTGGTTGTTATCTGGCCATTAGCCGTGATTTTCACAGAGCTGGCACACACCGATTCCAAGCTGCTTTAGTACTACACTTAAGCAAAGATTAACAGTGAATCAACATTTGAGAACTTACGAATCGGTAACAAAATCATGGTTTCTGTATAATTCAATGACCTCTGGAGGAGCGTTAGCCTGTTTTTTATGCACGCTGCAGAAAGGATTTGCAAGGTTAAATTTCGACTTTTGTCTATTCGAAATTGTACTCACTTTGGTTTCTTCCACATTCTGCACAAACAAAATATTCAATATAAGTTTAAAAAAATATAAAATAATACCTTTTAGAAATAATGTTAATATGAGTTTTGTCAAAGGTTTAGTAATTCAATGAGAAGGAAAAAGAACAGCCTGCCAAGAAAATTGTATTTGAAAGTGAACATTTGTGTGTGAGTGGTGCAAGCAGTAAACTGCTTGTTCTCAATGATCATAAAGATGAAAAGTGCAAAGACACTATGCACATCGCTTTCGTACATAATTTATTAGGGTTTGACAAGCGCACAAATTATACAATTTGTCCCTCTGGGTACTTAGTTGGCAAATAACAGAGCGGAGATTGAAATGTTGCCACATGGCCAGTGGCTTTTTATGCTGTTGTCGTTGTAGTTGCTGTCTACCTTTGAGCTGCGCAGGCGCAAAACCGCAGGCCATTTGCAGTACCCACTAACGGTTCGCACACGCACACACACACACACAAACACACAGAGAGAATACGCACACACCCCGAGAGATTCCCTTGCGTGGCCATTGCCTTATGCGATCTCGCCTCCTGCCACATTGTCGTCCTTGCCGTCCCTCGTTTGTCCTCTGCTCCGCTCATCAAAGCGGTAACATCCTCGGGCAACATTAGCAAACCGAAGCGTACGGCGTCGCTGCTGCGTTTCAGCCGCCGGCTGTCGAGCTTTTCACGCAGCGACGCTTTTTTGCCGTACAGTCAACGCCCGTTGCCAGCATCCGCAACTCCTTCAAGCCTGCAAGGGCTGACAAAGTGGGGAGAGGAGGGAGGCGGGGGGAGGCTAGCTGCTGTACATAAGCCTTTTATATATAGCCAACGTCTGTCTCTGTGTGCATTGCGACTATTCTGTATGTGGCTGGCGGCCATTTCGTGCGGCGCAACTAAATGCACTTGTTGTTGCTGCTATTGCTGTTGTTGTTGCTGTTGCTGTTGTTGTTGCTGCTTCCTTTTTTAGTTGCTGCTGCTGCTGCTTAGCCGTTGCTTTGCCATTGCCGGCAGCTATTTGAGGCTGAAAATGTGCGTGCCACAGGCAACAGCAGTTGCTGCAGCTGACTGACTTCTACTTTGACTTTGAGCCGGTCGTTTTCTCTTTTCATATCTTTAATTTGCTTAAAAGTTGCCAAAAAAACATAAATATACATTTAGAAATAAATATATGTATGTATATAAATATGTGGGTGGAAAGCAAAACGGACATTTAACAAACCGAATATACTATCTTCACTGCGTGAAAGAGTAGGAAATGAGTAGGTTCATAAACTGAACTTAAGGACAAGGCAGTGGTTCCAATCGTGAACCATTTTTTTCTGATTTTTGATTCTTTAGCATATATATAAATATATTTGTACTCAATCAAAGTGTAGCAATTATTTAGCATACGCTTGCACACACACACACACACACACACACACACACACACACACACACACACGCACACTCATACACAGCAGAGGCACAACAAACAATTTGATTTTGTTGTGCAACTGACAGTTGCATAATTTCTGCATGAATGCCACTTTCAAATTCAATGCACATACACAGAATTCGTTTGTTGTTGTGAGAGTGTGTGTGTGTGTGACTGTTAATTAAATTGTGTCTAAACGTGCCTCCGCCATTTGCGTTTGGTTCTGCGATTGCTCAATGAAGCGCATAATTGCATAGAAAATAGAAAATTGATTATGTGTTCAAATTTCGTTTAACTCCATAACTCCAACAAAATAATGCCGACAAATTAGAAGATGAGTTAAAGGATTAACCCCAACTTGGGAGGCAAGGCAAATATAACAGGGTAAACATAAAAACATCAATTATGTACTATTGTCCAAAATTAAAAACAAAAAATCTCATATTAAATCACGCAACATTATTCAAAAGCGCCAATCAAAATTCTGAAAACCCCTTCCTCAGACAAGATTTGATGATTTCAATAATGTTCCATAATAAATAAAATAAAATTAAATTAAATGGGACTTCTAGTCTGGTTAAGAAGTAAAATCTTAAGTTTGTTAACGCTCAAAATAAGGTAATATTAATTTTTGCTTAAACAACTTTTTAAAAATCCAAATATGCAAACACTTCAGAAATATATTATTATATTATAAAAATAAAGTGATGGCCGGCATTAATTTAAACAACAAATTGTTAAGAATTATATTTCACTATTGGTTGGATTCCCTTTGCTTTTCTGCAGAGTATCGCACCGTCGGTCAGTCTTACAAAGAAGGCAACAAACTTATGCCGCAGCATCTTGGCAGAGAATGGCGCACGGAAACGCCGGCATAGCTTCCGTTATTTCGTTTGCTTTAGATACGTGGCTAGGCGGGCGGGAAGGTGAGGGGCGTGGCTTGGGCAGGAAAGCCACTTCAATGCGACGTTTGGTTGAACAAAAGCAGCGCAGCGCTGTGGCAAACGGGAAATTAAACGTTGCGGTTGTCGTTGAAGTTGCTGCTGTTGTTGCCAATGCGGCGTATGTGTAATATTATTGGCACAATGCGACATAATGCCTGCATGTTGTTTTTGTTGTTTCTGTTGCTTTTCATTGAGGATTGCAATTATGTAGGAGCAGCCACTACTGATAACAGCCGCTGTGGCAAGTGCCACACAAATGTTGGCAACAAATAACAACGCATAACAATGGCCATTTGGCCATTAAGTGTCGTTTTAATGGCCATTTCCCTGAGTTGGTATTAAGTGAGTGCACTGCGAATTATCTTCAAGCCACTAAATTGCCAGCTGATAAACGCGGCCAAACCAAAAAAGTTTTGCCAAAAGCTGAAAAGCTGAAAACAAGATATGCACGACGCTTGCCTAAAAGAACATTTTAATTAAATGTCGCCGCAAACGATGCGGTAATTCGAGCTGCATCTACAAAACTACGAAATCTACAGACACATTCATTCAAGCAGCAGCAGCAGGCGCAGCAGCAGTAGTTGCACTTGCATTATTTTAGCAATATGAAAATGATTTTAGCTGCGGGCCAGCGGCTCAATTTATCACAAAGTGCAGCACACCTCGGCGCACCCCTTCGCCATTGCCACGTGGCTGACCGTGTGGCAGGTTGCACATGTCAAGCGTTTGGATTGCACTTAAAATACCATTTTGTGTTGCCATTGGAATTGCATTTGCATGTGTCAGCAACGTTTTTAGGCGCCTTCGAGCGCTATGCTCTCCGCCGTTTTTGATGGCTAATTTATTGTCCATAAATAACGAGCCCGTCCATATTTAATTTGAGCCACGTTTCTATGTAAACAGCATAAGAATAAAAATTTACTTTTTTTGTTCCCTTTCTTCGTTTTTTTGTGTTTTTTTTTTTGGTGATAGCACCATGAAACAGGTATACCAAGGTTCACAATCAAGCAGTACGCAGCGCTTGAGGACATGCGGCGAAGGCCGCGGCAGAAAAGCGCCGAGCAAAGTTTGCGTCTGGTCTGAGAGCGATGCGAAAGCATTTTAGTTTGTCTCACAGCGGTTGGCGTTGACGTTGGCGTTTATGTGGCAGACATTACTGTACGAGTAACCCACACGCCAAGTTCAAAAATTCATCATTGTTGGCGTTGGCTGCATTGTTGTTCTCAGCTGCGCTGCTCTGCTCTGGTCTCTGCTGTGCTGTTGTCCTCCTGTTGCCCCCCTGTCGCACTCTGTTCTTCAGCCTGCAACAAGCCGCAAACGAAACTGACGCTGATGCCCGGCAGCTACTTTTGGGATGAAATATTATAATTACAAGCGAATAGCCCGCGGCCAAGGAGCAGCAGGAGTAACAAGAGACGGGCAGGGGTGGCAGCAGGCAGCAGGCAGCAAGAGACAGGAGACCCAAATCAAACCGAACCGAACTGAACGCTCGAGCTGCAGCCAGTTCGAGTATAGCCCGAGGCGTGCTCGCAACATGTTCGTGTGGACAACGTTGAAAAGCAGGAGGAGTAGCAGCAAAAGCAAGAGAGGCAACTTTGTTGTGTTTACATATGTATGCGCGCTGTTCTGCTTTGCTCAGCTCAGCTGCTGCTGCTGCCGGCATTCGTGATAATTTAGATGCGTTTGCAGTGATAAGACTTGAAACTGGTTTGATGTGAGGAGCAGCATGTTTGATGCTGACTGGCGGACTTGGGTTGCAGTTTGTTTGAGTACGTGTGTGTGGGAGCGAGAGGTTCGGCGTACAACCGTTGTGCGTGGGTTGGCTGTTTTATATAAACGACAAACGAGGAACAGAGAAAGGATGATCCGAAGCCGTTATTAATTGCAACTAAACTGCTTCTAGCTATTTATTAAGTTTTTGTTTAATTTATATAGCGGACAGCGGACATCAACACACATTATGTGTGCATGTGTGCGTGTTTGTATTTGTATTTCACTCGTTTCCATTTCAATTTACTGCACGTCAAGCACAAAAGAACACACACGTACACACACACACAGCCACACACTTACACTTTGGTATAAGCTTGTGTGTGTGCGCTTTCCTCATTTTACATAGCTGTCAGTTTTATTGAAAATTAGCCTCCAGTTAATTTTGTATACCATTAAATTTATACATGTTTGCGTCTCTGCCTTTCTCTCCTTCTCACCGGGAGTGTATGTGTATGTGTGTGTGTGTGTGTATATATATATATATCGGTCGCCTTGCGATCCCAAAAGTAATGCATGCAGATTATAACTTAAATATGAAATGTCACGCATTGACAGGCAGTTTTGAGAAGTGTGCAACAACAGCAACAGCAACAACAGCAACAACTCAAGACAGTAATACACCAACAAGTTTTACACCTTCGGGGCAGTTGCGCCGCTGCCACTCCGTTTATGAGGCAGTGCCAGAGCCAAAGTCACAGTCCAAGTCCGAGTAGCTGGAACCGCAGCAGCAGCAGCAGCACCATCATCACCAGCTTTATCGTCAAAGCAGCCAACCACAAAAGGCGGCCACAAACCAGAAACAGGAATTTATGCGGCCTATGCATACCGTATGATAAACAAATCAGAAAGGGTCCATACACTCCTAAATAAAAAGGTAAATTGTATGTCAATTAATGTACAATTACAAACAATTTATTTACCATTTTTTTAATTTAACAGAACTATTTAATTTACAACAAAATTGTTTTTTTTAATTTCTTTACCCAATTATTCGCAATGGGTATTTTTTAGTCGCACTTGGCTTTTCGTTTTCACGCACGCTTGCTGTATTTGCTTTCAGGCGAAAGTATACGCTTTGGGATGTGGCTATTCGGGCCAGTTATGATAAGGGTCATGTGACTCCTCTGCCCAAATACCGGCATGTGGCAATCAGTCCATGTGTCGCACCTTTAACCGGTATTCTCGGCAAGCATTTGCCAAATTTGTCAAACTGTTAAAGCGAAAATGATTATTTTTCGTGAGTGAGTGAAAGAATTTTAATATTTGGCGTATATGCAGAGGCTTTTAAAATAAGGATGCAAAATTGGGAAACTATAGGGGCACTGATATTCTTTGGGCTTTCGACGCAGCAAAATAGTTTTGTTGGTATGTAAATAGGGGAAGTAATAGCAAATCAAGCTTAAACCATCATTGAACCTGTCGAATGAAGAGAGAATAAAAAATATAGTTAAGAGCTCTCCCTTGAGCAGACACCACTCTATCACTCTATCACTCACATGGCATAGGAGCAGCCCAATTTATAGGCATTTGGCCTAATCATATGTGTGAAGCTATTGTCGCCATTGATCTTATAATACTTGTTTGACATATACTGGATCTCGTTGGGCGGCTTCAGTTCGGTGTGCGTCTCATACCACTTGGCCAGAGCGTACTCTAGAAAGTTCCTGAAATAAATGTTGTTTCGAAAGAAACTATTCCGTGCCACATCGGTGCTGTTGCCCTGTGCCACCGGCTTATATAGTCGTAGCATATCCTCATTGCTTATTATCCGGTCTTCCTTAACGTCACAAAATAGGTAACGGCTGCAATTCAGATGATGACGATTGGCCAATGTTGCCAGACTACTATCCCAGGTCATTGCCAGCATGTCGCAGACATTTAGCTTACGAGCCAGACGATTTCGCAATCCATTGTGACCATAGATCAGCAGCTCTTTAAGCTTAACATTCTTTCTATCATTCAGATCGTAGTGTTTCAAAAGGGATTTACAGGTTACGAGATCCTCAACGCATTCGAATTCGCCATCACAATTCATGACACCAGTATGTCCTGCGCCTAAGACATAACGGCGTTCTTCGTTTGTCAGCGGGGTTACTGCACTGGCCAAAAATAGCGGTGCAAGCCACAATATCCACATTGTAGTATCCAATGTTTAGGGTGTGTGTGTGTGTGTTTTCTTTATTTGTAGTTTAAAAGCTTTAGAAAAACTTGCTATGACATTTTTGTTTTTAATATTAAAAAGCTTAAAAAAACAAGACTTATAAGGCAAGAAGAAAATGCCTCAAGCGATGCAAAAGACGTTACTACTGCTAACTAGTTTTTTTTTTAAAGAAGAAGCAGCTGCTTTGCCTAACTAATCCTTAATAATATAATCTAATGTAATATACTAATAATTAGCTAGAATATTTACTAATATTTTAAAATATTTATATTTAATATCATTAAATAAAAGCAGTTTTTTAGAGGCTATTTTTTGTTGTAATTTGAAAAGTGATATTTTCAAAAAAATTTAATTGATTGACAAAATGTAATTGAAATAGTTGTTTATAATCAGTATTATTAGCTATAGTAATTAGTTTAAATAAACTAATTTTTTTATATATTTTATAAATTCCCCAATATTTAAGCATATATTCTGTAGCTTAAGATAGATGTCTTCAAGGTAATAAAATCTTTTGCAAACGGGTAGCTTATATTTGTTTTTATAATATCAAGATCTTGTCTTAGCTGTTTTGTTTTGCTACCATTTATTTGGCCACATCTACTGCCACATTTATTTGGCCCACTTCACGGCACACTTAACGCTTTAGTTCGGTTGGCTACTGTTTAATTGTAAAACTCGTCGCGTTTTTCACACGTTTTTCACACGTTTTCCTTTATCTTTTTTTGTACATTGTTCGTTTGTTTTGTCTTTTTCTTTTGCTATTTTGTTTTTGTTTTTGCTGTTGGCCGTTGACAGGTGCCTAAAATGCATTTGCACCATTTTCAGCGTGCGAATTGTTGCTCGACATATGCAACAACCTGTGAGTGTGTGTGTGTGTGTGTGTGTGTGTGTGTGGGTGGCAATGTGTGTGCGTGTAACACATGTCTGCAAATTGCTTTACCAACTGACTGACTGACTGCGACTACTGACTGAATCGACAGTTTTGGCTGTTGTTGTTGTTGTTGTTGTTGGCAGCTCTTGGCTGCTGTTTGGTTTGTGTCTGCCAAAGTGTTGAGTGTATGTGTGTCTGTGTGTGTGTGTATAACTGCATTAATGTGAGCTTATGCTTCGTCGAGTCAGCCGCAGTCCAAAATAGTGTTTGCTGTTGTTGCTGTTGCTGTTGTTGTTGTTGTTGTTGTTGTTGTTGGCATAACATTACAGACAACTCCATGGCCATATCATATACGTCTATAGCTGCCTCTGTTCGCCAGTTGCCGTTAAACGCTACAATTAAACAAACAGCCGCGTGCAACATAAACACACACACACACACAGACACACACGCACACAGGTGTTGCGAGAAACTTTATGGCCATATGGCCGCATAATATGGGCGGCTCTTGCTGAAGGGGCGTGCCCGGCATCCTGGGCGGCCTATTAAGTGATTTTAACACTTTGCGCATGAAAATTGCAAAAAGGCAACGCCGTTGATAATTATCCCTTAATTGTTTAATGAGCGGCACTTGAGCAGCGGCCGCAGCAATAACAACAACAGCTGAAGCTCCAGGATGTGTCAGCTTAATTAATGTCAATTTAATTACAGACATAAGTCCTGCACGTAATAACGATGCATATATACGTACGTACATATACATTTACATATGTGCACATACCTGGGATCACACCGGGCATCAGCTCGAGAAAGCGCGCCTTTAATGGTTAGCTCTTCAAAAAACAAAAGAAAGTACATTTATTTAATGTGTAATTTTACTTAATAATTCAAACAGTTCATTTGATAATATATTATTTAAATATGTGTATATTACTGAAATTAATAATAATAATTTTATTCATAAATATTATATCCCATAACTTTTTAAATCAGAACCGATTTTCACGTTCATTTGCATTTTTGTCATTATATGTCCTATAGATTAATTCTACATTCAAAATATATATATTTTTGAAAATAAAATTTTTTGATTTTGTTTGGCAAAATCGCGTACTGATTTTTCGGAGCTGTCATAAGAAATAATAAATAGCCTCATTTTCAACTGACTTGATATGAATTATCACATTTGATCAGTTCCCATTAGCTTAGACAGCTGACTGAAAATAGACATCAGTCAGTTGCTTCATTTGACTTTCTATCTATCTCTGTATCTAAATTTACACGCATTCACAACTGGCCACATCAATGTCTCTATTAGCCAAGTCTAAAACTAATTTGGTTGTTTAACTGATTAATGTTCAGCTGAAAACGAGTTGAGCTGAGAACTGAAACTGAGTATTGGGGTACTGGGTACTGGTTATTCGATGACTTTAGCAGTCGGAGTTTAGAACGTGGTCGCTTGTCAGTGGCCGTGTCTGTTACCCTTTTCTCTCGTCAATGGCCAGCGGTCAAGTTTATTTATTGTTGTTGCTGTTGTTGTTGCTGTTATGTATGTCCAACTATGATCTAATGCTGTTATTGCCTCTGCGAATTCAATTATATTTTTCTATAACAACGCGTTAAATTTATATACTAAGAAGCGTATCTCTAGTTTTTCGCATTTGCGCTGAGACAGAGACAAAGCATGAATTGTATATAAAAGACAAATGGCCTGCAAGTATATATATATATATGTATATATATATTTATAAATATGTATATAAAATTATATATATTTCTATAAGTATCTATGTGTGTGTGGCATATAAAATAGTGAATGTAATTTTATTCACATGTATGGCCTGCGGCCAATCCGTTTTGGCCTCTGGCCACAAATTGCACAGCGTCGGCAGCTAGCAACCCCGGAACCCCAGAGAAGGCGCACCTCGATGCCACAACCCAGGCCAAAACCAGCTGGGAATGTCTGTATATATGTGTAGTATGGTATATTATATGGCACGGCCGCAGAGCGCGGGGCAGAGAGTTGAAATCCATCATTGGCGCATGGCCGGCGGCAACATTTGGGTTGAAATATTATAATTACAAGCGAACGCCCCAGGGGCAAGGAGAGACTGAGGTGAGGCTGTGGCAGCAACGTTTGCGAGCGTTGCCATCGCGTGTCTGTCCGTCTTTCTGTCTATCTGTATCTCTATCTAACTGAGCTGAAACTCAACAAAGCTGCGGATATGGATACTTAGTTGCTGCTGCTGCTGCTGCTGGTGGTGAAGCTGCTGCTGTTGTTGTTTTTGTTCTTGTTGTTGGCACCGCCTGTCGCTGTGCGTTGTTGCTTGCTTGTTCGTTTGTTGTGTTTACGTTGTGGCTGATAATATGGCGCGTAGTCGCAGCAGTTTGTTGCCTCAGGCAGGCACAGTTTGCAGCATGTTCGATGACCAACATGTTCGATGCAACATGAATAACCAAACACTAGTCGGCTTCAGCCACGTACTTTAGACTGCCATTGTCCTTGCGCGCTGCCTGTGTTCGTGTGTGTTCGTGTGTGCTTAGTAGTTGTTGTTGGTTGTGTTTTGTTTGCTCAGGTGACAGCGACGAACGGAAAGCAGGTGAATAGCATGCAATGCATTTTTCTATTGTTGTTTTTTGATCTAAAATATACCCTGTCAATTTTGTGTAAAATGGGTATAATATGCAGTTAATTGCAAAGGCCATTATCAGAAGCTAAGCATAACAAAGGAACATAACTTTTTATTAGAAGATTAGTATTTGATACTTGTATTTGAATTTGCTTTAAATATACAAATATAATAATGATTGAATTGTAGATCTAACTTTCACTTTTTTCATGAGGTATCCAAATCGTTCACCCTTCATTAGATCTTTGCCAGTTGTTTGGTTTGCGACTTGTTGCACTTGTGCGTTTGTGGGCGTGGTAGCCAAAAAGACACCAAAAAAAACAATAACAAGCGGCACCCACATTGTTATTTGAACAAGTGTTGGAGGTGGGGATGTGAACAAAAAAAAAAAAATTGCGCCAACACATGCAAAATTAGACAACAACAAGACAAAAAAAAATTGCAGCACACATGTTGCAGCAGCAGCTGCTGCTGCCTGCCAGGCTGCTGCTGCTGCTGCTTGGCAAAGCTGTCTCCAAAATTACAGTGCATACAATATATACACAAAGCATAATTTAAAAATAACAAAAAACTGGGCATCCTTCGACATTGGGCGGTTGCCTCGGCCTATAATTATGTTTGGATATATACGAGTCGGGTTTGGTACAGTGAGCAGTGCCACAATCACAGCTCATAATTGTCCCCGAAATGCTGTTGCTGGTCTCCACCGGCAGTGGCAGCAGCTGCCAGGTGACAAGTCCTCATGGGACTGGCAGCAGCCTGCATACCCTCATTATATGCAAAATGCCAAAATGCGGCCTGCAGCTACTTAAGTTTAACTTATTTTTAACTTCTACATATAAATTTCTTTTTTTTTTGCTGTTGCTGTTGCCTTTGCTGTTTTTGTTGTTGTTGTTGGGTGCCTTGGGGCATTCTTAGTTGCATGTTCGACGCAATCCTTTTCCGTTCAGCATTCAGAGTTCTGCAGCAAATAAAGAAACTGGTCCCATTCATAACTGGCGGCAATTTTGCATTTTGCATTATATTTCCCTCAGCTCTCAGCTCTCAATTCCCATTCTCATTCGCCGTCTCATTCTTTCTCTTTCGCTGCCTCTAGAATATCAACTGTCAGTTTTCGAGCTCAAATCGCCAGCGGGCTAGTTTGTAAATCATTAAAAATTATGCACACACACTATGTACACACACATGTGCACACACACACTTTAACACACACAGACACGCGCTGAATCGAAGAGTTGTGCGAAAAGTTTTTAGTCACCGAATGACAATGAAAACTGGTTAGGAATTATTTAGCTTAATGGCAAATGTCACGCACGACTCAAATGCGATATGATGAGCGGCTTCTATGCATTTGCTTGGGTTCAATATACTCGTTCATGATTAGATTAGAGTATATTTTTTCTTGGTGCAATGTGCTTGAAAATTTCGAATATATTCTTGCGCATTAAAAATACTATTTTCATTATTAAATATAAAATTTTTTTCAATAATGCGTTACATGTTTTTTTATTACACTGTGAATGAGTATGGCGCTGTCGAATACACCCGACTGCACGTGCTTAGCTTATGGAATTATAATTTGAAAAGATCACTTGGCATTACTTGATTTTGCCCAAATGTTCAAAAAGATATTTGCTGCTTTTTTTTCATTTACCTTAGACCAATTTTCTTTAATAAAACTTAAAGGAAATTATTAAAACAGACTGTTTTATTCTAATGTATTAAAATTATATTTATAAAATAATATTGCATACATATAGATTGTAGGTATAGGATTTATTTAGAGAAGAGCTTATGCCCAGATAAGTTGCATTCTATAAAAATGTCCTTATGATTCTCTTGTTAGCTTTGAGTTTTAAGGGTAGTAATTAATAAAATTTACTTTTCTTTTTAAATTGGGAACAAGAGTTTCTCTTACCAGCAAATTTGTTCATATATCAAAAACCCCAAAAAAACGGTTAAATAAAACTTTTAAAACCTGATACATTTGCAATAATGTTGAAATATGTGATATATTGCCTTTTGCTGTTTATAGAGTTTTTTTTTGTTGTATATTTTTTATTTGTTGGTGCAGTCAGTCGTGCGTTAAAAATTAAACGCGAATTTTTCAGGCCGCGTTGGCAGCGCAAAAATGGCATCATTAAGTAAAAGGCCTTAGGGCAGGCATTGTAAATTTTATGAGCCTTTTTTTGTGTCGTTAATAATACAAAAAATATATGCATATACAAATGTATACAAACACACACGCACACACACACACACACACACTCGCTGTGTGTGCTACATATAAATAATAATAATAATAATAATAATGATGCGTAAAAAGTGCGGAAATTCTCAGCAACATATGTTTGAGGAGGGCACAGGGGGAGGGAGTGGGAAATAGGGGCTTTCGGGCAAACCATTTCAGGCTCTTCTCAACCATTTTCTGTTTGTTATTATATATTGATTAACACGCAAAATGCACAAACCAAACGGGGGGTGTGGGTGGTGTGGCCGGTTCGAAATAAAAAAAAAATAAATAACTACCGACTTGAATAAATATGCATTTTGCTGGCAAGTGGGCGTGGCTGTGGGGCAAGCGGCAGCTGTGAATTCTGCGGATTGTGGCTACTTTAAAAACCCATCAACAATTATTACTATGAGAGGAATACATCTGACTGTCGACGCTGATTTTGTAGACTTCGCATGTGTGTGTGTGTGTGGCCACGCCCACAATTGCCCCAGCTGTGCCACCCACCGCACACCCACTACCCTGCAGCGTTCCAAACAATAAAGCATAAAGCGCGCCGCGCACATTTTGTCGAATTATTTTGTTGCCAGTTGCTGGCGGCTAACTGCAGCAAATTGGCTTGAAATATTGGTATTGCCATATGTATGAGCACTCTCCCTCTCTCTTTCCCCCATCTCTCCCCAACCAGCCTTTTGCTCGCTCTCTCTTTTGGTGTGCGCGTACGAATGTGTGCGTAAACTTGTGATTAAAAAAATATTTAAAATGGCAAAACCCAAAGCGACGTCATCGCAGTCCAAAAAACAAAAAAAAACAGACAAAAAAATATTAAAAGCCCGCTTTTTGCTCACATGTGTGTGTGTGTGTGTGTGTGTGTAAAACTGAAACTGAACCCGTAACCGAAAGAAGTAAGAAATGACATGGTTGCACGGCAGAGAGATACCCTTTGCAATTATTTAGGCGCAAAAGCAACCCAATTAACATAAATCTTAAATGTAATACGACAAAAAAGAAATTGTTGAAAATTTTAATTTGCAACAAGATACCCTGTAATACTTATTTGTATTAAATTATGTCGTTTTCTACATGCTTATATACTTTATCATGTTTGACATATTGGTAAAGTGTAATTTTTTTGTTTAGCTGACTTTGTATACCCTCGCCGGGGCTGTGTGTTGTTAGAGAGTATGGCAATAAATGGACTGCGCCTTTTGCCAGTTCCTGCGTGCGTCCCGCTCTGTCACCCACTCACTCGTTCCGGGGCACACAATGAGTGAAATGAGCGATAAAATTGCAACAATTTCCACTGGCAAACGTCGTCATCATCCTCAACGTTGGCGTTAGTCGCTGCTCTGCCCCCAACGCTCTGATAAAATATGAAAAATTGAAATGTCACTGGGCAGTGAACAATCATTGGAATCGCTCACACACACACACACACACACACACATAAACAAACGAGCACACATATGCAGTTATTGTTGTTGTTGCAAGTTGCAACTTGCAACAATAGCCACTTGTATGCAAATAGCGCAATAATATGAAGTATGTACAAAATTAATTTCGCCTGCGGCCCAGTTGCAGCTCGGTTAACAATTGCCAATGAAAAATGATGTGACATAAATGCGTGTCGGCCGTGCGGGGGTCGAGCCGAGAACGAAAAGGGTTTGTGCCGATTGTGACTGTGTGTGTGCGTGCGTGTGTGTGTGTGCGTGTGTGTGTGTTTTGGGGCAAAAAGTTGGCACTCATTTTAATTACAGCTGCCTACTACTCTACTCCAATCACACTCGCTGCCTCACTTTATCTCGCCTCTCTCTCTCTCGCGCTCTCATGCTGTTTTGAAATTCGCCCGGCGGCGTATTTATCACAAGTTTTTCTTTGCACAGCCTTGGGGCAGCTACGAAATATTTCAGCTGCCCGACGTCGTCGTCGTCGTCGTCGTCATCGTCTGGAACTGGAACTGGTTCGCCTGAGGCGTTGTTGCCAGCGACGTTTCTGCTGCTGCTGCTGCTTCTTTTGCCAACGCGTCAAAGTCTCTGCGACGCTGGCGCTGCCGCTGCTGTTGCTGTTGTTGTTGTTGTCGTTGCCGCTGTCGGTTGCTTATGCGCACAAAGTTTCATTTCGTTTTGAGCCTTGCGGCGGCTACAGCAGCGTTCTATGCTTTGTCATTAACACAAACACACACACACATACACACACAAACACACATATATAAGCGATAGAGAGAGAGGCAGAGAGAGAGAGCGAACGCGAATCAAACGCACATGCATATCGGAAATACGGAAGCAATATTTTTTTTTCTATGAATTTCACTCATTTAGGCCTTCTTTATTGGCTTCGTATAAATTAATTAGTTAAATATATTCACTTAAAATTTTTTAAAAACTAATCTGTAGAAGTACCACAAACAAATATCAAGGAAAAGATCGAGGGGAACGTTTCTATTTCTTCTTGACCATAGCAATCGGTCCTAAATTGTCGCCAGTTAAGCTGTTTGGCGCGGCATGACTGCCATCGCAATATGGCCAATTTATACTCTGCCATCAGCGACAAAAGGCGGCCTTCTCGATTTCAGCCATGTCCTCAGCCTTAGCCTCGCCCTTGCGTATCTTATTGTTACAGAGTTCTCCACCAGAGCAGCCTCGTCGTATTGGAGGTTACGTAGCCAATGCCGGCAACAGCGAAGGTGGGTGGAATGAGTGTCAGCCAATCCCTGATTGATAGCTTTAACCAGCCACCAAAAGTGTCCGGCACCGGCAGGCTGGACAAATAGTTTGGCAACGTTGATTTAATTACTGTCGATAATGCGTCCATTTTGAATTTATTATTTTAGAACTACTTCAACTGCAACTAGAAACTGGTTGTTTTTATTTTAATTTTATCGTTTTAATACAAATGCAGTACACAAAAAACTAAAAACTGATTGTTTTTATTGTTGTTAACATGAAGTCTGAAACTGACTTTGACACTGGAAACCATGTGTGTGTGTGTGTGTGTGTGTGTGTGTGTGTGTAACTAGATCCGTTTGTAATTAAGTGTATAATTGTGCTAAATCATAAAGAATAAATAACTGACTTGAATCGATCAGTAAAAAAAGGTTGATGACACAAAATAATTTTTAGTTTCCATTTTTAATTATTACATAATCCTAATTAATTTAAATCACTTTTATTTTGTGTTAATTAATTGTAAAGCCTATTCTTTAACTTTCTACATTCAGTCTTTGGTCTGTATTTCTTTCTATAAATACATAAACACAAATAATCGTAAATGTGTTCGTAGGCATTTGCATTTGTATGATTGTCTCTGCATTGATTACCCATCAGAACAATCAGAACTGTCGCCATTTCACACGCCACACGCAAGTCCAGTTACAAAGTTAATTGCGGCAGCTTAGTTGCAAATAACAACTGCAACAGCAACAGCAACAGTAACAGCAATAGCAATGGCAACAGCAACAGCACTTAAACCGGAAATAGACTATTAAACGTTCACACGCAAACACACACAAATGCACACACACACACATACATTCAGGTACTTGCAACTGGCAGTCATATGGTGGGAAAAGTCAGCAACAACAACTAAACAATCGTTTGTTGTAGCCACTTGTGCTCTCTTTCTCTCTCCCTCTCTCGTTATCTCTCGCTCGCTCTGTGTGTGTGTGTGTTTCCTACTGATGCTGCAGCTGCTCTCTCCAAGGTCGCCATTTGCTAAAGACGTCGAACATCAAACATGGCTTGCAACTCAAACCGCACTCGAACACAACAAATACTAACAACAAACGTAACGCAACATTCTAATAAGCTGATTGTTTACATTTTCAAATAAGATGTTTTCAATGCCACTAATTAGTTTCTAAATCACTAAAAGAGCAATTTGTATATATAAATTAAAAATAAACTTAACCTGTATAAAAATATCTGATTTAAAAAATTTACATATTTTAAAATTAATGAAGTGTTCTTGAATGCTATATGCACATGTTAGTATAAAAATCGTGTTATTTCTAAAAATTTTAAACATCTATAACTATCTCTATTTTATAGGGAACTTCTGAATAAACCTAGTGCATAGCCGGAAGGCAAACGCTTTGGCTTGAAAACAACATGTTTGAGACTGAGTAAAAACCAGTTGGATATCGAACCAAATTTCAGTTCACAGCGAACACTCGACGCGAATGCAAGTCAGGTAAAAACCAGTTGATAGACGCTACAAACTTTAGTAGGCAACAAACGGCGGGCGCGACAACAACCGGAAACCGGAAGTAAACATTTTAAGTGATTTTCAAGTGTGTGTGCATTTCGCAATTAGCAATGAGTTCAACTTAAAATTTAGAAACTATAGCAACGAAAATTCAATGCTAGCTTAATAAATATAAATTAAACAAGCCAAATTAAATATAGAAAAAAACGATATACATTTGTTGTCTACACGCGCTGTTTCATATAAATAGTTAAAGTGCATTTCCTAAATATACCGACTTTTTTGTGAGTTCCATTTGCATTGTATGTGGGTGTGTATGTGTGGGCCTGTGACAGTAACAATTATTCACTCTATGTTTAACTAAGTGTGTGTGTGTGTGCATCCTTAAAACGCAACAGTTTATTTTGATTTGTTTTCTAGACTTAGACTTGATCGAATTTTTTAAAAATTTTAAAATTTTACAATCTCTTAAAAGAAAGTCGTTTAGTTTTATCTCTTGAGATATTTTTGAATTTTCTGTGTCATTTAACATTTACTATGCTGGCGCCGTGGGGTCTGGCTAAGTTCGGGGCTATTTGGTAATGATCATGGGAACTGAAAAGCTGAAGACTAAAATGAGACATGGGATTGAGTTATATATTAAAATTGGAAAAAATTAAACTAGCAAAATTATTTATTTATATTAGAGCTGATCTTGTGCTACATATAAATATTTTTTTTAAATTATTTTTTGTTATTGTTAATTCATTTGTAATAAGTGTTTATATTTGTCATTCTAGAACTCCATTTGTTGCATTGGATCAACGATCACCATTGACGGTGGAGTCCTCCTGCCCCAAACGGTGAGTAAATCTAAATACCCAAACAAAACAGAAACCAAAACCAAAGAACGAAAAAAACTCTCAATCGCTCTCCCTTTTTTGAGTATAAGTCAATAAATTAGTTCAAAAAAGATTCTGTAATAAACGAATTTTGAGCACAGGCTTTGTAGAAACCTCTTTCATATCTTTATATTTACTTTTTTTTCTGTTGTTGTGTTTTATTTTGTTTTTTTTTTTTTTTTTGTTTTTGGTGTTGGCTTGGGCCAAATGCGCCCGGGGGTCAACTGATTTTCGTCTCTCCCACATCTGCGGCATGCACATGCCACGTCCAAGTCCAAGACCAAGTTGTAGTCGGTGTCCGTGTCCGAGTTCGAGTCCGAAAATTGTGTGCCATAAACGCAGACGTTTTAAAAATTTGATGCGCCTCAAGTGCTGCTCGGCCCGCACTAAAGGAGAAATAAACAAAAGTACGAAGAACAAAACAGAAAAAAAAATTTTTTTTACGATGCCGCGGGCATTTTTCGACAAACTTGGCCCGCAGCTGAGTTATGTGTGTGGTGTATGCGTGTGTGTGTTTGTGTGTGTGCAATGGCGAAAAGACGTCGACAACAAAATGAGAACGGCGAAGCGATGCGAAGAGGTCGTCGCATTATTTTTTTACCTTAAAGGCTATAAAATACGTTGGCTGATGAAGCTGGCGGGCAGGCGGTCAGGTGGGGGAGGGGGCCTGCGATTGACCGGTTGTTGTGATTGTGGCTCGTTTACCAGCCAGCCAAACTAAGCGACGGGCATGGCCAAAATGCCCGCCAGGCCAAGAGCCCGCATGCAACAAAACACCAACAACAAAAGAATTACAGCAACAACAACAACTGTTTTCGTTTGGGTTCCATAGTGTTGGAGGCAAAGTTCAATGCGTGGCCAAAAACCAAAATCGCATTCGAATAAGGCCAAAAACAAGGTAGAAGCAAGAAAAGACGACGGACGACAGGCGACAGACGAACGGAGGTGTGGCAGAAGCTGAGGCGACCTTCGCGACACTAAAACGACTGCCACCAGCAGCTTCTGCTTTTGCACACTTCCTCTCTCTCTTTTCATCGCTCTCATTCGCTCTCTCCGCAACTGTTGCAAGCAACTGGTTTTAGCTTGAGCGAAGGCGGAGTCGAAGGCAAAGTCAAAGTCGCCTGCCGCGAGTTTTGTGGCACAAACGTAACGTAAGTGGCACTGCCACACGTGCCGCGTGCCACCTCCAAATTTGT
Source organism: Drosophila paramelanica (assembly GCA_035043915.1). Lineage (NCBI taxonomy): Eukaryota > Metazoa > Arthropoda > Insecta > Diptera > Drosophilidae > Drosophila > Drosophila paramelanica. The sequence goes on from JAWNMO010000191.1 coordinate 22,825, forward strand.
TTTCTCAACTGCCAATTTGTGTGCGTTGTATTTAAAATACATTTTCAGTCGCCTCTCCTCGTCTCGCTAGAGATTTCCATTACAGGCCAACAGTCAAAGGATCTGAGCCAATGGCAGGGGTAAGTGAAAATGCAAATGGAAATGGCAATGGCAATGGAAATGGGAATGCAGCTGAATGCCCATTCTGTGTTGCCGCAGCTATAACTGTTTCTGTTGCTGTTACTGTTGCACACAAAGCGCTTAACGCGCTGTGTGTTAATTAAGCTGCAATTGGGCATCATTACCAGCAACAAGATTTGCCAACATTGGCAACATGGCAATTGCCAGTCGACAGGCGAAGGCCAACAGCCAACTGGCTTGCTGCCAGCCTAGCTCGACTATCAGATGCTCTTTCTTTCAAGCTTAGCTTATACTTATTCGGTTCTTAAGGGGAACCTGTTTTAAAACTTAAAAGTAAAATAAAGTAGTATTTTAGCTTAATTTAAAGTGTTTTTAGCAAACTTTACCTTTTAGAAATTATTTCTTAAAAATTCAGTAAAATTCAAATAACATACAACAAATTTTGTTTTAAGACTTTCATTACTAATACTATTATTTTTATTTTTTTATAACTAATAATTCTTTTCTTGCTTGTCAGTCCCATTTTTTAAAAAAGATTTTAAAAAATTAAATATATCTCATAAAAATAATATAAAATAATAAAAAAGTTTAGGCATATTATTTTAAATGTTAGCTGTAGAGTAAAAAAATTAATATATGCATACAAAATAAAATCAAATTTTGTAAGGCGAGGTTAAGGCAATAAAGAATAATTATTTTTGCTAGTTTTAGATGTAAGTAATTATTATATAATATTAAAAAATATATAAATTTAAGAGTCAAAATTATAGAAAATATATAATGTATTTACTATTGATATTTGCATATACTAGTAATATATTTATAATAAATAATTGAAATCATATCATCTTCCTTAGAAGCAGATATAGCTTTTTTATGTAGAAATAAAACTAAATTTTCAATAGCTACGTTTACGGAATTTTAAAAAAAATATATGTATAATTATATATATTAATAATACAGTTCAGTATTTCTAGCTATAATTGAGCGCAGTACCAATTACTAAATAATATTATGTGATCGTTTATTCTACTTGACACGAGCCTGCTAAGTTTTCTATATACCCTATAAAGTAAACTGCGCAAAGAGTGGAAGTGTATAAGGCAATTGTTGGTGCTGCTGATGCGGGTCGCTGCACCTGCGCCTGCATTTGTTTCACTTGCTGTCGATTTGCTTTGTGTTGCATCTGCTGCTGCTTTTGTGGCTTTTGTTGTTGTTGTTGTTGTAAATGCTGTTATTGCAATATGCACACGCAAATTGCGCCAATTAGGAAATGCGCATTGGCTGCTGCCAGTTGCCAGTTGCCAATTGCCGGTTGCAGGGAGTCTGAAACTCGTTGCAAGTAGCATTTGCCACTTGAATGGCTGCACATGCAACATGCAGCATGCGGCCAATGGCTCTGTTTGAGCCGCATTCAACTGAAAGCCTTATTGTTGTTAATTTTTATGTACACTTGATTAGGCCGCAATGAATGAATGCGCGAATGAATGAATGAATGCAATTTTCGCTTGAGCTGGCCATTTTATATGAAATACGCCAAAATTCGCTATTATCAATCAATCTGTTTTGGCCAGCAAATAATTGACTTGGCTCTGCACAATGCGGCGTATGCGTAATTTTTTTTTTAGTTTAGTTTTTATGTTGAGTCTGTTTTGTCTTCTTCTTTACTTGCAATTCAATTTCTAAAGATTTAGCTATAAAAACAGTTATGTGGAAGTTGTGTGTGTGTGTGTGTGTTTGTGTGTGTGTTGTCTGTGAGTTTTGTGTAATGTTTGCTCTGCAACACAGGCCAAGGAATCGCATGTTGCCAGCCATCCAGCTATCCAGTTAAGCCCAAATATATATTCATATAGCATCTAGCATAGTCCATATATATGGCATGTGCTATATATACCCTGCCACACACACACACACACATACATACATTTGTGTTGGTGCAGCTTTTGGCATATGCAGCGCAATCGTCGTTTTTATTTAATATTTTCTAATAAATTTTTCAAAGTTTATTTTTGAAAGCCTCGCAGCGTTTTAATATCTGCTACATTCGACTCGACTCGACTCCAACTCAACTTTTGCCACACACACACACACACACATACAGAGCGCACATATTTGTACAATTTGGCACACATACACAGCACACACACATACATTCACACAGACATTCTGCAACTTTTGCTAGCAAATTTTCATAGGACTTGCGACTGATTTCCCATATGCGCCGGCGACTCCCTGCAACAGCTGCCTCGGCGACGGCTTCAGTTTTTCGTGGCCTTTTGTAACATGCTGCTGGCTAAGTAAAAGAAGAAGAAGAAGAAGCAGAAGTTTTCTCATGTGTCGGCCATGTGTGCAACAAACTGCGCCCTGGCCTGCTGCTCGGCGCTGGCTTTTGCTTTTGGCTTTATGCGCGCCTCTCGCGTCCACCCAAAAAACGAAAAAAATTTAGTGAGTGCGCTCAACTGGGAGATATCCTATTTTTATGCTAAAGCTGGCATGGAATTCCTCTTTTATCTTTGTCATTTAATCGTTTCTAAATTTGCTGCCATTTTTATCAATTATTTTTATAATTCTATCAATTAAATTTTTCCAAGGGAAAGTGAAAATTTATGTTAATTAACTTTGGTGGAACGCAATAATAATAATATAAATTACAAATTAATTATAAATAATAAGTGAATGGCAAATACAAATGTAAACGAGTAACTAAAAAAATTATTTATTATGCTTTTATAGATAATAAAAGCTATAATCATAATTTACTGTTTGTTTTAGCCAACACAAATCAAAAATAATTAAAATATTGATGACAATTAAAAATATATTCAACCCTTTGGACTGGGAGTTTTCATTTTCCCTTTCTGACAGTCTGTTTAGATGCCCTATTTATACACTCTCACAGAAAACAGGGTATGCAAAATATAAAAAAAAAACTTTTTCATTTGCCTGCTCATCAGCGTTTTGATTTTGGCCGCCAACTCCAGTTGCCAGTTTCGAGTTGCCAGTTCCCCACTTTCCCCATTTCCCCAGCTGCCCAGTTGCCCCCAACTCCCCAGTTGCCACTCGGCACTTGAGGCAATGGATTCTTCTTAAAGTGTCTCGCGGCCATTTGCGTGATTTGTGTGGGTGTGCTGGTGTGTGTGTGTGTGTGTGTGTGTTTGCAGTGAAGCATATACGAGCACTTTGTGTTTGTCTTGGCAACATACACAAACGTGGCAACCCTGCCCCAGCACTGGGCGCCACCAGACAGCCCTGAACTACCTTTAACTCTAAAACAGAAAAAATATATACATATATATATATATAAAATGCCACCCGCCCACCTCTCGAACAGTTAGCTTTTTGTCTTAGAATGCGACTGCAACTAATTGAAGCGTATTTGGTGGCAACTGCTGTTGTTGCAACCAGTTGTTGCAGCAATGCGCTAAATGCGTCTTCAAACCGAATGCGCCATAAGTTGCATACAAAACTCGCTGGCTTCCCCTCGCCCAAAAAAAAAGAACCCGCCGCTCCCCATATGAGATATAAGCCAGAAGAGGAGCCAGCATTTTGGGGCCGGCGGCCTTTTAAAATTGAGATAAGGTTTTGCCTCGACAAACTTTCGTTTCTGGCGCTGGAAACTTGGCTCAGGATTTGGGTTCTCTTTACTTTTTTTTTTTTTGTGTTGGTTGGAGCCTTTCGGGGGGTTTTGATTTCTTCTGCTTCTTATTCGCTTATTTGCAGTTGCTTTTGTTGTTGTTGTTGTTGTTGAACTCTGTTTTATGCGTTGTTTTATGCTGCCGCAGGGAGCAGCAACTTAGGTATGATATCTTTAAATGCAGACACACACATGTGTAAGCCAAAAACGGACACCCAACTTGGCTCGAACCAAAACCCAAAGTTTTCCTCGCTCTATGTGTGTGTGTGTGCGGATGTGTGTGTGGGTGTGTGTATTGTTTTGGGGCAATATACCCAGACCAGGGAGTCGTCTTGTCGTGGTTACAGCCAATGCTTCATGCTCCTTTGTTGTTGTTGTTGTTGTTGTTGCCTTCAGCGCTGCAAGGATAAATGAATGAGGAGGCACACACACACACACACACACACACATACACACATACACACACACACACACACATACACACATGCAGCCCTAGGATCCAACCCGCCCCCTGCCAATGCGACCAAAACCCAATCTCCGAGCACCTTTTGCTCTATATGAGCGCTGCTCCTGCTGCTTGGTTTGACTCCGTCTGTCTTGCCCTGGCTTGGAGTTGGTGTTGCTATTGTTGTTGTTGTTGTTGTTGCTGTTGGTTTTGGTTTTGGTTTCGTTTCGTATCCATCCATGATTTCCGCACTAATTCCAAACGATCGCCGCTGGCAAAGACGAGCGTTTTGCCCTTTTCGTTGAGCTGCAGCACACAAGGTGGTGGTGGGGGTGGGGGGTAAGGTGAGATGGGAAGAGGTGCGGGTAGAAGGAAGGGGTGCGGCTGCAGGTCGAGCAGCACAGGACACACTGTCTGGCTGGCCTTTGTGTGCGGAAGGTTGCCTGGCCGCAGGACATTTTGTAGGGGTTACATAGTCAGCGTCAGCGTCAACGTCAGCGTCAACGTCGTCGTCAACCTCTGATGCTGATGCTGATGCGGCGACTGCTGCTGCTGCTCGCCTCTGCTGAGGTGTGTATCACTAACCCTGTGTGTGTGTTGATCTATGTCTGTATGTGTGTGTGTGTGTGTGCACTTTAGCTCATTTCTTGGCTTTTGTTATCGCTTTTGTGTGGGTTCTCGTTTGAGGGCGAAGAATGGCCCGGGACAGGCTAAAGAGCTGGCAAGGACTACAGCCAATTGCTGGGGCGGCCATGTTCCATTCAGTTTTGAGGCAGCTTGCGGCTAAGGGGCAGCTGGTGAGGCGCAGGCAACTAGCCGAGCTACAGAAAGAGAGAGAGAGAGAGAGCTCCTCTAGCCAGCGGCTACTTTTGTCTATGCTACGGACTCTGCAAAATTATTTCAGCCCGTGGCACTGCAGCAACACAGCAGCAGCAGCAGCAACAACAGCAACACAACAGCTGCAACTCGATAGTTTTGGCCAAAATCTGAACAATGCCAACTAATAAGCTGTCTTTTTGCTATGCCCAGCTCCCTCTCTCTCTCTCTCTCATTCCCTGTCTCTGCCTGTGTAAAACGAGACTCAATAATGGCCAAAATGCTAAGCAATTGGCAAGTGGAACAGCTGAGTTAATGGCATTGCCATTAAAAGGCAAACCAAAGATGTCAGTCAGACAGATCTCCAGCTGACCAGAGAGGAGAGCGGGGGCGGGGCTCCTATGTGTGCGAGGGGGCGTATTATGGTAGCCACAACAACGCCTACTTGAAATGCAAATGCAGCAACAGCAACAGCAGCAGTAGGCTTGACAGGCACAGGCCAAAGCATAGGCCAAGGCACAGGCTCATCTCTTTTAGACAGCAACAGCAACAACAACAGCAACAGCAACAACAGCAACAGCAACAGCAACAACAACATTTGGCAAAAGCAACTCTTCAAAATTTCATGCTAAACTGAAGTGTAACCAAAGGCGTTGCAACGCTCCGCCTTCTACACACGCTCTACACTGCAAGAAATGAATAATTTACAATTAAAAATATAAAAAATTTAAAATTTTTTAAAAAATCAAATTTGATTGAAACTTATTTTTTTCATCTTGCTGTTTTTTGAACAATAGATTATAATGATAATTTTTTGTCAGGTTTTTAGTTAAAATGTAAAAATTATTGTTGCAATAGAATGTTTTTTTCTTAATTATTAATTTCATTAATTAATTAAATACTCTAATAAAATCTTTTTCCTTCTTATTACCAATAAATTATTAAAAAAAGAATTTTTTAAATTACAAAATATTTTCTAAACTATTTAAGCATTCAATTTACCTGCATTTTTGTTAATAATCCATGCCAAGTCAGTTAGTAAAATATTTTTCTGCAAGTGTATTGTCTGCTGTTGTGGTCCCTGCTCGGGCGCATAGAAAAGATAACGCCTGGAGCGCTATCGGACTAGAATAGGTTGCAAAACTGCAAAGCTGCAGTGTATGCTTGTGCTTATATACAATACCGTTAAGAGTGGGTGTGTGTGGGGTGTGTATTGTGAGTGTGTGTGTGTGTGTGTTGCTGCTGCACCTGTGCCTGCAACCTGCCTCAAGTGGACCGCAAAGCAATTGAAATTGAATTGTTTTCTGGCACAGACCTCGAGCTCTAAGCTGCATATGTTTCCCTCCTTGTTGCTGTTGTTGTTTTTGTTGTTGTTGTTGTTGCCGTGGCATTTAAGCCATATTCATTGGCCATGTTTTATTGAGCGCACTGCTTATGCTTTTATAATTGTTGTAAATTAATAAAAATGTAAAAACCCACCAACGCGACGCAGCTGCACACACACACAAACACACACACACACATGGACTATGAGAATTACCCTGCGGACATTTTCTTTAGCAATTCTTTTTTTACCCCATTTTTTTTTGCCAGCATCGCTTTGGCATTTTTTCGTCTCGAATACGAATAGGTATGTGAGTACAAATACGAATACGAATACGAATACGAATGCGAATGCGAATGCTCATGTAGTTAAAGTTAATCAAATCGTAATTACCCGAGCCATATAGCCCGAGGGCTTAAAACATTTTAAAAAGCAAACTTGTTTAGTAAATACGCTGTGAAGGGGCGAGCGGGAGTGGGCCAGGAAGAAGAAGAGGAAGGCGGTTGTGTGGCGGACAGTCGAGTAAGCTGCATGCATCAACTGGCAACTGCTCCGTGGCCTAATGCGCATAAAAGAGATAAAGAAAAAAGAGGGGGATTTAAGATAAAGCTGTCAAAAATCAACGACCAACAGATGCCCTATAAAAATAATTCAATTGGGAAATTAACGTTATATAAAATAAAAACAAAAAAGAAATTAGAAAAGAATACAGATTGATAATAAATGATATTGATAATAATAAAAAATATTAAAAAAAAAAATAATTGTTCATTTTAACATATTTTTTAAAAAATATAAATTAAACGAAAACTTTACCAAAAGGTATAAAAATTATTATAATAAATTCTATTTTTAAATATAATTGAAAGCTGTAGAACAATTTTTTGTCATTTACTTTTTTAGACACTTGCTTTTTATACACCTTATGATACCCTTTTTTCCATCCCTGCCTAAAGGGTATTACAAATCGCATGCAAGGGAAGTGGTAAATTGGAGACAAGACGCCCCCCTCCGCCCCGCTGGTTGATTGAGTTTTATTAATTTGTATTCCACGACGACTGCTAATGATACGACAGCCAAGAAAGAAGAAGAGAGAGGGGGGAGAGATGGGAAGAAGAATTAGTTGATGCGATAATCACGCAAAATGCGTTGACCGCTTAACGTTGATTTAAGTTTAGTTTACATTGCGTATACGTCATGTTGAGCACAGCTTGACATGTCATAATTAGCGCGGCAACATGTTGCCGGCACATCGCTCGATTTTGTGGCACGCATCTCGGTTTGTTGCCATAACGATGCTCAAATCAACGTGATTTTCGTGTGAAAATCGAGGCGAATGCCCAGCGGTCAATTTCGACTGGGCCTCCCCCTTGCCCCGCTCTTTTCACTGTCGTGGGCTGCAACTGCAGCTGCAGGCAATCTTTCCGTGTAAGTGTGTGTGTGTGTGTGAGAAGTGAGTTTAAACGCAATGAAAAGCCAAATATTCCCACAGAATCATATGAAATACTTTGCGTTCTATATACAAAACTCTTAGCCATGTTGAGGCGCGGCGATGCCCAAAAGCGTTTTCCTGGGCATTTGCTATGTCACGTTTGTTGTTGTGCAGCCTCCCAACCACACTCACTCATCCCTCCCTACCTCCCCCCACTGCCCTTCGTCTGTCTGTCTGTCTGTCTGCGCCCTTTGGCTGCACGTAATCGAGCTGTAGTCAATTTTTGTTTGGCCAAATTGGTTCTCAGGCTGCGACTGAGCTTACATAAGCTCATCGGGGCATCTCTTGGAGACTGTCGCTAATTTGGTTTTATTTAACCTTTGATTGCAGCAAAAAATGCGATATGGATCGAGAGCGCGAAAGAGATGCAAAGGGCCTCGAGCCGCGCGATTTATCCTCCACGGGTCGCATTTACGCTCGCAACGATATTAAAATCAGGTAAGAGACAACAACAACGCCAACAACAACAATTTCTCGACTCCAATACGTTTTTTTTGTGTTGCTCACCCGCAGCGCTTCGCCCACCGTTTCGCCAACGATCTCAAATTCCTCATCGCCCACACCGACGCCGCCCGCCAGCTCCTCAGTGACGCCGCTGGGCTTGCCCGGCGCGGCGGCAGCGGCAGCTGTGGCCGCCGCTGCTGCAGCAGCTGCTGCTGCAGGTGCCGGACCGGGCGGCGGCGGGGGCTCCTCGGCGGGCGCCAGTTCCTATTTGCACAACCACAAGCCCATCTCGGGCATACCCTGTGTGGCGGCCGCGTCGCGGTACACCGCCCCGGTTCACATCGATGTCGGCGGCACAATATACACCAGCTCGTTGGAGACGCTAACCAAATATCCCGAATCGAAGCTGGCCAAGCTGTTTAACGGACAGATACCCATTGTGCTCGACTCGCTGAAGCAGCATTACTTCATCGATCGGGACGGGGGCATGTTTCGCCATATACTTAACTTTATGAGAAACTCAAGACTATTGATTGCCGACGATTTTCCCGACCTCGAGCTCCTGCTGGAGGAGGCGCGCTACTATGAGGTGGAGCGTAAGTATTATTATTCCCCCCGCCACCCTCTAACCACATGTTACCTGTTGCTAATTTGGCTCTCTCTCCTCCTCTCTCTCTCTCTCTCTGTGTGTGTTGTGAATGGCCTGCGGATAGCAATGGTCAAGCAGCTGGAGAGTATGCGCAAGGAGCGGGTGCGGAATGGCAACTATTTGGTGGCGCCACCCACACCGCCAGCACGCCACATTAAGAGCAGCCCAAGGACTAGCGGTGCGCCGGAATGCAATTATGAGGTGGTCGCCCTGCACATCTCACCGGATCTGGGCGAACGCATTATGCTATCGGCCGAACGGGCGCTCCTCGATGAGCTCTTCCCGGAGGCCAATCAGGCAACGCAATCGAGTCGCAGCGGCGTCTCCTGGAACCAGGGCGACTGGCGCCAAATCATACGCTTCCCACTCAACGGCTACTGCAAGCTCAACTCGGTGCAGGTCCTCACACGGCTGCTCAACGCCGGCTTCACCATCGAGGCCAGCACTGGCGGCGGCGTCGAGGGACAGCAGTTCTCCGAGTATCTGCTCGTCCGTCGCGTTCCAATGTGATAGGCTCCATGTCCAGGTCAGCGTCTGCGTCAGCGTTCTGGGCACTGTGTAATCGTAATCTATGTGCGAGTCGCGCACTAATTGCTGCCCCCGAGGGGGCGAAGGGGGGCGGCCAACTTTTGTGGGGTTCTAGGGTGGGTGGGACGTGGTTTTGGGCGGTGCTGCGTTTTGGGTGCGGTTGATTTTTGCAAATATTCTAAAACAAAAACCAAATGTTATTTAATGTTTATATCAATTAGAATTTTGCTGACAGTCAATTCGCACACACACACACTTACACACTCACACACAAACACACACACACAGCTCGCATACGTGTAATTCTTTAGTATTTTAGGTAGAGCCCAGAGCCCCCCAGCACTGATTTGTTTATGGCCTAAGTTGTGTAGTTCCGCATAGTTCGGCATATTTAACATAATTTCTGTTTATGTTTTTAAGTACTTCCAATACGGTTATAATTATAAACTTACTTTCGGTTATTTAATTGCATAAAATTAGCCGTACAGACAGTTTTGTAAATTGTCTTAAAGCATAACTTATAATACGTAGCTATCACAACAACAACAACAACAAAAGGAAAAGTAAACAACTATATAAAAAATAATTAAACTCACAGCAATAGTTTTGTAGTGCATAATTGATGTAATTGAACTTTTATGAATGTAAACTATGGATTAACTTTTCAATATACATATACATATGCAAATACATAATACATATACATACCGACAAGCTCTACAATATGTGCAAAGTATAAATACTCAATCGAAAAAAACAAAAAAAAAAACACAGTTTGCGCCCACTTTTAGCAAAATCCATTAAATTGTCTAATTGCGTATTTCAAAGTAAAAAATAAAAAACTATAAAAAGTGAACATTTATTTGTTTCATTTATACATTTGATTTGGTAACGGGTGGAACACAAACAGGCGCCATCTAGCGGTTAGCTTATTTGCGCCAGCGCCATCTATTTTATGTTTACTTTAAGCTGGGCAATAGATGGCGCTATATGATGCACATGGCAGGATTGGATCTTACTTTTATGTGGAACTTAAGAACTGATACACAACTCTATCTAAAACGAGAAAGATAAATTTTAGGCAAAGCAGAAGGGTAACGGAAACTACTCTCTCAAATCCTAAAAAATAATCTAAATATATGTATACTTATAAATGTATACAACTTTATTAAATACCCTTGTATGACAACAGAAAGTTTTCCTTAGAAGAGTAAGTTCTCATTAAAATATTACCAATAAAAGTCCCAAAATAATCCTTACATTCACTTTTTAAAAAATTTTAATAAAATTCCATTGTTTTTATTTTAAAATCGTTTTATTTACTCGTATATGCATATCTTTGCGTAGGTACTTGTAAACTAAATCCAATTAAATTAAATTAAATTATAATTTAAACGTAAAATTGTATATGCAAAATTTATTGTTTGCACTAAGAGCAAATCTACATGTGAATCAGATAAGCTACAGATTTTATGTTAACTGTGTACATATAAATATTTTAATCGTATTTATATATATTGTATATATTATTTACATATATCTTTGATCAATATAAAAATAGACTACGAATCTTAAGATTATATTTCAGTTTCAACCTAAATGTGCCAACAAATATATTCGAAATCTTTAGGAGAATTGCATAAACGATGCATGGCACAATCGGGATTTATTGTTTTTTATTATATTTTATTTTCGTTTTTTATTTGTTTTTTGTTTTGTTGTTTTGTTCAAATCAAATAAGTTGTATTTATAATTATTTATAAAAATTGTGGCTTCTAATTTAATTTGACCGCGGTCGAATTTGTTAAAATCGTTTTTAAATATGCAGAATTATCTACGCACTATATCACAGTTGGAAACTATTAACTAAAAGCCTATAACTCATATATATTATGTATATAGAGAAGATAATGTTGGTTACAACTGAAACAGTCCGCTACATGAACTAGAAATAACTTTAGCTTAGTGGGCGACCAACGCAAAACCCAAACTTGAACCACTCCCCATATAGGTATATCCATCCGATCGATGAATCTATGATAGGGATTGGATCAGGTTCTATATTCAGGGCTTGGCTGGCTTCTAAGAAATGCACTATCGGTGTTTGTTTTCTCGTAATTACAATGAATCTACAAGTGCTATAAAAATACACATCTAGTTATAGTAAGTATCTAAAGTTGTGGATATATAGAAAATATAGAAGGGCTAGTAGTCTGGCTGATTACGCTACAGTGTTATCTCGATAGTAATGTACACGACTATATATAAGTATGCTGGGGGGTTTATACAACTACAGACGAATGGGTTTTATCTATGATAACAGCATTCAGAAGGCACACATCAGCAGCCGTTCCACAGGGCAACTGCATCCGCAACTGGCGTTGGCTTCAAAGGCACTTGGGTACTACGTGGCAAGATTGATTCTTTTCTGTTTCTTTCTGGCAGTATGTGTATGTGTGTGTGTGTGTGTGTGTATTTGACTGACGGCTACACGCGCGTCTCCGTGCTGCGACTGCGCAACAACTGCAGCGGCTGCAGCTCCCGCTGCGTATCGTTGTAGTACTCGTGCTCGGAACTGGTGGATTCGCTGCCCGGCATCTTCACCTCCATTACGCCGGGCACACCCACCACGGGTATGCCAATGGTCTGTGTGGGTATCGGCGCCTCGCCAGAGCTGATTGCATTCAGCAGATACTCCGGATTATCCACGCTAACAGGCACCTGTTGGATAACAAGAATTTATTTAGTATATCTTTAGCTCCTTTAAATACAACTTTAAATACCCAACTGGGTATTCATTGTATATATATTAATATATATTTCTTAATACTTACGCCAATCACATCGATGTAGCCGGTGGCTGTTGTGGCCATGTTGTTGTTGGGATTGTTGCTGTTATTGTTGTTGTTGTTGTTATTGCCGCCATTCGGATTGCTCTGACCGGTGGGCATCAAGTAGTCATCCTCATCGACGGGCAAATCGAGACGCAAATTGCCAACGCCCACTTCGCGGGCATTTGAATCGGTTTCGTCGTCGCCGCCGTTGCCGCCGCTGTTGGAGTTCTTGTTGCTGGGATCCTTGCAGTAGCGATTCAGTTTGGGTATCTCGTCGGTGCCATCGGTGCGATGGCTGGGACCAGGCGCCGCCTTTGGCTGCAGATAGTCATCGGCCTCGACCATCGGCTCGGCGCCGTCTGTTGTTGGCGCCAGTTTGCGTATGAGATCCTTTTCGTCCTGGCTGGTGTAGGCGGGCAAACGCGTAAACTTATCGCCGGGTATGGCCAGATATCGGCCCGGATCCCGCGCGAATTCGGCAAACACGTTCGTCAGCTGCTTAAATGGCGGCCGCAAATCGGCGTCCAGCTGCCAGCAGGAAAGCAGCGTGCAGTAAATGTCCAGGGAGCAGATTTCGGGCTGTTCGAGCTTGAGGCCCATCTCGATCAGATCGGGTATATCCTTGGCCAAGATATTCTCGTGCGGCCGCTGGCCAAAGGTCAACAGCTCCCAAATGGTGACACCGAATGCCCAAACATCCGATTTGCTGGAGAACACCCGATGCCGGATGCACTCCAAAGCCAGCCACTTGATGGGCATCTTGCCGCCAGCCGCCTTGTACTCGTTGGAGTCCAGGCTGAGCAGCTTGGCCAGTCCGAAGTCGGTGATCTTCACCAGCGAGGGCGTCTGCACGAGCACGTTGCGTGCGGCCAGATCCCGATGGACCAGCCTCCGCTCCTCCAGATAGGACATGCCCTTGGCTATCTGTGTGGACCAATTGAGCAGCGCCTTGGAGCCGATCTTGTCGCGATTGTTGCGCACATAGTCCAGCAGGCAGCCGAGCGGCATCAGCTGGGTGATGAGCATCATTTGGGAGGACATGCAGACGGCCAGCAGCTTGAGGAGATTGCCGTGCTCGACGGTTGCCATTGCGTAGGCCTCGTTGAGGAACTCCTGGCTGGACTCGGCGCCGGATGTCTTCAGCAGCTCCTTGATGGCCACGGGTATCTTGACATTCTCGCCCTCCGGCACCCAGACGCCCTTGTAGACCCGCCCGAAGGCGCCCATGCCCAGAACGCCGCCCTTGCGCAACTCCGCGTCCTTCACAATGCGCAGCTTGCTGAGATTGGCGCCCATATTCGATGGACGCAACGGTTCGGAGTCTTCGCAGCCAAAGAACACCTTGGCCAGGTCATCAGTCTCCTTCTTCTCCTGCTGCTTCTGCCGGCAGATGTAGATGATGACGCACAGCACAAAGATCACGGGCACAAAAATGGCCACAAAAATGATGATGATCATGTTCACATTCAGCCCGGCGGTCAACTTGGCATCCCTCACCGGACTGGACACGCAATGGGGTCCAATGAAGTGCGACTGATAGTTGATGTGCGGCATCTCCGGCGGACACTTGGACGTGCAGTTGAACAGTGTGGAATTATCGTAGGCTTCGCCCTCGGCAAACAGTTTGTAATTGCGACAGGCGAGGCAATCCTCCGAGCCGGGCCCAGTGCAGCCCTTGCACTCCGAATGGCACTTGAAGCACTCGCGCTTCTCCTCGTCCGCATAATGGTCCACCGAGCACTCGGCGACACACTGGCTGTACTGCTTGTAGCCGGCGCACTTGGAGCAGGTGACCACATGGAAGCCGTAGTTGTTGCACAGCTCGCAGAGCGGATGGCATTTGCGGCAGATGGCTTTGCCGGCGAGCGGCTTGAGGGCGCCCTGCTCCTGCGGATGCACATACTCCCAGTAGTAGCCGTCGGGGCAGCTGTCCGTCTTGCGCAGACAGCGGACAGTGCCATCGGTATTGATAATGCCCAAATTGCACGTCTTGCACGCACCATGTCCGATGGTATTGTTGGGGCCCGTGCAGCCCTCGCAGGTCTCGTGGCACTTGCGACAGACGCCAAAGTCCGCGTACTTATCATCCGGACAGACGGTGACACAGTGCTGATCATCGCGCACATGAACACACTCATCGCAGTGCTCGGCGCCGGGGCCCGAACAACTGCGGCACTCCGGATGGCATTTCTTGCAGGTCTTCGCATCAAACTGATACGTGCTGCAATTAGATTTTAAGTTTATAAAAAAAACATTCAAAACAAATTTCATTCGTTGTTGTTACTCACTTGGAGACGTTGCGACAGTCGGCGATGCAGGTGCCGTTATAGTTGAAACTGGAGCAATTCAAACACTGATCCGGTCCGGCGCCCCAGCAGCCATCGCTGTTGCACTGATCGGAGCAGACCTGACCAGCTTTGCCTATTATCGAAATTTGCAGAATGGGGTTAGTTGGATAATTCTGATAATATCAAATATCTATATATGTATACTTACGACACTCGGATGTATTCAGATTCTCGTTGATGAACTGCTTCTGTTCGTCGGACTTTTGGACGATCGACCAGCGTATGTTGCCCACGTAGCAGAGTTTATTGTTGTGCTGGATGACAACGCTGCCGGAGTTGATCCGCTTCAAGTTGCGCAGCTCCAGACTGGACAGCGATGATTTCACAATCGATAGCGCCGCGAAATAGCTCTCCATTAGCTGGCGTCCGTGGATTACCTCCAGATTGCGGAAGTACGACAAGTTCTTGAACTGGCTGTGCACACCCTCGATATTCAGATAGCCGGTGATCTCCTTCACCGTGGAGAACACCTCCAGGCGATCGGGATGCATCGGTATAAAGCGATCGCCCAGCGTGAAGTTTGTGTAGACGTCCTGATACCCGGAGAAGGTCTGATCCAAAACGCGAATGTTGCCCTCGATAACGGTGCAGTTCTTGAACGAATCAATGTTGCCCGAGTTAAGGACTGCGACGCCGGGACAGGTCTTGGGGCAGGGTCCGTTGCAGGCGACGCACTCGCCATCCTTGGCCATTTTGTCCGAGGGGCAGCTGCGCACACAGGCGCCATTGTCCTTCAACAAATGGCCGGGACACTCGCGCACACAGGTGGCGCCGTAGGCATACTTGCCCTCCGGGTTCGCCTCCAGTTCGTAGTTGGTGGGATTGTATTTGCGCATGGCGGGGCACTCCTCCTTGCAGACGCCATCGTCGAAGAAGTTCTTGCACGCGATGCAATCCTTTTGCGTGGGACCCGTGCAGCCGCCGGCGCAGAACAGGTGACAGCAGTCTCTGGGCCCGGGGCCAAAGCAGCGGCCCTGGGCGCACTGCGGGGCGCAGGTGATTTTGCTGAACTTCTGGCAATTGTGCGGTCCCTCGCCCCAGCAGGCGCCACTCTTGCAGGACGGATCGCACTTGGGGCAGGTCCGCTCCTCCGCCGTAAAGTTGTACGTGTAGTTGTAGTGATCGTTGGCACCGGACAGAATCTCGCCCCACACAATCGTGCGCGTGTGGCACAGATTGTAATTGTTGAAGAAACCCACCCAGCCCTGAAGTATGTCCCGCAGCTCGGGCATCTCCAGCGTGTTCATCTTCGAGTATGTGGCAAACAGGGCGTATTTCTCCTCCTCAACAGACAAACTGAACAGCGTGCGGCCGCGTATGATTTGCAATCTAAAAATTATCATTCGAATTAGCAACTGTTGTTCAAATTGCAATCATTTTCTACTCACTTTGGGAATATCACTGTGGTCACATCCACATGACTGATCAGAATGTAGCCTGTCACCTCGCGTATGTTGGCCAGAAAACTGAGATCCACATTGGGATCCTGCAGCCAGGTTAGCTCCAAATTGCCATCGACATAGGTGCAGTTCGTGTAGCGATCGCGCAGATTGCGATAATGATGATCCCGATTTGAGGGCACCGACAGACGACTCTTTGTTCCAATGCAAACTGTCAAAAAGAAACAGGGAACAAATTGGAGGTTAGTCAAATTACTCGATTTGAGGCAGTGAATAAATAATTTCTTCCTTTTAATAATAAAGAATAAGAAGAATTGAATAAGGTCACAATGTATTAAATAAACAAATATGATAAATGATGAGATTTGGGATTTACAAAAGATTTGCTTGTAGTTTGATTCGTGAAAAATAAAAAAAACAAATCATGATTAAAAGTTGTTTAATTGAATATAAAAATGAAGAGGGTATATCACTAAATTTTTAATCGTGTTAAGAACAAGTTTAGTCAGCAAACAATCTCAGCTGATTTAATACAAGTATATTAAAGAAAGTTCGATATATTACCGGATATAGGGTAACTTGGTATTGGTAAATAAAAAAACAAAAGACAGACTCTAAAAATTAGGGCGCCACAGCACTTAGCACAGGGAAAGTAAATAAATTTCATGGTTGATTTCAGCGGAACATTTCAGCGCGTGTGTGGGCTGCGCTTAATTTCGAGCCGTTGTCTAATTAAACGCAGGTAGGTGTTGAATTATGTGCTACAGGTGAATGCAAATGAATAAGTTATTAAAATCAAACGCATTTCATACGAATTATAAACGGAAATAGCAAAAGCTGGAGAGCGCAAGTTTGTTGCCTAAGTCTTTTGTATTTAACGCTCGGAAGCAATGAAAACAACTTGAACAAAAACTTAAAAAAAACAAAAAATAAAACAACAACAAACAACAGCAACAACAATCAGGCAGTGGGCGCTAGCAAGTCGCAGTTCAGTTGGCGTTTTCAATAATTAGCAGCCCACGCAGATTCAAAGAGACAGAGTCAGAGTCAAAGTCGGAGACAGAGACGGAGAGACGGGGACAGTCGCGCCCGACTTCGACTGTTGCTGTTATCATTAGTCAGCGACCTGTTTTAGCTGCCTGCCTCAGCGGAGACATTTGTACATCTGCCATCGATTTGCATGGCCTACTACTAGTTGATTATATTGTATGCGCGAGTGGATTCTATGTTAAAGGGCTACGTGGGTCGCAGGTCGTGTGGGCCGCAAAAGTGTGCCATGTATCGAAGTCGGAGCTGGAGCTGGAGCTGGAGCTGAAGTCTCGACAGACATAGACACCCACTTGCTGCAGCCTACGGCGTAGTCCACGCCCACCCGTTACTCAGCTAATTATCAACAACCAAAAAAAAAAAACAAGAAGAAATGAAAGAAGGGACAAAAAAACCAAATCGATAGCCACAAATATGGCGCATTTTATTGATTTCATTTCGTGGAAGAAGCAAAACAAAAAAAAAACAACAAACATTTTTAAAAATAATTATGAAGAAAGATTGCAACGAAATATTGGCAGAAATATTTTGTTTGTCGCCACAAAAATGCGAAATTCTTGAGTTGCTTGGGAAACGCACAAAAAGGACAACAAATGAAGAAAAAAAAAAGAGTTAAATGCCTGCAGTTATGCGGCGCAATGCATACCGCAGGCCCAAAGGCAACAGACCAGGCTAAAAACAACAACGACAGCAACAGCAGCAGCAGCTAAATAAAAGGTGAGGCTGCAGTTGACATTGGGTCTGGGATACCAAATGCGGCGCGGCGCACATTGATCAAAAGCGCCTGCTGGCAAATCGAAGCGCAAAAATTTTCGTACAAATTCTTTTGCTTTGTTTTTGCTGTTTCTGCTGGTTTTTTTTTTTTTGTCCTGATGATGCTGGCACGAAACGTTGAGAAAAGATAGAGAGAGAGAGAGCGCGCGAGAGCCGCTGGGCAGTTTGAGCTCAACTGCTGCCATTTCTCATGCCAAAAACCCTTTTCAAGCCGCTTTATCGCGCACAATTTATCAGCAGCGCGTTTTTCATGTGGCTCCTTGCCTGAAACTTAAGACACGAACAGCGTTCGTTGGGGAGGGGGGGAGTGCAGGGGCATGTGTTTCTTGTGAAATGCTTAAGATGTTGCATATGCGATTTTTCTTTGCGCTGCTGCGGACACGCCCGCATTATCTGACTTTGTGTGTGTGTGTGTGTGTGTGTTTCTGTGACTGTGGCAAAAAGGCTAATTTGTAATCCTTAGGCTAAGTGTCTCGACGCTAATGAGCGACTGTCTCGCTCTTCTCTCGATCTCTGTCTCCATCTGGCGGCCTGGCAACAAATCAAAGTCATAATTCAAGCAATATGCTCATTAAAACAAAAGACTTAGGCAACAAACTTGAATGTACTACAACAGGATCGGGGCAACAGGGGAGGGTCAGCTCGGGTTAGCATCAGTGCGCTTTGTATTTGTTTATCGATTGTATTTGTTCAGCCATCAACAACACGAAGACGCAACAACTCGACTTCAACTTCGCCCTCTGCCTGGCCCTGGCTGCCCCTCCCCCCTCCCTCTGCCTACCCACTCTTTCGCTGTGGCTGACGCGCTGATTAATAGACCCAACCGCATTCCACAGCTTCGCCGTGCTGACTTTCTAAATATTGTGTGGTGTGTGTGTGTTTTAATTTTTTATTTTTTCTTCTTTTTGTATTTTTTCTTCGACTCGGCTTCGATCTTTTTGCTGCTGGTGAAAAGGCCACCAAGTGTAGGCAATTAGAGGGGCGGCAGGGAGGGGTTGCTGCTGCTGAAAGCACGACGCATTTTCGTGTGGCAAGTCAAACGGCTGCATAATCGATTTGAATGCTGCAACTAGAACTTGCAACTTGCAACAGAGCTGAGAGTTCTATGCGATGCGCAGACTCCGCTCGCAGTCGCAGTCGGAGTCGGAGTCTCAGTTCTCGATTCTCAGTTTCAGACTTGAGACTCGCTTAGCCGGTTCTGTCTGTGTGTTGTTGTTCTTGTTGTTGTTGTTGTCGCTCACGTTTATGTGGCTCGCCCCTCGATACGTTTGTACCTCTTCATCTTCATCTTCATCATCATCTACCTCGACCTCTTCTTCTTGTTCTTTTTCCCTCTAGCTGTCTGTCTGCCTGTGTGTGTGTGTGTGTGTGTGTGTGTGTGTCTTTTTGTGTGTATTTTCATTTCGTGGAAAAGATTTTTAACTCTGTGGCCGAACCATCTGGATTGCCGAGTTTCTGTTGCCCAACGCTCTTCGCTTGTACCTTTGCCTGCGGCAACAGCAACAACAACAACAGCAACAACAACAACAAAAGCCTTAGATTTTTGTTGTAAAATAACAAAAGATTTAAAAGGGCATTAAGCATTCTTTGTTTTTTTACCTACATAGAATCTACGTTTGCTCAGCATGCCCCCTGCCCCCCTCCCGCTCCTGCCCTGCCCTGCGTCTTCGTTTCGAGCAGATTCTGATCAACAAAATTATAAGGCGTCGGCCGTTATTGCCGCTAGCTGTTGCCACAATTTAAGTCCAGACAAGTACATTGATCTCCAAACGAAAAAAAAAACCAACCTGCGGTGAAAGTTCGTCATATATCAAATTATATAGCTGATATAAATATATATACATATATATATATATGTATTGGTACGTTTATGCAGATGCAACCCCAGTGCTCTGTCTGTGATTAGGTGTCATAGATTAGTTGCTGTTGTTGTTGTTGTTGTTGTTGGCAACAGTTTTGCAGCTGTTGTTGGTTGCTGTTGCAACGCAACGTTGCCACATAAATAATTCATAACTGTTTTGCGACAATTCAGTCGCGGCACGCGTTCAATTTACAATGAAATTGTGTAAAGCGCGCTTAATAAATTCATTTGCGAGTGGCCATTAAATGCACGCAGCTCATTACAGTTGGCCCGCAACACCAATCCTCCCTCTCTCTCCCTCTCTCTCCATCTCCCTCTCTTTCTCTGTAGAGTCAAAAGCTGGCCACAGGCTGGTCTGGCGCTTGGTTACGTGCGCGGATTTTGCAAACGATTCTGCAACGCGGCAACTTTCTTTAATAAGTTGTTGTTGCTGTTGTTGTTGTTGTTGTTGTGTTTGTTGTTGTTGTATATGTATATTCTATGTCGTGGCATCACGAAGACAAAAGGCAAATAAGCGCAACGAGCCGCGCGGCCAAGCTGCAAATCATTCGCAGAAAACGCTGCAAGCGCATCTTCAACAAATTTTTGCAAGGCGGCAACGCGACCAGCGGCGGTTCATGCAACAACAAAGCACCGCGACAAGGCCTGTTGTTGGCCAAAAACAAAAAAAAAACACAAAAAAAAACAAAACAAACCACAATGTAAAGAAAAACCAGAAAAAAGCAACAGCAACAACTAAAAAGCTCAAAGCCACAAAAAAAAAGGTGGCCCTGGCTGCGTTGTTTGTTGGCCATTTCGTGTTCGAAGCGCGTTCATTTAGTTTCCAGTACAACAATTGGGCGCAGGTCGTGCCTCACGACAACAACAACAGCAACAACAACAGCAAGGAGAAGATGAAGCAGAAGAAGCAGCAGCAGCAGCTAAACAATGCTGCCATTAGATAAGCCTGGCAATTGCGCCTTGTGCAAAGTCCAAAGTCCAAGCTGGCAAACAACGAGAGAAACAACAGCAACAACAACAAGGGGCACAACAATCCCCCTCCCTTCAACCATCTATCCTCCACTCCTTAGCTGGTTTAATGAGCAGCGCCCTGGCGCTATTTTTGGTGCCAGCTGAAAGCCTGGCTTAAAGTATTTTCAGTAACTCAACATTTTAGCTATTTTTAGGCATAGAATCAAGCGAACAACCAACAACAACAATAACAAAACGTGGGCCGTATTGAAGCTGCGGAAGCTGCTGCAAGTTTCGAAATCGAAAACGCCCACACGAGACGACACACACACACATCAGCAACAACAACAACAACGGAGACTGTAGCTTGGCCTAGGCTTTAGGGTGGACCACACGAGACTAGACTAACAATAAATGTGCAGCGACAAATGAATAACAAGCAAACACAATTATTGACAGCGTTCAATCGACTGCAGAATACACTGTTTTGTGTTTAATAATTACAAGCAGAAAATTTAAAAAAAGGCAAAATAAAAACATGTGAATGAGTCAAATTTAATGATCTAATGGTTAAGAAGATTTCGGTCAAATTATATTAATTAACCTGTTGAAATTCCTATAAAAGCTATTTGATATTAAAGTCTGATGAACATAAAATTTGATTAAAGAGTAAAGCACGTAAAGCAATCGCAAGGATTTGTCTTTAAAATATGTTGTTATTCGGACAACTTTAACACATTTACTGTCTCGAACAATAAAACAAATCGTTACCAAGTTTCATTGAGATTACTTTAAAGCTGTTTCTAATTTGCATAATAAATAATAAAAACAGTTAAATGAACAGGTAAACATGAAAATTTTGACTCATCAGTTGATACAGTTTAGAACCTGTATACACATATTATATTATTTATGGGTTCGCTTTTGTCAAATTGAATGCATTACACAGAACGTGACAAAATTTGAATACTCTTTGCAAAGGGTATAAAAGTTAAAGTGCAGGCAAAAAAAGTTGTTAAGAAAAAGTGTCGTAAAATGTGTAAATACTGTTGTGTGTGTGTGTGTGTGTGAGAGCGAGCAAATAAAAGAGAGCGAGAGAGAGAGAGGTAAAGAGAGAACTGCGCAATCGCAGCAGCCAGCTCTGCACTGCAATTGCTTGCAACTGCTGTCTTGCTTGTGTGTTAGTGTGTGTGTGGGTTTAGAAAACCAGTATTTTTATAAAGACTACGTACTGTGCACTCTATACTATAGTTGACTAGCCAAAACTAACAACAACAACAGCTACAAAACTGGCATTAAAGTTCAACAGCTCAAAAAATAAAAAAATAAAAAAAAAACTTGCAACTGGCGATTTGCAGTTTAGTTATATTTTTTTTCCTCATACATATATGATGTCTTAATCAGGAATTATAGAAATGCTATGCAAAGTAAGCAGCACACAGCTGCAGTTGAACACACGCACACCTATACACACACGCACACACGCACACACACATACACATACAGACGGAGTTACACAGTGAGCGCGTGCCTGACGCTGTAATTAGCCGGAGCTTACACCATTTTATGGGGCTAGATCTCAGTGGATGCTGTTGTTGTAGTTGTGGCTCCACAGTGTGGCCAGGCACACTATGGAATGTGGTTTTTCAAGCATCAACACACACGCAACTACACTCACAACACACACAGCTAGAGTTACAGGCTTTGGAGACCTTTCAGTTCAGCCAGAATAGCCGCACGGGCTCTCAAATCTTGGCTCGTAAGCTTTGTTTGCGGCCAAAAAGGCATTAAAGTGCAGCCCGAAAAGCAAACAATAAACAAAGCAGAAAAAAAAACAAGGAAACAAACAAAGAAACAATTATGGATAATATCTTTGACTTTTTAGTACTAACGCAAATTAAATGAAAATATGCCAAAGTTTGCTAATTTAAATAGATAAGCAAAATGAGCTTCTCTTGAAAAGTGCAATTTCTTGTTGTTAAATTGGCTATCGATAAAGAAAAATAGTAAGTTAATTGACCAAATGGAGCACTTAAGACAGAATAGATTTACAAAATGGGAACACATTCCACGAAAATGAACTTTGCAACAGTGTTGCCAAATGTTTTCTTCGTGCTTAAATTTGAATTTTATGCGAGCACAGCAGTAAAAAAGCGTTTATTATTATTAGCAAAATAGTTTAACGTGTGAAAATGATCGTTTTTATACAATATGATAAATTGTTGTTTAAATAAATATAAACTAACTGCTATTCGATAAACATATCATATATATCAATAAAGAACAGTATTTAATCATTTAACATTTTAAATTATTTTTTATTTATTCTATTCCATGCAATATTTCCCTCGTTATTTATTTTTACCTTTTATATGTTTTGTACTTAAGCGTATTGTGCTTTATGTAATATTGATATACTGATATCAAAAGTACATTTTCCATTTGAACAATAATGCCAATTGTCCTCGCATGCCCCTCGCTAATATTTTTACTGTTAGACTGCGATTCAACTCAGTATTTATTTATTTTTCTCAGCTTATATTGCACGTGCGGCTGTTCGTCTGACATTTTTATTTGCATATTTGTGGCAGCTGTGCTTATTGACAACTCCGCCGATATGGTATTAAATCCCAAACGACTTTGTAGTACTGCGAAATATAATAATATTGTCGCATTGAAGCTTTTAATCATATAGGGAAACCCCAAAGGAAGCTCAACCAATTGGCAAGGGAAGACGATGTGCGGCTTATCGGCAATATATACATTCATATATATATATGATTTCTTATCTGGCCATATCCGGCAAAGAGAATACAAGCGTTCTAAAATTATATAGGTGGATACATTAGCATGGGGCAATTGCTTAACTGGCTAACCAAATATTGGTTCAATTGCGAATGGCTGCTACATTTATTAATTTGCAGCTGCAAGATCACTGAATATCGACAACGACAACGGCGGAATAGCGAGTTTCGGTTGTATTCGTTTGTTAACTTAAATGCAAATATTTGCGCCAAAGTATTGTGCAAACAAATGTTCTGCTTAAAGATACAAACAAAATAAATATGAAAAAAAACGTTTTTTTGGCATCATTAAAAAATGGGCAGCTTATAAAGTAGACTGGATTGTAGGGGAAAAATAGAAAGATGAATTCGTTAAAGTTGGCACATTTTTTATATTACTGTAATTCACATGAAACTATTATTTAATTAGTGATATCACACATTAAATAGAATTTAGAAACATATTATTTTTATTTTATACCTAAACGAGCTCTAACTTAAAATTAAAACGAAAAATAATGGGTTATCTAAGATAAAATCATAACATTATTATCGTTCTAATAAATAATATTAAAGCCTTATATTGCAAATCGTTTTTATTAACTTTATGTAGCTATAATCAAAACAAGTTTATAGTCTTAAAAAAATCATTAAATCAAACGAATTCAGACTAGAAATATTAGCAAACGCGTTTTCTCTAATCAAATAGAGCAATAAATTAATATTGAATAGAATGTTTATTGAGTAAAATTTTGAGAATGTTTATGTTCCAATGAAACATTTAAATAAAAGATAACAAGAAATGCAAGTGTACGCTTTATATACATTTCATGTGTGCATGTTTAGATCAATGATCATAAAATTAATTTCATAAATATTAATTTAATTTTTCTTTAGCTAACTCGCTAACATGTTGAGCTGCCCTCGATTTGCTGGCTGTTATGGGTTCTCATTAAATTTTTCGAGCTGGGCAAAAAGCAAATGCGATACTCGCGATACTTGCGATGTCAACAAATTAAGTCGCCATTTTATCTGGAAATTGTGTCGACCGTTTGTTGTTGTTGCTGCTGCTGACAAAGAGAAATGGAAAATTTGCTTGAAAGTGCAACACAACGACAACAGCAGCAACAACAATGCAAACAGTTAAAAAAACAATTTAATTTTTCGATGTTGGTTACGAAATGCGCACAAACAGTAGAAATTCTTACAGGGTTTTGTTTGTAGAACGGATTGATAATAAAAAAAACAATAATAAGTTAAGGTAAACTCTTTGCGCCACAGTCCCATTGGCGTGTGTGTTCGGCGAGGAGGAGTGTGGGGTCGAGCGCCCAAGTCAAGAGGTTGAGGCCCGAGCACCGGCCAACTGGGCACAGGTAAATTGTAAAGGTATGAAATGCCAACAAGCAGCCCAAAAAAAACAACTCGAACCGAACTAAACCGAAACCAAAAACCAAACATTGTTGCAGCGTAGCACGTACGATAAGATAAGCAGAGCTGCATATCAAACATATACAGATACAGATACAGCTACAGATACAGATACGAGGCGAAGTTAGCTGCGAGTAAATACGAGTGTTTTTTTTATTTTTTGGGCTGCAGTTGCATTTATTCGGGCCAAATGTCTTGATATGATTATGATATATGGGCACGCAAATCTACATAAACATCACACACCATTATGATGGATGCATATGTGTGTGTGTGAGTGTGTGTGTGTGTGTGCATATGATTGATGTGTGCGTGTGTGATAAAGCTGGAGCTTGGTTAGACAGCTCGGTAAAACAGGTTCAGCTTAACGTTAACTGTTTCTACGAAAAAGTACAAACTATATAAATAATTAAATATCCATAAATGACCTTGGCGAAGTTATATTCTCTAAGTGAAGCTGAGTCATTAATAGAAAAGTGGAATAGGGTTCCGGGCTCAAGAAATATTGCTTTAATATTTGGGATAATATTAAAGTGCAGTTGAAAAATTTTAAAATAAAATATATTTTTTATATTTCGTTGTCCTAAGTTCCTTTGTATTTATTTCTGTTAGATAAACTTGTCAACAATTAAATTTATTGAACCGCAAATCCTCTCTGTTATTACTGATTGACACTTACTTTTGCCCTTGGGAAACGTATCCTTGTTGGTGTCGACGGCGCTGCCGCTGCCAGCCGCAGCCGCAGCGGCCGCGGCAGCCGCTGCTGCACGCTCGTGTGCGGCGGCGGCACGATTGCGTGCACGGCCCGCATTTGGGCGATATGTGTCCGACTGGCGCTGCCTGTTGTTCTGGCGCGCAAAGCGATCCTTGGCCGCCGAGGCGGGCCACACGCAGACGCAGTGCATCAGCAGCAGCAGCAGCAGCGGCAGGCAGAGGCCACTGCTGCGGCGCCGAAACAATTTGAAATTGCGCATTTTCGCGTTTGCAAACGGTTGCAAATTCAAATTATGTTCTTGTGCTTAAGCCAGTGACGTCATGAGTGTGTCTTTGATAATTTTTCAGAAATTGGCCAAAATGTTTCTTGTTGGTTTTTTTTAACACTTTTTTGGTCGCTTTGCGCGTGTTGTTTTTCGCGTAGTCAGCTCGCAAGAAGCAAAAAAAAATAATTTTTGCTACGTTTTGCGTGCCAAAAATATACAACAATTTTCGAACTCTTTCACTGCGTTTTGTTTTTGTTGTTGTTGTCGCTGCAAGTGGTGTGTGTGTGTGTGTGTGTTTTTGTAGCTGCTGGTTTTTATTTTTCTTCTTTTTTGTATAGGAACCAGTTTCACATTACGCAGGCTTTTGTTGTTGTTTTTGCTTTTTGTTTGCTGGCAACTTTTCAGTTCTCTTTTTCGAGTTCGACTCGCGCAGCTTTTTGTGTGTTTATTTTTTGAGGTTAGGGAGCGCGCGCAGGCGCAGCTTACAAAAAAAAGCTAAATGCAGTGCCTGCGACTGTTGTTGCTGCTGTTGTTATTATTATTGTTGTTGTTGCTGTTGTTGTTGCACAAACACTGTGCCATCTTATGGCTAAAACGAACACACACTTTTTTTTTATTTATTTATTTATTGTGTCCCTGTCTCACCAATTAGCAATGAAATCACAAAAATTATTATTTTCATATATTTCACACTGCTTCTGCTTCTTCTTCTTCTACTGCTTCTGATAATTCCACACTCGTTTCTATCAGCAGCCACTCGCTAAACAACTAAACAGCAGCTTTGCGTACGAAACTCTTTTTATTTCTTGGTATTTTATGCCTAAGTATTACATTCGATTAGCACTAAATTAGCGGCAAGTCGAGCACGGATCGGGGAGGCAAACGGACGGGCGGACGGTTGGTTGGTCGAGCGATACGATCTGCAATCGTTTTTGCCTGGACTCGTCGTGGTTGCGATTCGCGTCTGCGCAGCGTCACGTTAAACTCGAAACTGAAGCCGAAACAGACGTCGCGCAATGCACGGCGAGCAGCAGCACTCTCACACACATACACACACACATACATACACCACACACACATGCTTGGGCTTACGCTCACGGCGAGTTAGGTAAAGTCGAACGTTGCCTAAAGAATACAGGTAAACGACGCGACTTTGGTAAAAGGTGAGCGGCGAAGATCTCTTACCGAAGATCAGGCCAACAAGCAACAAACAAAACTAAAGCAAAGCGAGGCAAAGCAAAGCGAAGCAAAACAAGGCGAAACAAAGCGAGGCGAGGCGAGGCTAAGAAAATGCCTCAACTGGTGGCTGCCTGTTGCTTGTGCAGCTGCACAATAGACTAACACACACACACGCACACACATGCACACACTTGGCAGGAGACATACGGGCATGTTTTGATGTAGAGCTAGTGCAAGGCACAGGTAAAACCAAAAATGCTACGTAAGACACTTCTTTCTCTCGCTCTCTGTTTTTTTTGTAAAGTCAGCAGAGTAATATGAAACTATGAGAATTGAAGTTCCCTCAACAATTGCAATTAAATGCCCTACATTTGAGAGAGTCAAAAAGAGTTTGCTAAACGTTACTTAAGATCGTGATGTAAATATATTCTCTATTTTATTATCATGTTACAGAATACCATAAATAATTACTTCAGATTGATTTACAAACTGAACTAATTGCATTATAATCGATATGTACCACGTTTAGATACTTAATATTGCAATATGATCGATATGAACTAACTCTGATTACTTCCGATTGCAATATTATAGACGTGAACAAACTATGGCAATGGAAATATGAAGAAACAAACAATAATTTATCTAGCCTTCTAATATTGCGAAATGATAATTATATTAACACAGAAGTGGTTAGTATTAATATAAATATATTAATTATAATAGCTTTAATATGCAAGATTTTTTTATGCTATACATATGTATGTCTATATATATTTAAAAAAATTACAAAGAAAAAAAATAATAATCCATGAATTAACCTAACGAAACTAGAATGCTTAGAAATAATTAGTTTAAGCTGGGCTTTTCTAACAGCCAAACTAAATAAAGCAGATTATTTTGGTTAAAATAAATGCTGTAAAACAAAAACTTTATAAACTTACAACAACATTTATTTATTTCTAATCATTTCAAATAATTTAATAATACGCAATAAATGTTACAAAAGATAATTTTCAGTAGGCAATCGAATAACACCTTTTCAAATTCATATTGAAATAGAAGTTTCGACAAGACAACCCTTTTGCTTATCAACAACTGTTTAATCCTAATCCCCTCTTGACTTTCAATGACAGCTGTCGTGTGTATGTGTATGTGTGTGTGTGTGTGTGTATTGCAGCGGCTTCTCAAATTCGTTGCGAACACGAGCAAAACACACAGGTAAGTTTAGATATTGTGTATGTACCGAAAATCGTAGCTGTTGTTGTTCTTCTTCTTCTTGCACAGTTGCTCACTTGTAAGGGGCGAATTCGCGGCGAATCAGTTTAACAGTTGTTGTGGCAGCCATGCGCTAACTGACGCTCAGGTAAGCGAGTCTCTCTCGCTCACTGCTGCGCTCTCTTTTGTGCAATTGTGTGTGTGTCGCTGAGAGAGCTGCTGGCCTGGGCAAATGCTGCCTTATAAGCACTCAAGTTCGCCGCTGTGTGCATGTGTGTATGTGTGTGTGTGTGTGTGAGGCTGATCTGCGTGGGCATCGCATCTACGGCGCTTTGGTTTTTGTGTTTTGGCCAAAAAGATTTTGTTGAAGCGCTGTCAACATTATGTGTTTTGGCTGATTTTTGTGTGGCTGCCGCTGCCACATTTCAACAATTCTCACCTGTTGCAGGCCACAGCGAATGCACCGTTTCGGGTGTATTTACGTTGCCAGCAGGCAGCAGGATTCGGTATACAGGTAAAATCAGGCGCATACTTCAGACGCACAATGTCGGCCGGGCAATAAACCATAAATATTGTGCAGCAATAGACAATAGATGCGGCTCGAAAAAGCGCAACAGCCAGCTGCATTTGCCGCAACCCGAAAACCTTATCCCACGCTGCGTGCCTCAAGAGGCGTTGCTTTGTCTTACAGCTCTCAAAAGTCTTGTTCATTGTCTTCAGCGTTTTACCAAAAAAAAGAAGAAAATGTTGTCTTCTTTCTGTTTTGAGCATGAAAATACATTTTATATTTGAAAATCGTTTTAAAAAAGTTTTGTGGCACACGATCTCTGAAGCGCCTCTTGACTGCTCGCCTGACTCGCGATCATTCGTGTTGATCGCATCTGCTTTTCGCTTGAAATTGATGTCTGTAATCAAACATATTAATAGCTGTCTATGCGGCAGTATCAGACCCCAATCACACAACCAGCCACAACCGAATCGAAAAAGCAACAAAAAAAGGCAACAGAATCATCTGTCAAAAATCGAAGAACATGCAACTGACAAGAGCTCCAGAGAAAAACCACTTCAAGGCACTACACTACAGCATCCCCACACTCCAATCGCAACCACTCCAAGCCATAATACAAGACAGCAGACAGACAGAGCGACAAACAGGTAAACGAAGGTGTAAGAAATTGGTTACAAACATTTTCCATGAAGCGTACAAAATGCCAGTGAAAATCTGAAAGTCTGCACCCTCTTTCAAATGAAAGAAAGCCTTGCCAGACCCTTGAGACGACGACTCGCAGACTCCTGCTGCTCCTCATCATCATCATCATCGTCATCATCGTCGTCGTCAGAGTGCAATCGATGTAGATGACTTTGCGCCTGACTGCGGCTAAAACGCTGTCGGTCGGATTATTGCGAACAAAAGAATTCAGCTCGAGTTGAGCTCCGTTCTGGTGCGCTGAAGTGTTTCGCTTAGCTGATCCTAAGTTTCTCTCTCTATCTCTCTCTCTCTCTCGGCTCTTGTTTCCAGCGGACAGCACCCGCCGAGCGCCGTTACTCAAGTGTCCGTAACGAAGGTGTGAGGCGTTTTGCACATTTGACAGCTGAATAGGGCCAACAGCATGGGACAGTACAGTCTGGCGCCGTTGCCCTATTCACACTGTTTCATAAAACATTAACAAAACCCAAAAAAAAAATGTTAAACTTAAAAACAAGAATTATATTCTACTTGGGAGAAAATCTTTGTTTCGTTTCTAAATCAATTCTAGTCTCTGAGAATATCAATAATTTGTGCACTATATAATAATAAGTTTATAAAGAGAATATTCAAATAAAAAAACATTTCAAAAATATAGCTTTAAAAGTATGTATACCCAAAATATATTTTAGATACATGTTAAAAATTTTTTAATTTAGAGTAATTTTAAAAAAGTTTCTTTATTTTAGATTTTGTGAGAAGAGTCTTCTACAAACAAAGTAAATGTTTTAAAGTACAAAATAAATTCCTATCCTCTTTTTTGCAATTATTTTTAAGGAAGATTTTTAGAGCAAGGCAAGAAATGCTTTTTATATGTGCTTAGTTTAAAAAATAATATTTTGTGATCATTTTAAAGTATTTAAATTAATTTGTTTTTGTGCCATAATTATAGTGGAGTGTGATTTTATGCAAAAATACGCGAACGAAGCGATTGGATTGATAAGCTCTGCGATATAGCAAAAGTACAAAAAAATATTTGTGATTGCGGCGTCGCTCGCATTAAACAAAAGGGTAAAAAAGATAAAAATGAGAAATATTTAACAGCTGACAGTGTTGAGTTATGTTAAATTTATGCTATGCTATGCGAGAAACGCGAAATAATGCAAATTTCTAACTTTGCAAGTTACAAAAATAATATAAAATTCTTAACTGCTGAGCTGAATAAAACACTTTGAATATGCATATGAAATATTCAGGAAACAAGTTTTGAATTCAGATGAAATTTAAAATACGATATTTATCATTTAAGCCAACTACAACGTATTTAAGCACGTGCTAAGGGCCCTAAACACTAAGCCCCAAACACTAATTGGATTGCCAGCCCTTTTGGCGCGTTGCTCAGTTTCAGCATTGGGTACAAATACTTCACCTGCTTCCCCTTCTCAGAATAGATCGATCAACAAATTGCTACATCAGCGGTAGCTGTCACAAGTGTGTGTGTGTGTGTGTGCGTGTGTCGCTAAATCCGCTTAGAATTAAAGCTAATTGCCAGGGCTTTCAATCATGATGCGGCACATTTGAGATTTTGTATTCTTGCTTCCCAACTTATAGCCCAATACTTGGCCAGTTTATAATCGTGGCGTTGCCTTTAACCCCAAAACATGCAAATATCACGCTTCATTTGTTGACGCTGATGAGGCTCTGATATTGTTTTTTTGTTTTTTGTTTTTGTTTTTGGTTTTTTGTTTTCTTCTGGACTTCAGCTTCAACTGCGTCTGCGGCTTCCACTCAAATTCACATTTAACTGCCAGTTCGCATAAGTATTTTTCTTTTATTTTGTACATTTTATTGGTTGTCGCCATCAGCGAACATACCCTGCTCAAAATAAGATGTTAAAGGGGTATATTACTAGGTGTCATCATAGATCAAACTGATATTATTGAATAAGCTCAAGTAATCGTTGGAGTCCCAGTTTTTGGCCTACCTAAACTCATCTCTTTTAAATAATTAATGTTTATCGTTTAAGGGTTGCTAGGATTCAAACCAAATAATCATAATATTTGTATAAAATATTTTACGTTCGCTAAGCCGGATTTCGTTTAACATTAACTCAACATGGATAAGCATATTATCAAGTGCTGGAACTTTTTTTAGCATCATAGCATTTATATAAAAAACCATTTAACAAGTGATTATTTAGCTTGAAAAATACGTCGATAAGAAGACGAATGGAACTGAAAACTTTTTCTTATTTTTGGTACTTAATTTATTTAAATTTAGAAATGAGTTCCAGTTCTTGATTATTGCATAAGCATTTATCAGCTACAGGGCATTCCAAATTCGTATCCCTGATAACTAAAATATTAGCATTCCTGCTGTTGTTGTTGTTTCTGTTAAAGTTGTTGTTATTGTTGCTTATGTATATCGTCGCACGACTCACGTTTCAGTTCACGATTCAAAGACGTCTGCGGCTGTTGTTGTTATTGTTGTTGTCCTTGTCGTATTCGATTCGAGTTAAAGCTTTGAGTGTGTGTGCTTTTTTGCGCTTTGCTGTTGTTGCTTGGGCTTTTTTTTTAATGTCTTTGTAAACATAATTGCAACAACTCCAATAACAGATTGTTTGCGCGACTTTAATCGCTTTGTCGTGAAGTGTGAAATATGAGCGGCCGCTGCGAGCCGAGCCAAGCCGAGCCGAGGCGGGCAAAGCCAAGCCAAGCCAAGCCGACGCGAGGCGAGGCGAGGCGAATGCCCAGCACAGCCGAAGATAGGCGCGGCGAGGCGAGACGAGTCTCTGGGGAGCTTTTTACTTTTGCGGCGAAGACGAAGGCGATGCCGATGCCGATGCTTTATATTGTTTCGCACTGGACAGTTGATTTTTATGTTACGGGTGAGAGGGGGCGTTGGAGCGCACACAACAAAATATCAGATACTCATTTTTGGGTTAAAAATACACACGAAATTTGTTGATATTTTCGGCGTTTTTTTTATAATTTTTTTTGCCACATTTTTGGTTGTGCATAAATATTTGCGATGCGACTTAATATAAAATATGGCGAGGCAACAAACTTGCCGCTGCTCTTCTTCGACTTATTGGCAGCCATTTTGTCAACAAATAAGCGAGAAGCGAAAAGAAGCAGCAGCAAAGTTCAATTAGCGCATTGGTTGTATGCGCGCTTCGATTTGCTAAATTTAATCCAAGCATAAAGCACAGAAAAAAAAACAAAAGATTGAAAAAGGCAAGGAAAAAAAATAAACAGAAAACAAAAGATAAAACAGGACAGAGCCAAGCGGACGTTTTAGCAACGCACACGTGTCCGCCGCCGACCGGCTGGGCCGAGAGGGTAGCATGTCCAGGGCGCCCAGCGACAAGATGTTGCAACAACACTCGACAGCAACCTGTGGAGCCTGCCATTATCCCATGAAGCATGAAACCAACAGACTATTGGACGATTCGCCCAAGCGAAGGCCTGCCACAATGCATTTGCGATAAGTGCAAGGCAAAAGAGTGAGTGAGAGGGAGAGAGAGAGAGAGAGGCAGAACAGTGCTGCCAAATTTATAAAACCCAAAAACAAAGCTAGTAATATAATATAGAGGAAAATTTTTGAATATTAAATTTCAATAAATAAATATGATTTAAATTAAAGATATACTCATATTAATAATTTTTGTGGTATCTGTGTAGTTGTATAAATATTAAATAATAGTCTTGAACAACTCAAACGAATTGTTTAAATATTTAACACTAACTAAAAGCATTTGAACAAGTTTACTTTTAATTATTATTATTATTTTTTTATATATATATTTTTATGTACAAATGTTGATCTTGCTTTTTTGATTTAAAAACAAGCCAGAATTAGCGATAAATAAGCGAAGCTGTCAACACTGTTGAAAGCGCTTTGGATCTTGCTGCTGCTGTTGTTGCTGCTGCTGCTGCTTTTGCGGCTAAAGGCCCTTAAAAGCCAAGTCGACGACGACGACGACGGCCAAGTGAAGTGAAAGATTTGCGCAGTGAGATAGCTCATTTTGGACTTGAGGCTGTTCTGTGTAGAAGGTCTCGGGACTTGGAGTCTCCAGCTCAGCTCAGCTCAGTTCGGTTCAGCTCAGCTCAGCAGTCTGGACGTCGTCGTCGTCGTACGTTGCCTTGGCTAATCGGCGGCTATGTAAGTTGGTTGTTAAAGCCGCGTACGTGCGGCGACAGACACCAAGATTCAAACGAACGTGAGATGCTGTTGCCCATTGTTGTTGTTGCTGTGGATGAATGTTGACACAACAGGCAGCAACAAGAACAACAACAGCGGCAACATTCGAACCGCAGCCGCATTCCAATATGTAAGGATTCTTCATCGTGCAGCCACCCAATTGACAAGCTCAGCCACAACCGCTGTTGCTGCCTCTTTGCTGCAGTTGTGGCAAGGTCAATATATTGCCAGCTAAGGTCATAGATACCAACTGCCTGCATAGTCTAATCGTTCATACACTCAGCGAAAAATGTCATTCTAAGCACAAACAATTTCAAATTCTTGAGTTGATTTATTTTTATTTTTAAAAAACTTTAATTATTAACAAGTAGCAAATACTTTTTATAAATTTAAAAGTATTTGTATATATAAAACAAGCACATTTTTTAAATTAGCAACTGTATTTGTGACAAGCATTAAGAAACTTTGGTTAATAAAATATTTCTATCAATAAATTTTCAAATTATTAGTTCAATTGTGCTTTATTTGACAAAAGCATGCTCAGTTTTTCGTTTTCGCTGAGTGTATATATAAATTTATATGCATATATTATTTACAACCGATTCAATTGATGTCTCAGAACGTGTGCATATGCTTATTAGTTTCTAACAAACAGGGCCATAATGGCATTATAATTAATTTAAGCATTCCACCAATGCTGTTCACAGTTGGTTTTTTATTGTTGTTGTATTTTTTCATTCCATTTGTTTTTAAATGAAAATTATAAAAATGCCAATAGCTGTATTAATTTGGGGTCTCGGTTGCTGCTGTTGTTGTTTTTGTTGTTGCTTTACGGATTTCATTTGTTTTTTTGTTGTTTTTCTGTAGAGTCAAGATTCGAAATGAAACCGGTTTGGCGCTCAAAACAGCAACAACAACAACAACAGCAAAGAGAAATGATGGCCGTTACTAAAGCTCCAAGCTAAATACGGAGAGTCAGAGAGAGAGCGTAATATAAACACAAATGAGCCTTTGACTTGTATTGGTGTGAATTTCCTAAGAAAAACGGTTCGCTCAGCATCCAACCGGGCGCAAAGGGGCAACAAGAAAGGTACAAAAGATGAATAAATCCCGATAATTTTACGTATCAACCATTTGCAGGCACACATGCAGCACAGCAACACTACACAATTGTGTATGCGCATTTATCCATATATAAAAAAATAGTACCATAGAAAAAATAATGACCATAAGAGAAATTTCAACAGATTTATCTGAAGAGCGAGCTTAAGCAACGAAGGAATGTATTAAGAGATGCTGGAATTAACAACAAGCTAAGAATATGTTTGTGTATGTGTAGAAATTTTGCTGCAAATAATAATCGCGCAGCCTCCCAGAGAGGGAGAGAGAGAGAGAGACTGCTGCCTCAGCGTGTCTTGGGTGCGTGTCTAAACTACAAGAGTTACGTGTACTTTGCAAGTTTCGTTAAGTGCGATCAAGTTTGTGACTTGACTAATGCAGCAAAATCGCACTACACGGTGTGAACCCCATTGTATCTCTTTTATAAGTAAACGAATGGTAATGAACTTAGCTAAAATGAATGAAATTGGGAAATAACAGGGACTACAGAAATTGTAATAGCAAAGACGCACACCTTAGTGGGAAATAAGCAGCACGCAAAGAACTATAACTTAAATAGGGTAGAAGAAATGGTTATCTTAAGGCACAATTCGAGCTGTTATGTATAATACACAATTGGCTTCCAACTACCTAAAAATATAAGGAAAATAGCAAAGACATGCACTATAAAGTAAATACACATTCCATGGTGGTCAGCGCGTAAAACAGGGAAGTTTAAAGTGGGAATTTTATTAAAGAAACAAACCAATAAAATAGGCATGTTTTGAAATGAAAAAGTAGTGGGTCAAGAAGGAAGGATAAATTAGCAAAGACGCACACCTTAGTGGGAAATAGCCACGCATAGGGAGCTTAGTAACTAAGTGGGAAATAAAAATAAAAATGAAATTCAAAAAGCGAACATTTCGAATCCGCATTTCAAGTTGGGATTAAAAGATAATTATCTGTCAGAAGATGTGCTCAAGAATCACTGCGCTAAGTAGAAAATAGTAAAGACACACACCTCAGTGTAATGCAAGCTGTTAAGTGGGAATTGATTTAAAGAAAACTAAGGACTTGAAAATGGGAACAAATTTCAGCCACATTTTGAGCTGTCATCAAAAGTTAATGATCTTCTTCGAATGATAAATAACTGGGCTCAAATTGAGTTGTACTCATTATAACGGTCACAAAGCACA
This sequence comes from Drosophila paramelanica, assembly GCA_035043915.1. Classification (NCBI taxonomy): domain Eukaryota; kingdom Metazoa; phylum Arthropoda; class Insecta; order Diptera; family Drosophilidae; genus Drosophila; species Drosophila paramelanica. The sequence continues at coordinate 58,763 of JAWNMO010000191.1, forward strand.
AAGCACGCCCATTGTCTGCCATGTGGAATTTCTATTGTCCAAAAAAGTGTGGATAAGTAAGCGAAGCAGTTAAAAATAAGTTCAAAGTATTGTGTGGAGTATGTTTGTATGTGTGTGTATAAATAATGGCAAATATATAACCATTAATATTAACCCTTATGTTCGCCTGCTGCACAGGTCATATGCCAATCTAAGCGTGTGTGTGTGTGTCCGTGTGTGTGTTGGGGCATGCGCACTCGATTGTATCGCTTGCGGCATAGGAACACCCGATGCGAGATCAGCGAGCGTGAAGTTTTCCAACTTCATTTTCGGCCTGTGCTTTGTTTTGTTTTATTTTGTTTTGTTCAAGCTGTGCTTTGGTGGTGTGTGTGTGTGTGTGTGTTTGAGAGGGAAACAAGCAGAAGAAGGGGCTGTTTAGCTGAAAATGAAACGCATGCGTGTCGGTGTCGCAAGGGGCGCTGTCAGCGGGGGTGTGCGTGCAACAATTGGTTGCAAGCGACGTGCAGCGTGCCTCGCGTATCTGTTGCATTGGAGTTCTAGCATTTTGGGCTGGCCATAAAACACTTGAAGCAGAACTTTTGAGCCACAACAACAACAACAATTCGCGTTACGCTTTGCCGAGGCTCAGCTGCAGTTGAAAGTTGAGTTCTATTTTTTTAATGGACTTTTAATAAATTTCCCATTGTTTGGCAGTTTTCGTTGAAAATCCCCTAATTAAATTGGCGCGTGTTGTGTTTTGTTTTCAATAACATTTTGTTAGTCAACTAAAAAAATTAACTTATAAAAAAAAAACCCCCAAACGTGCCACCAAGTGGGCACAGCTGCCTAATTGCCGCACAGACAAACTTGCGCGCGCACAGTTACCTTTAATTATCGAATTTAGAATTTAACGCCAGCTGCACAGAGAAGCTCAGACGCAGACTCACCTGCAACGAGAGAGAGAGAGAGAAGGAGAGAGAAATAAATGTTAATTGTGATTGCTTGAATGGCCTTTGAGTCAGACTTAAGCTTAAATGCATACATATGAAGAAATACCAGATAAACTTCAAGTGTTTGCAAGACGTTCCAAACATAAATAAACACTCAGAGAAAAAGAATGTGTTAAAGAAAATAACTTATAAGTAATAGCTTAAATACACCTGAAGAAATACTGTGTTGTATTACATTATATTTCTTTCTCCTAAGACTGTAAATAACAAGATAAAGAAACATATTACATATGTACACTTAGAGAAAAACGTTGCTCTAATTACTAATATAAAGAAAGGAAATAATATTCACACAAATGTTCTTTGAACTGAAAAAAACATCATCAAATTGTTAACTTTAACGACACCAAATTATTTATAAAAAAAATTTTAATATTTTAAATTTTTAATATATATTTTTTAATTTGATCTTCAATATGTAATAAATACTGCATACTAATGATCAAAATTTTGGAGTTAAAAAAAAAGTTATTAAAAGTTTTAAGTTTAACCATTTTCGATTACAATTTTGATAACATAGGTTAATTTTGCTCAGTGTATACATATACAGAATATGTATTTGCTTGTGGCATTACAGAATGCCCCCACAATTTTACAGTTATTTTGCATGGCAGTTATCGCGTCGCTTGCAACACTTTCGCTTCATTTAATGCACGGCCACAGCCCACAGCCCAGAAAGAGGCGTCAGCGAAATGGGTGTGGCATTTGTATTGGCGCTGGCGAGTTTTCAATTCACACGCTGTGCGACCAAACGCGAAAAATTCTCACGACACTGAAGCAACAGCAACAGCAGCAACAACAACAGCAACAGCAACATCAAACCAAGACAGCCGCTTCAAAATGATGCCAACGTCTGTGTTGATGCCACATGCAGCAAAGTGACGCTTTTATTTTGCTCTCTCTCTCTTCCTCTTTGCCTCTCTTTCACTGGCTGGCGCCCCACTCACTTTTTTGTTGCTGTTTTTTTGACTGACAAAAGCCGCGTTGCAAACTGCAATTGTGACACATGTAGAAGCAACAGCAGCAGCAGCAACTGCAACAGCTGAGTAGCTGCGCCCTGCAACTGACAACTTGCAACATGTGTCGAGACTTTGGCTAATTGTGGGTTAGCATTTCATGAGCCTGCACTTGAGGCAGATTTTTTTAAATTTCTTTCGTTTTTTGCCCGCTCATTTTCTGTGCCACTTAGCCAAAGGTCAATGCGACACATTAGCTGTGGTATGTGTGAAAAGTAAGATGAACATTTTTTGCCTATGAATAAGCGACACACGATGACACATATACATATATATATATATTTTTATAGGACAAATATTCCAAGAAACATTTGCTCTAGTTTTTAATTACAACTAGGCAAGCAGCTAGCTTTTACTCTTAATTAAACTTTGAGTATTTATTTCCCATTTTTATGCTTTTCTTAGTTCAAGTTCCAATTGACAATAAAATCCAAACAACTTTTTAGACCCTGGTTAATGAATTAGCTTAAACTGAGCAACGAGGATATGTGTTCAAACTCAATTATTTTAATTATTAATGCTTAAATATATGCTTTCTTATCTTACGTATTTATATTTTCATGAACATATTTATAATTGCAAAAAAATAATATATTTAATATTGATTTAAAATCAAATTAAAATTAAAGTCGGTAGGAAATCAATTATAGTTTATTTTAATAAATGTTTTCATTTAAAATACTTGCAAAATGTTCCAGTCTCTAAAATTGTATTTAATGAAAAATATTTGAAAATTCATTTAAATTTTAAACAAATGAAAAGACTTTTTGGCACTTTTATACAAAATCATTTAAATTTAAAATCAAGTTCCACAAATTCCTTTAAAATACCAAACTATCCTCACTAATTAATAAAGAATTTAGGAGAGATTTGTTAATGACTATTTCAGTTTAAAACTGGCGATTTCTGAAAATCGTAGCTTAAGTGTTTTGATGGGCCATAAACAAATTGTCTGCATATCCCATTCGTATACAAATATGCACAGTAATAATAACAATAATAATCGTATCTATGAGTTATTATTATATTGGCATAACGAGCATTGTGGGCGGATGTGTTGGATGAAATTTGATTTGATGGGGCCATTAAAAACATTTGTGCATGCCTATTGTTGTTGTTGTTGTTGTGGCTGTTGCAGCTTTGGCATATTGTTTCCATCAATGAAGGAATATTTCTGTGTGTGTGTGTGTGTTCTGCTCTATATACAAAGACAGCCATATTCCATATTTTGCGACTATGCAGAAATTTGAATTCATATCTGATGGCATTTTTATGCGATAACTGACAATGCACAGACGGATCTGCGGCATTATCTGTAGCGAGGTGGGTTTACAAAGTTTTCAACTTTTAAAACATTTTATGCCGAAAATTATTTAATTAATTTGAGGTAAAAAGTTTGGATGTTTGCTATAGCTTAACTATATTTCAAATTAATATTAATTAAAAGGGAAAAAGAAAATTGTAACAAATAAAAATAATACCAAAAATATTTTAAAGAAATACAATTTTTCTTCTTTACACTTAGACAAAACTATAACCAGAGATTTCTAGGAAGGTTAACGCACTTAAATAGTTTTGTGATAAGCTAAAAAAAATTCCGTTTAAATTTATTACAAAAATAAAAAAACAATTGTAATTCCCAGTAAGTGTATATTTACATATAACTAATCAAGATTTACAACGTTGGCATTTCAGTATTAATTAGAGATCGTTTCTAGTTAAAAAAAATACAGACGAACTGGCGCTGTTTTCCATAGAAATCGCAGGAATATATTTTAATTAGCACACACTTCAAGCTACAGTTCGAACGAAATCGCAACCCTCAGGCAGAAGCGAGACAAAGTCCGTAATGCATCGACTGATAAGCATGCATTGATCTGCTGCTGCTGTTATCAAAGCCACGAGTCGTGTTGACGCATAACATAATGGTCATAAGACTAGTCGTGTCAAAAGTTATCGCAGCTAAAAAAATATATTTTTAATACCAACGAAAACATTCAATGTGAAAAATATGCTGAAGAAGCAACACGCAACTTGGCTACAGTCGCAGCTCGTGTTCAGCTCGGGGATTGGGAACGGGCCCGAGTCCGGAGACCGAGACCGAAACGTACCCGGCGACAGCGCGTTGTCGTAATTCAGCTAAAAAACATGGCGACAACAAGCGTGCCCGATTCCAATGAAAAAACCACCAGCCACAAAAATAATTGAAAAAACAAATTAAAAACAAGACAAAAAGAGCAGCAACAACAAAATATTGCTCAAATAAAATATGAAACGTTGGCAATTAATGAAAACAAAAAACAACAAATAATAATAATAAAATGGAAAAAAATATATAATTATTATTATCTGTGCATGAAAAGCGTAGAGTGCGCCCCAATATGCCAGCCACGCTGACCGCCGGACAGGGCACGGCTCACTGAGTTAGCTAACGGACAGCCCGAGCGAATGCGAGAGAATGCGACGAGGAGCGCACATTGACCCAACCAGGCCAGTCCGGCTCTAGTCTACTGAAATTAATCAAAGCTTACAGGGCGTATCGTTGACTTGGGCAGCAGCTCGTGGCACAGTTACGAGAGCTGAGAGGAGTCTTTTGTAAGGCAGCCCCGGCAAATGCCATTTGTGGCAACTGTCAACAGCAGTTTGATTTAATTAAAACGAAGAACGCTGTCGTCGCAGGGAAGCTAACTCGTTACGCATTAATGTGTATGCGGCGCTTTTTAATCACTACTCCTAACAATTTCCTCGCCTTCTGTTTGACACTTTCAGTTGCTACTCTTTACTGTTAAAAATAATATTAATTTGTTAAATTTATTTTTTCTTTTTACACAATGCTCGCTAATAATCACATAACCCTTTTACTCCTTGCTTGGTTCTTTCTTTTTATGGTTCATAACATGTTACTCGTTACTCGCTGCTACTTCAGCTCGATATTTATTCTTTATTATTCGCTACTCTCTTTTATAAACTCGCTACCACCCTTTCATATCCCATTATTCTCTTCTCGTTATTTGCTGATGTAAGCTCGTTACTCGCTACTATTTACTCGCTGGTCCCTTTTTATATCACATTGCTTATTATTCGTTATTTTTGAAATTGTTACTCGCCACTTGATGTTCGTTACATGATGTTCGTTATTATTACATGTCTAAGTCAATGTAGACCCTAAGCAACGACATGTCACCTGTCTGCAGCTGTCTACCGCTGGAAAAGCTAACAGGACTGCCGCAGCTGATGGCACACATAAGACTTTGATATGGTTATGGAATGGCCTTTTTAAGCTGTAAGTTCCACTTATGGCAATTTCGTGTCTCGCCAGCTTGGCTTAATTAAAAAGCAGTCAAAGGCGAAGGGTAGCGGCAGCCAACGCACTGCAACTCGTTGCTCGTCACTCGTCGCTCGCCACTTGTCCTGGCCATAATGGAGATTGGCTGCCAGGCTGCAAATATGCCCAACTATGGCCACAAAACTGACTGACTGGCTGGGATAGGATGCGCTGCCAATTGATCAATTATGTCGCCATTGACCATTTTGGGCTGCAGCTGCTTGTTGCTGATGTTGCAGTTGCAAGTTGCAAGTTGCAATATGGCCATATTTGCTGGCAGGTTTATGGCCTGGCCGCCCGCATTGGCCAATGCACATCATTTTCTGTTGGCGTTGTCAAACGGCGCTTTTGTCCCGCTCGCAATTCGGTCAATCGAATGGCCAAGATGGGAATGGAGCTGCCATTGCTGTTGTTACTCTCGGAGAAAGTTGGGGAACCCAAACAAAAAATTAAACTAAACTCAACTTGGTTAGAGCACTCGACTCTAATGCATAGATTCTGTTTTTTTATGATTTAGCGGGCAACACAACAGGGCGGTAGACAAAAGAAAAGGGCATTAATTACTTCCGGAGCAAACAAAAAGCGCCAAAGCTGACGCTGACGCTGAGGCTGAGCTGAGATACATATTTATGTATCTATACCGGTTCTGCAAAAGGTTTCTCTCAGAGTTTTGGGCCGCACGGCGGGTGCTCATCAAAATTCAATGAGCTTTCCGTACTTTACAGACTCTCACAGTTTGGCAATCATCAGCAATCATATTGGTTTGGTTTCATTACTTATTTTTTTGTCTGTTAATCTTTCTTTTTGGCACATAATGTGATAATGAACGACTGTATGGGCATAAAAATCATAATGGTTCGACGACTTTAGCCATATACGCAACTGCTGATCCCAGCAGAAAATTCAGTTTTCGTATTCGCTTCTCCACACAAACGTGCTGAGCCTAACAATATTATTTATTGTTTTGTAAGGTTCTTCTAAAGTTGCTTTAAGTTTTTCAACTTTTTCAACTGCCCTTTTTTTTTGGAGGTATAATCTTATGTGTCTACATGTGTACACGTTGTACAATGTTTTCGTTGTTGTCGTCCACTTTTGAGGTGATTTTTACTGCTGCAATCAGCACAAGTCAACACAAAGGTCGCCTAAGGTGATGGTGGGGATCTGGGGAGCAGCTGCGGCGCGGCGCGGCGCGGCAGAGGGGAGCTGATCAGAGCTGCAAACCGTTTGACTTTGGAGCGATCCGTAGCTGTTAGGGCTGTAGCTCAAATCGTTCAGGCTGAGTTCAATTGAACGACTGAACTACGTTTCAGGTTATCGTTCACTGAAATCATTTGAGTCACGTTCATTTGAGTCACAGTGTTCAGTGATTTTTGAACCTTATCATCGTTTATTTTGTTCTAACACTAGTTCAGTTTTACATCGTTCAATAGTTTACTTGATGTCCAACATTAGTCACCAATCACGAGCTCCCACATTTTACAGTAATTTATACAGTCAACTATATTCGAAATTTAATTATTCTTGAAACCCTATTTTCAAACAAACTTAAAATAAAATATTAATTTTTATTAAATATTTTTAAAGTGGAACTCAATTTAAATAAATTATAGACTGAACGCATTGCGAACTACAAAAATTAAGACTAAATCATTTTTAGCTCAAATAAACTAAAATGAACCGCCGAACTAGTTGAGTGATTTGAACCAGAAAGTACAACTTCAGCTAGTTGTTGTAGCTGCTGTACTGTACGCTTAGTTTTCATGTAAAGCAGAGGTTGTAACAAGCTCAATGACAGCGGCAACAACGTGCGAGCTACAGCAACAACAGCCAGCGACAACTGCAGCAACTGGCGACCCCATTGGAAATCTGCTGCAGCGAGAAGTTTGTGAATGCGTCGCGTCTCTTTCCACAGAGCCTTCCAAGAAATTTTGAGTGCAGCCAATGCCAATTGGGCGCCCAGTTGTAGTTGTTGCTGTAGTTGTTGCTGTTGTAACTGCTACGTGATCACCATGGCAATTTCTCAATTGTATTTTTATTGAGTAAAATATTGGATGGCATTCAAGCGTCTGATCGCGTGTGAATGTGTGTGTGTGTGTGTGTGTGTGTGAATGTGTGTGTATAGAATTTTCATTGGAGCAGCGCCGTCGCGTCGGACACTCCTGAAATTTTTGGTTTTGCTTTTTATTATTTGGTTCATGTCGCATGTAAAATAATTTTGTGACATTACGCGACAATTGTTGCTATTTCTTTTCGATTTCTGATAGTTTCAACTACGATTTATTTGGGCATTTGATTGGCCATTTTTTTTTTTTAGAATAAAAGAGGTAAGAAATGTTACAGTAGGCTCTGGGCTTTAGTTGGATCATATGATTATGTTAATATATTCATTCGTTATGAATTGGTTGAGCAAAAGGTTGTTTAGTTTATTCAAATTAATTGTTTTAGTTAAGTTTTCGATTTCGCTTTCAGTGTGGGAAAGTATCACACAGAAAACTAAGGAAATACATAAAACTCGTTTAGGCATTTATATGATTTTTTCTCAACTTTTTTTTTTAATTCCCAACCTGTGCAAATAGAAAATAACGAATAACGAAATTACTGTTAGAAAAAAAAATTTGCTATAGCAACAAAATTGTTTTTTTATGTTTCCGTCAAGGCAATCTAATTAATTTAATTTAATTACATTTGCTTTTACTTTTAAATAAAAAATTAACAAAAAAAATGCATTCAATTAAAAGAAATAAAAAATAAATAAATTTTACAGTAAACATTTTAAACTTATTTATAAATTTAATAAATTCCAATTCTGTTGTAAATTGAATTTAAATTGAATTATTATTTCTCATTATGTGTTTTTTCTCTAGCTTAGGTTAAAGATTAGATAAAAAAAGGTCAAGTGCAAAAACCGCTAAAACTAAACTAAGTTTAAGTAACCGCTCAAAACGCTAAACGTTAAAGCCACAAAAACGCATTAAATATGTGAATTTAGATGAATACCTATGTGAATATGCTTGACTATTTATCGCAGTGTGACGATCTAGGCAGCGGCATTTTCAAATTGAAAATACATTTGTATACAATTTGAATTGTGCCTGCCAACCTTTTGTTGTTGCCGTTGTTGTTGTTGTTACCATGGAGCTAATGCGCGTTGCCTGTTTTTTTGTTGTTGCTATATTTTGTTTTTGTGGCTTACGTATGCGCAAGTCGTACGCTTTGACGTTGTTTCAACATTGGCTTTATGGGTGCAGCAGAGCCCAAAAGTCGGGCTTTAACTTTGAGTAAAAACTGCATTTGGGAAAGTCTTTCTCGTGTGTGTGCGTGTGCGAGTGTGTGTGTGTGTTTGTGTGTTTCTTAACTAATGACTTCTGGGAATGATAGAAACGCTCGACTTTTAACACTTTGTTCTGACCCAAACGAGCGTTAGCTATTAGCTATTAACCCTTATGTGTCGGCGCCTATTAACCTTTAGCTCGACTGCAGCAGCATCAGCAGCAGCAGCAGCAACAGCATCACGCAGATCACAGATCACAGATCTAACCTCAAATTACTTCCGCTGCATGATTCCGATTCAGTTGCACGCACACAGCTGAAACAATTACTCAGCAGACACACACAATTGTGTGTGTTTGTGTGTGTGTGTAATCTATGTTACCAATCTGTGCAGCATGAAGGTAGGTAAGCGAGTGCAAACCACGCCTGACGCGCTATTCTATCAACAGGTGTAATTAACGCGCGCGCGCGCCTTGCAGCGGAAATTCCAGGCAGGAAAATGTTATCTCTCTGCTCCGCGCTCCCCGTCGACTCCAGAGCATAACGATTTGATTTTCAGCTTAATTACCGCTTCGCTGGCAATCCTGCAATAGCAACAACAACAACACAAACAGCAGCAACCAAAGAAGAACCAGTTAGCAAACACCGGATGATGTTCACCGGATGAGGCGGCCTCTGCTGTGTTGGCCAAGAGCTATTACACTTGCCTATTATCCATACAGCTTGGGCTATTTTGTCGCCAATATGCGGCAAATATTCTAAAATACAAAATACAAAAAAAATTGAAAACAGTTTTGTTCTCACTTTGGGAGCAGGCCTGCTGAAAGCCAGAGAAGCATAACAGGAAGTCGAACCGGCTGCGCAAGTGTGCAAAGGAAGAAAGCGCACAGGGAGTAAAACAACAATAACACGGCAATGTAGAAGAAGCAAAGCAGGCGAACCTGTCGAGACAGCAACAACAACAACAACAGCAGACGCTGTGCATAAATCATTTTTAGTTCAAGCTTTCGCACTGAACTGCTGCTGCCTCTTCGCTGTTATTCTCAGCTTACGCTGGCACGACCTTCGGGACTGCTGCTTCTTTTATAGCTACTGCTGCTGCTGCTGTTATTAACAGCTCCTGCACTGCGCGTCTGCTGTTATTTACATCTCCTGCGTTGCAACTGCTGCTGCGCCCAAACTGCTATTGCAGTGTTAATTAGTCATGTGAAGCTCTCTGTTCCAACGCTCCCATATTTCGAACTACCATAACTTTGTCAAAACTGGACCGATTTTCACGTTCGAAGGCTTTTTTGTCATAATTTGTCATATAGATTGATTCTGCATTCAAAATATATGCATTATCGAAAATAATTTTTTTTTCAATTTTTTGGTCAAAAACCATGTACCCCCCCCTTGTGAATTTTGGAAAAATTTTTTTTTCAAAATTTAAAATTGCAAGTTTTTGTTTTTAATCGATTGTATTTGTCATAATTAGCATAAAAAACAACATTTAAGGTGATTTTGAGGTGGTCAAATTTTTGGTCAAAAATCATGCCAAAATTTACAAAAATTTTGACATGAAAATTTCTCAGATCCATAACTCCCATACTTCAAACTACCATAACTTTGTCAAAAATGAACCGATTTTCACGTTCGAAGGCATTTTTGTCATTATTTGTCATATAGATTGATTCTGCATTCAAAATATATGCATTTTCGAAAATAATTTTTTTTCCAATTTTTTGGTCAAAAACCATGTACCCCCCTTGTGAATTTTCGAAAAATTTTTTTTTCAAAATTTAAAATTGCAAGTTTTTGTTTTTAATCGATTGTATTTGTCATAATTAGCATAAAAAACAACATTTAAGGTGATTTTGAGGTGGTCAAATTTTTGGTCAAAAATCATGCCAAAATTTACAAAAATTTTAACATGTAAAGTTCTCAGATCCATAACTCCCATACTTCAAACTACCATAACTTTGTCAAAAATGAACCGATTTTCACGTTCGAAGGCATTTTTGTCATTATTTGTTGTATAGATTAATTCTACATTCAATATATGCATTTCTGAAAATAATTTTTTTTTCAATTTTTTGGTAAAAAACCATGTACCCCCCCCTTGTTAATTTTCGAAAAAAAAATTTTTCAAAATTTAAAATTGCAAGTTTTTGTTTTTAATCGATTGTATTTGTCATAATTAGCATAAAAAACAACATTTAAGGTGATTTTGAGGGGGTCAAAATTTTGGTCAAAAATCATGCCAAAATTTACAAAAATTTTGACTTGTAAAGCTCTCAGATCCATAACTCCCATATTTCAAACTCCCATAACTTTGTCAAAACTGGACCGATTTTCACGTTCGAAGGCTTTTTTGTCATTATTTGTCTTATAGATTGATTCTGCATTCAAAATATATGCATTTTCGAAAATAATTTTTTTTAAATTTTTTGGTCAAAAACCATGTACCCCCCCTTGTTAATTTTGGAAAAATTTTTTTTTCAAAATTTAAAATTGTAAGTTTTTGTTTTTAATCGATTGCTTTTGTCATAATTAGCATAAAAAACAACATTTAAGGTGATTTTGAGGTGGTCAAATTTTTGGTCAAAAATCATGCCAAAATTTACAAAAATTTTGACATGTAAAGCTCTCAGATCGATGGCTCCTAAATTTCAAACTCCCATAACTTTGTCAAAAATGAACCGATTTTCACGTTCGAAGGCATTTTTGTCATGATTTGTCTTAAAGATTAATTCTGCATTCAAAATATATGCATTTTTGAAAATAATTTTTTTGTTAGCAATGCAGCTCCTGTAACTGCAAGCTCTTGCATTGGCTCTGCAACTGCAAGTGCAAAAAGTATTAAAAAAAAAATCCCCAGCAACAATTTGCAGTTGAGCGCGTCGGCATTTTGGCGCAGCTGTTAATCCCAATTAACCGCAATTAATATTATACAATTTTAATGTAAGCCCTACAGCTCACATGTGCTGGCTGTTGCTTGTATTTCACTTACTCTCTCTCTCTCTCTGTCTCTCTTGTACACTCTCTTTCACTCGCTTCACACGACCCACATTTAATAGAGTGGAAGTCAAAACCTTTTTCGCTGTGCGTGAGAGACACTCAACTGAGTTTGGTGCTGAATGCCGCCCTGAAAGCGCCTGCTGCTGCTGCTGCTGCTGCTGTGCCTACTTGCTGCTTGCTGCTCCCTCTCCTGACGCCTTAATTGTTTTTAATTAACGCAAACGCTTTGCCATTGCCTTTGCCTTTGGCTTGCCACATTCCAATTTTTCAGTGTGCTCCCCGCTTATCTTCTCCCCATAGAAGATCTTGCACAACTTTCGTCATCGTTTGACTTTTGTGTATTGAATTTGAAATGATTTTGAAAGCTACAGGCAAAGTGGGGTGCGGTCTGATCATAAATGCACACACAAGCACACACACACACACACACACACACACACACACACACACACACACACACACACACACACACATATATTTTTATATACACATGTAAGTACTTATGAGTGCGGCAACTTCTTGAGCGTTGAGTGATGCATGCGGCGCTTCATAAAAACTGTCAATGATTCACATTGTTCTTGTTGTTGCCATTGTTGTTGTTGCTGTGGCTCATTGTGACCCGCAGTCATCATAGGGTTAAACAAACACACAAAGCTCGCGCTGCCAACGCTTTCAGCTCTGAATGCGAGCGATTGTCCATCATTTCGGTAAGGGAAGGGGGTGTTAAACCTTTTCTTTTCTTTTTTGCTTCTTTGCATTCATTTTGGTTTCTTTTCTATTTTCCTTTGACAGTGGCAGAGCTGCCGCCTCGGACGCGTCTCTTTGTAATTATGCAAGATCATTGCCAGACGACGTTGACCTTTAGCAACAGTCAACCGACAGACCGACGACCGACGACCGCCGCCTTATTATGTGCCCGAACGTTTTCCGGCCCAAAAGCAGCAGCAACAATAACCAAAATATATATAAAAAAAAACGTTTCTTCTCAGCTCGTTCGTCCGGCTTGGCACAAACAGCAACAAAAACTTGCCGCATAAATTTTAAATGCTAATTTTAAAAGTGGCAAAACAATAAGGATAAATACTAAGAATTTAATGTTCTTAAAAAAATGTAATGTACATTTATTTTAAGCTAACGATTTATGATCATCATTTATATTTGATACGTTAATCGCTTGCATTTTAACAAGAAATATAGAAATATACTTTAAGTATAATTTATTAACTGTACATTTCAAGTTCATATTTAAATCGAAGCAATCTTCAAAAGTATGAAAAACGTTTACTAAAATTGTATATTTTATTGTATATTAATCAGAATTTTATGCGACTGTAATTGAAAGGAAGTAAACATTTTCAAGTATTCAATATATGTAAAGTGTAAGTGCAAAATATTTAAATGAAATACAGCAACAAATAAACTGTTTCAAAAAGTAAAAATTGATGTGTTGAATCAGTTTTAATGAATTTGATTATTATTAAAAAAAACTCTATGAATGTAAAATTAAAAACATTTATAGTAAAACAAACAAAATGTTCATTTAAACGGTTTAGGTTCTTGATCAAATATTCAATTCCAAATGATTGAAATAAAATTCAAGAACGAATCAATTTATAGTAATCAATATATAGCATACTATCATTCTTTTCTTTCCAAAACTTTAAGCATGCAGTATTTCTAGATAAAAGTAAAACTGTATTATAAAACACATGGTAATTAAGCGATTAAAATGTTCCCAAGCTAAATATACAAAAATTGCCCATAAATTAAGCTCAAAAATATGAATTAGCGGCTTCCAAAGATTTCAAAAATATGGCCTTAAAACAATGGTGGGTATAAGTATTTGGCTTAATGGTAATCCGATGCGTTGTGCAGTCTCAGCTTACGCAGCAGTGACATATGGACAGGCTGTGGCCAGACTGTGAACGCCCCCACACAAATGCAGCCTGGTGATCGCCATGATCATGATCACGATAATGATAATTGCGATGCTGTTGCGTTGGGGATGATATTGCAAAGGCCTGCAGCCCTTCTCACTAATTACAATGTGTTTATCTCAGCGCCTGATCGCCAGCCTGCAATGTGGCGACAGACGTTTTAATGTTAAAAACAAAAAAAAGATACGAGAGAAGCACTAAAGTGCGGAGAGGGGAGAGGGGAGAGTGTGCAGAGTGAAAGACAACTCGTTGAGATTGCGAGGCGACAGCTGCACGCCGCTGCTTGCCGCATTATTATTATTATTATTATTTGGCCAACTCATAAACCAAACAAACTCGCAGCAGCCGAAGAACAAATTGAAGAAGAAGAGAATCGAGCAAAGCGTGAATCGTTAAACGGGCGCAGAACGCATGCGTCATGGGGGCCAAACAAATGGGGGCACGTTGATTGGGCCAACGTTTAACCTCGCTCGGCAGCAACAACAACAACAACAACAACTACAGCTGCAAGAAGAGCAATCAATTGAGCACGCGAGTCGCCGCTGATTGGTGCATGGCCAGCGGGCCAATGGCTGTCAAACTGTGCACAATAAATGCAAATGAGGGGCAGACAAATGTGCACAAATGTTACGAAAACAAATACAGCAACAACACAACAATAAACACAAACAAAAACACACAACAATAAGCCATATTTTACAAATTTTAAACAAAAATCAAGTACACACGCCTACACAGTAAAAAAAAGAATATGTTGGTTTAAATTTAAATTAACTTTTTGTATTTTTAAATAAAAATTTTTTAAAATAGATTAAAAAATTTCCAAAAATGGTTTCAAATGGAAACTCTAAGAAATTCAATTGAAATCAATCTTTTTTTTACTGTTTATACAGCATTCAGCTGCCCCGCACGCTTTTCATTTTCATTTCTTGATTGTTGTTGCCGGCTGTCAGTTTTCATATCGCATTTTCTCACCGAAAAAAAAAAGGAAAGGAAAACTTGCATTGGCATATGGCACTGGTTAAGTGCGGAGCGATGGGAAACATTTTCGTTTGCTGTTTTCTTCTTCTTTTACAAAAAGAAACACACACACACACACAGGAAATTGATTATTATTTATGATTACAGAGTGGGGAGAGTGGGGCGGGGTGAGGGCATTCGCTTTGCATACGTGAGAAAACAAAAACAAAAAATATTCTGCGAGCTGAGAACAATAGTCTAGAACAGATTCCCTGACCCTGAGCCCGGAGATAATAATGTAACATATGACATGAACCGAAACACCGAAGAAGCTCCTTAAGAGGACTCTTGATGCCACAAAGTAGCAGCTCTCAAGTGCCGGCGCGTCCCCCGCACCCCTCTGCAATAATTATATACATGCCGTGCATATTTCTCAAGTGTTTTTCCCATCTTTTTTCCGAGTTGCCCAATCAAATTTTTTTTTCCTTTTTTCGAGCTAAACGTTTTGAGGACTTGCATATGGGAACTTTCTATTCTTTGCTTTCTTTCACTTTTATATATATAATTTTTTTGTTTTTTGTGCATCCGTTAATATATCCTTATGAAATTTGATACTTTTGTATTGTTTTAGGCGGCCTCGAACCTGAGACGGAGAGCGAAACGTGGGCGTTTGCAGCACATGGCTCAGGTCCCGGCTCTTACCTGCCACTCGAGAGTTCCTCGAGTCGAGTCCCGTTTGCTCATTTGAGCGTTTGAGCGCTTGTCATGTCGCGTGATTTGATCCTGGCTGTGCCACTTGGCATGTTCCCAAGTCCTGTCCCATTATTTGTCGCTGTCTCGAGCACTTTTCATGGAAAATGCATGGGTCAGCACTTAACGGCACTTACTTAATATCTTTATTCCTTATCCGGTTGGTTGTTGTTTTTTTTTCTTTTTTCATTCTTGGCTCTTAGGTCAAAATATTAAGTCGGCTTCTTAGAAA
>JAWNMO010000200.1:0-168478 GCA_035043915.1 Drosophila paramelanica
AAAAGTACATACATGGAAATGCAAACCGCTGTCCGTAAATAAGTTGGGCCGAAGTTGGATTTCATCCATGCTTTCTATTGTAAAATTAAGGTAATGACTAATAAAGAACTGGTACAAACCGGCTCTTCTCAAATATAGCTCCTCCTTTCAAAAAATTCGTTAAAAATATTTTTAATATTTATATTATGAAGAACATGAAAAAGAAAAGCTTTTCCTTTAAATTTAATGATCCAATTGATATGCTAAATTTTCACATTCTGTTCGTCATCGTAGCTATCAATATTTTGGCGGGACACCCTGCAAGTTTTGCTTAAGTTACAGTTAGCGCAATAATCAGGTAAGGGAATATTTTCTATATGATAAATTTATTTCATATAATTATTTAGCAGACCAACTAATGAAATGTCTGTCAAGTTTTGGGGAAAATTTCGAAGTTGTTTGGGACGAAGATTTTTAACTCTTTTTTCGGGTAGTGCTGTGTTACTATTATGGTCTCGGACTACTTGAGCTGATATCTTAGTGAAATAAACCTAAAGCTTCTCTTTAATTGTATAATTATGGAGATGTTTTATCTCAAAAATTCTGAGATTCCTATTTGCTCAATCAAATATAAACTGAATGTCAATATTAGCCTTTTGCATGGAAATTTGTGGCTTGCTTAATCCAGAAATAATCACCATCAAGTCTTCCTCATAAGTTAGGTTGATTTGATCTTGAGTAAACAAAAATCGAAACTTAAAGAAAATTAGTCAAGTTTTAGAAGCAACACATCCATTTGTCTGCCAAAGCATTCTGCTTTTCGCTGCATTACAGCAGCCAATGCTCCGAATGAAGACAATATAAATAATTTAATTCTTCATTATGATGGCTACCGTGTTTTAAGAGGTATTCGCTCATATCCATTGGGAATCTAAAAAAGGTAATTGCAACGATAACATTTTTCAAACTTTTTTATTACATTGTGGGGAGACTAGTAATTTTAAAGAGAAATGTAGATAAGAACAGATTCTGTTACTTGTGCTCATTATTTAGATATTCGGTACGGATAGGTCTTAGAACTCATGAAAAAGAAGGGGGTATTTTTGTAAACCATCCAATTATAAAATAGTATTGGTGATTTGAGAGTCAGCAAAGAGAGTCTTCTGACACTCACGAAATGTTTTGTCTAAAAACTGCCCCTAAGTCGAAAAACGATGATAGTAGACGCAGGTCTATATCATCCGTTATATACAGATGTTGCACCGCCCACTTTTCCACAAATTTATATCTTTCTAGTTTTTATTATTGTGAGAAAAGTGAGCTTAGCGCGATGCGCATGCGTTTATTAAACAGTGTGGTGACCGAAATATTTGGCGACAATAACAATTTCGGCGTGGGACCGATCATAAAATCAATTATAAACATCCGCCGCAAACGTTATTCCCACCAAATGCATAAATAGCCAACGCAGCACAAACTCAGGCTCTTAGAATATTCCAGAAACTCATAAAAAGAGTAAATAATAAAGAGCATTGTTAAAAGAGCAAAAGCTCATGATCCAGAAAGCTCAAGCCGAGGTTTGCTAAGCGTTGACTCCAGTTTTAAGATTGAGTTTTACAGTTCAAGTCTACCAGTCAAAGTTGAGTTTTACAAGACACTTCTACCCGTCCAGTTGTATCTTCAACGAATTGTAATTTCCATTTTTTCAAACATCGCGTCTTAATTTATTTCATTGGCGCAGCCGGTAGGATACGTTAAAGTGAATAAGGACAATTAAAGGACAATCGGTGTCCCAAGTTCAAAACGCTAGTCGTCTACGTTCATCGCGATCGAGTTCGATTAGTGAAATCACCCAATACGTATCCGCCAAAAAACACATGCGAAATTTCCGCGAGTGAAGTTGACCGCTAAAGGATAATTGTATCCCAGGCCAACAAATAACCCGAAAACGCAATTTCATTGCGGCAAACTAGTAATTCGTTTTACGGTTGATCCTTTGGACAAGAAGACAAAGAGCCAAAATGTCGCAACCATCGGAGCCCATTGCCTTGTTGAGTGAACTTCACCTCAACCAAGCACTAAGCCAAATTAGGCAAGTGCCAACTTTCCATGGAGCTACAGAAGATTTGAGTGCGTTCATTCGTCGCGTGGACATCATAATGCAGTAATACCCGACAAACGATCTACGACAACACAGTGTCCTCTTCAGTGCAGTGGAGATGCAGATAGGAGGCGAAGCCCAGAGAGTAACCCAGTTATCCGCAGCCCGCACATGGACCGAATGAAGATCAGCTCTGATCTCATAGTTCAAGACGCAAACACCATGCGAGGAATTGCTAAGACGCATCTACAACACACATTTCAACGGAACCATCCGTAAGTTCGTCGAAGAACTAGAGTAAAGGTCTTACATCATATCAAATAAGTTAAAGATGGAAGATGAACAGTTAAACACTATGTTATATGCATTATATATATATATATATATATATATATAAATGCATTAAAGAACACAATTAAAGACGTGATAATGAGAACAGATTATTCATGACCCTTGCTCGACATGACATAACCACTGTCTCCAAGCTTAAGCAGGTAGCGCAATTAGAAGGTGTCTACGATACAATATTGTCCGATAGAGGGAAACCTCAAGCTAATCAAAATAGTCAGTCTAATCCAAATAAGAATAGGAATAGCAATGATTCCCGTGAAAACGGAAGAAATCGAAACTACGGCTACACGCCAAGAGAACAAAGCTACAATAATAACACACAACAAACAAAACCCCAAATCGATAACAGTCCCCAAATCAACCAAGATTTTAGGCAGAATTTAAATAACGCCAGGGCTTAGTATCCCCTTAATTATCAGAAGCAATCTAGCAATTTAGGAGCACCAAATCCGCCAGTTAAAAGACAACGAGAAAGCACTAGTGGTCAAATGAAAATGGAAACAAGTGAAAATATTCATCAACATGCCTCGGAACCAGAAATAGAACGGTTAGAACTAACCCATTCATAAAAATAATTATGAATAACCAACCCCTCAAATGTATAATTGACACAGGCTCATCTATTAATATAATGAGAGAAAATGTTCTAAAATTCCCAATAAATAAATGTTAATTAGAAGTTCTTACCATAAACGGTACAATAACTTTAAGTCAAGCTATTTCGCTAAAACCTAGCAAACTTTGTCCAACGCAACAAACATTTTACATACATAATTTCTCAAAAAACTACGATTTGCTATTAGGTCGAGATTTCTTAGAGAGTACTCAGGCACTAGTAGATTATAAAAATAAAACCGTTCGTATAAACGATTACACATTCGCTATGCTAGATAATTCAGAAGCCGAATTGCCAATAGATGAACCAGATTCCAAATATCTTGTTTCGCCCCCGTCTGAAGACAAACAATTTGTGTTCGCCATTAGTAATGAACTATCAGAATTCAACGATTTTCGACTTGATCATCTTAACGATGAAGAAAGAAATAAACTAAAAAAATTCTTAAAAGAGTTCGGTGATATCCAATATGGAGAAGGCAAAAATTTGACCTTCACAAGGTCAAGCCAAATCAAAGAAAGAAAGATTACACAAGGGATAATTCGAAAATCGAAATCTCCTTATTGTTCGCCTATTTGGATCATACCCAAAAAGAGGGATGCTTCTGGCAAACAAAAATTCAGGGTAGTCATTGACTATCGAAACCTAAATGAAGTCAGCATAGATGACAAATACCAATGGATGGTGAGTCCAATGGATTTGGACTTGCATTTGGACTCGACAAGCTAGGCAAATGTCAGTATTTTACTACCATTGACCTCGCAAAAGGTTTTCACCAGATTCAAATGGATGAAGACTCAATTCCTAAGAAAGCATTTACAACGAAAAATGGACATTACGAACACACTCGAAGGCCATTTTGTTTGAAAAACGCACCTGCAACGTTTCAACGCTGCATGAACAATCTGCTTGTAGATTTGATTTACAAAGATTGTTTAGTCTATATGGACGACATATTTGTGTACTCCACTTCATGGGAGGAACACATATTGTCATTGAGAAAGGTATTTATGAAATTAAGGGAGGCCTATCTAAAGTTACAGTTAGACAAATGTGAATTCATGAAAAAACACACTGAATTCTTAGGCCACATAATCACAACAGAAGGTATAAAACCTAACCCAACAAAGGTTGAAGCAATACAAAAATTCCCAATACCGAAGACAGGGAAAGGAATCAAATCATTTCTAGGACTTTGCGGTTTCTATCGAAAGTTCATCCCAAATTTTGCGAAAATAGCAAAACCTTTGACAGCAAAACTAAAAAAGGGCGCAGTCATAAACATAAAAAATAAAGAATACATTGAAGCATTTGAAAAACTAAAATTGCTCATTATGTCCGATCCTATATTAATTTATCAGAATTTTGAGAAACCATTCTCATTAACTACTGATGCCAGTAACATTGCCATTGGAGCTGTACTGTCACAGGAACACAAACCAATCTGTTATGGCAACAGGACTTTAAATGAACATGAAGTTAATTATTCGGCAATAGAAAAAGAACTTTTAGCTATTGTCTGGGCCACCAAATACTTCAGGCTATACCTTTTCGAAAGAGATCCTAAGTGATCACAAACCCCTAGTCTGGCTAAATAACATAAAGTAACCCAATATGAAATTACAAAGATGGAAAATCAAATTAAATGAGTTTGATTATCACATAAAATATGTTCCAGGAAAAGAAAACCAAGTAGCAGATGACCTATCGAGAATTAAAGTTGAAGAAAATCTATTAGGAGAAACTCCAGATAACGTAGCAGCAACAATACATAGTGCGCAAGAAGATAATTCAAATTATATTCCCATCACGGAAAGACCAATAAACTATTATAATAGGCAAATTGAATTCATAAGAACCAACACAAATAAAGTTGAAACCATACATTATTGCCACAAAATAAAAATATAAATCTCATACCGAGAAATGATTACGCCAAAGACCTTATAAAAGAATACTTATGCGTCAAAAACAGCGTGATCTACTTTCACTGTGAAACCGATTTCACAATCTTTCAAAATGCTTATATAGAAATAATTAACCCGAACAACACAACAAAGGTCATGAAATCCTCTAAAAAATTTATCGATATCCAAACATACGCACACTTCAAGGAAATTGTCCTTAAAACCCATAAAGATTTATTGCATCCTGGTATCGAAAAAGTCACATTAATTTTTAAAGAAAAATTTTACTACCCTGACCATCAGAATTTAATACAAAATATTATAAACGAATGTGAAGTATGTAACATAGCCAAAACCGAACACAGAGATACAAATCTTTCATTTGAAACTACTTCAGAAATATTCAACCCCAGAGAAAAATATGTCATGGATTTTTATTTAATTGATCATAAACAATTTCTAACATGTATAGGCATATATTCAAAATACGCAGCATTAATAGAAGTTAACAGCAGAGATTGTCTGAAGCAAAACGAGCGATTCTTCAAGTTTTCAACCAAATGGGTAAACCCATCGAAATCAAAGCAGACAAAGATTCAGCATTTATGTGCGCAGCCTTTCAATTATGGCTACAGTCTGAAGATGTAAAATTAACTTTTACCACATGCAAGAATGGAATTTCTGATATTGAGAGATTTCATAAAAAAGTCAATGAAAAACTGAGAATAATCAATAGCGAATCTAACCCAGAAAATAAACTGACAAAATTTAAAACAATTCTTTACACATATAATCATAAAACTAAGCATAATACAATTGGTAGAACACCAGCTGATATATTTATATATGCCGGTGCCCCCGCATATGACACTCAAGCTAATAAAGCGAATAGAATAGTAAATCTTAACGAAAAACGTCAAGACTTTGAAATAGATAGTAGATTTAAAGAAGCACTGTTAGTTAGAGCTGAAACCACTACACCCTTTAAGAAAACAGAAATTTTAAAACAAATAGACGAGAAACACTTTGAAGAAACGAACAGAGGTAGAAAAATAACCCATTATAAATCTAAATTCAAAAAGAAAAAGAAAAGTCATTTAAGTAAATACGATAATTCCAGATCATTTGACCAGCACAGCCAGATCAACGTAAATTATCAGCATGTCTAATATTATTCTTATTAAATATCTTTGTCCGAGAAATCAACGCTCAAAGCATAGAAATAAATCCGATTGATGCCAAAAACGGCTACCTAATATTCAAAACATGAGAGATACATTTACTAATAAAATACTAATATCATTATCTGTCCGTAAACATAACTAAAACTGAACAAACTTATTATGAACTAATTAAACAAGCAGTAAAATTCGAAACATTGCCACAAATAAAATATATATAACTGAAAAACTAGAAAGAGAAATGAATGGCATAAGAATAGCAAAACGCAGTAAACGCGGACTAGCTAATTTTATGGGTACCATCTACAAATATTTATTCGGCACATTGACCAACAAGACAAAGAAGAACTCGAATCCAAAATGAATAACTTGGCAGAAAATAGCGTTCAGAATTGAACCATGTAATAGAAGCAGTAAATAAAGGTATAGTAATAATAAACGAGTTAAGTCAAATAAATGAAGGAGATCAAAGATAAGCACTACTTATTTTTAACCTTCAAGAGTTCACAGAATACGTAGAAGACATAGAATTAGGAATGCAGTTAACGAGACTCGGAATCTTTAACCCAAAGCTATTAAACCTGACACCTTACAATATGTAAACTCAGAAAAACTTTTAAACATAAAAACATCCACATGGTTAAAAACCGATTCAAATGAAATTCTGATAATTTCCCACATTCCTAGAGAAATAATTAAGACACTTATTTTCGAGATTTTACCATATCCCGATAAGGATGATAATATATTAACAGAAGTAGTTCAAGACAAATATTTCATGCAAGATGCACAAGCCTACACGGCTGATACAAAAGAGTTAGTCACAAATAAATACATATCAGGAATTTTAAATCAAATAAAAACAGAATGCAGTTATACAAAAACTCGCAAGAATTTTGAGCTAAATTATATCGAACCAAACATACCAATTACTTGGAATATACCAAGGACACTATTAAAATAAGATTGTATGAATAGGGAAATAATAATCCAAGGCAATAATCTTATTAAAGGGTCAAACTGTTCGATGCAGTTAGACGAAATAATAATTTCAAGTACAATGTCAGATTACACACAAACTATTTATGTAAATAACAATGTAACAAAATTAGAACCTGTATCTTACATACAAACAAAAGAAATTATAAAACATCACACTCAAATGTATAACACGTTCCAAATTATAATAATAACAATACTTTGTACAATCATAACCGCCATAATAGTGTTATATGATTTACAAATTTAAAGCAATACCTCAAAGAATTATTATAAAATATAAGAAACATAAAGAAGATACATTAAACGAAGAACCAGTTCACTTACAAACGCAAGAAAATATTATAAGTAACAGTAATTCAAAAGAAACCGATAATATTGTAATTTGTAGAACACCTACATTATATCCAAAAGTATCCGATTGAGGACAGGCTAATTTCTTAGGGATGGGGAAGTGACATATGTAACACACCCACAATCCATACACAACATATACTAAGCTCTTACATACACTCGCATAGTATATAACATATGTCTACAGCAACCAATATCACCCCTTATACATAAGCGCAATATATAAACTCTGTAACATAATACACCCTAAGCAGGAACGATAAGAAACACATAAATACTGTAACAGTAAACTTTAGAACCCCAAAATTATAAATTTTTGGCGACAATAACAATTTCGGCGTGGGACCGATCATAAAATCAATTATAAACATCCGCCGCAAACGTTATTCCCACCAAATGCATAAATAGCCAACGCAGCACAAACTCAGGCTCTTAGAATATTCCAGAAACTCATAAAAAGAGTAAATAATAAAGAGCATTGTTAAAAGAGCAAAAGCTCATGATCCAGAAAGCTCAAGCCGAGGTTTGCTAAGCGTTGACTCCAGTTTTAAGATTGAGTTTTACAGTTCAAGTCTACCAGTCAAAGTTGAGTTTTACAAGACACTTCTACCCGTCCAGTTGTATCTTCAACGAATTGTAAATTCCATTTAAGTTAAGTGCTGTTTGAAATAAAATTATATTTTTTTCAAACATCGCGTCTTAATTTATTTCATTATATATAAATTATTCTATCGATTAATATTGATATGCAACGTACAAAAATTAAAGTTAAATGGCAAGCCTGATCATGGGTTCAGGGCCACAGAGTTGAAACGCACTTTTGGTTTGTCAGTTATAATTCAAATCTTAATTCAAATAAAATGCGAGTCGCAACATTCCGCCCACCGTAAAACTATCCCATAGTTTTACCTAAAACGTCAAGAATAGCAAGCTTAGATAGGCTTGCGAAGACAATGGTTCCCGCCTTCGCCAGGTGTCTGTGTTGAATTCATAGTACCCAGTAGGAAATGATTGGGTGTAAGTGATTCCGGTTCATCGACACTTACTAGCACATGCGTTAGCGGTCTACTATTTATAATGTTCTCGGCTTCTGTTATTAGACTTCTCAGAGTCTGAACTCTAGGTGCCTGCTCCTTTAGTATGACTTTTCACACGCGCTTTGTTGTTTGGACTAAACGCTCCTAGCATCCGCCTGAACTGGGATTACTTGGACAATTTAATGTCTTTCCCTGCTGACTCTGTTTTTATATATTCCCAGTCAAATATATCTTTTGTCTTTCTTATCTCGTTATCCACTCCAACGAAGTTTGTGCCCATGTCAGTTCTTATGACGCTAGGAATACCTCTTCTGTTCACAAAGTTTCTTATGACCATGAGACATGCGTCAGAGGACAAGTCTTCTGCTAGCTCTAAATGAATAGCTCTGACTATCAAACAGGTGAATAAGGCTACCCAGCGTTTTTCATGCCGACGACCAACAGTAACTAGTACGGGTTCAAAATAGTCAAGTCCGGTAAAAGTAAATGGTCGATTATATGGCGTAACTCGGTCCAGTGGCAGTTGTCCCATCAAGGCTGGAACTGGCTTCGCGCTCAGATTTTTACAAAATTGACACGATGTTTTAGCGCGCTTAACAATGCAGCGTAAGTCGATCACCCAGAATTTGCGTCGTATTTCATTAACGATTAACTCGCCATTCTGGTGATGATATATCTCGTGGCAGTACTGAACGATCAAATTGGTTAGCCCGTGCCCCTTTGGTAGTATCACGGGCTGCCGTGCGCTTTGAGGCAATATGGAAGCATAATCAAGCCTCCCATGTACGGAGAGTACACCATGCTCGTTTAATTTAGGCGAGAATGCGTAAATCGTACTGCCTTTCGATACTAAGCTGTTTTTTTGCAGCTCGCTAATTTCTTCTTTAAACGACTGCGACTGAGCCAGTCTGCACAATGTCCGTTCCGCCTGACGCAGCTCCACGAATGACAATTCACCTGTTGCGCTCCTGTCCTTGGGGTGTCGTGTGCGTTCCACGAATCTTAGTATCCATCCAACCGTTCGTTTCAGACGAAGATATTTGGAAAAACGTCCCATGTCAATCAGTACTTCAGACCCCACATGCAGGATGGTTTTACGTCTTTCCGCTGAGTCCTTTATAGAATGTGTCAGTTTTGTTTGACAAGGCCATAGTGATTCTGGACCCATTAGAAATATGGGCCTGCTTACTAGTTTTGGTAGCCTTGTCCGCTGGATTTAGCTGTGTTGGCACCCAGCGCCACCCAGATTCCAAAATCTCGCTTGCACGGTGTGCTATAAACTGTTTGTATTGTCGTTGGTTAGAACAAATCCATGAAAGCACTGTTCGGGAGTCAGACCACATTACTGACTGCTTTACTCTTATGTCGTGACTCTTCAATATTAAGGTCCCTAAACGAGTGCCTAGAACAGCTGCTTGCAGCTCCAATCTCGGCACCGACAACAGCTTCAGTGGTGCACATCTAGTCTTGCCAGCAATAAACGATATCTCGATTTCAGTTCCATTAACGATTCGTTAATACGCAACTGCCGCAAATGCCTTCTCGCTTGCATCAACGAAAAAGTGAATCTTAATGCTTGTTTCTGGCAACAAAAAATTTGAGGAGTAACACCGCGCCATTTTAAAGCAGTTTACTGTTTCTAGCTGTCCCAGCCACTGTACAAATCGGTCAAATAGCTTGTCTGGTATTGGATCGTTCCAACATATACCTGTACGCCACACGTCTTGCACCAGTATTTTGCCGCATATCATTAGGTCAGCAAGCATGCCAAGCATGCTTTGCTATCCAACTGTACTGTAGCTTGTATATCGTTGCTCTCATTTTCATACAGGCTATGCTGAACTTTAGCTGAGTTAGAAACAAAACCTCTTAATTCAAAATGAGTCAGTCCGTGGACTTGCTTGACTTCCTTGCTGAGGGCGTATGCATTTTCTTCCGAATCAAAACTTGCCACAAAGTCGTCGACGTAATGATTCGATACAATTGCTTTTATAACCTCGTTTCCAAAGTCAGTAGCATTTTGTGCATTTATATTTTTGACATATTGAGCGCAACAGGGGGAACATGCAGCTCCGAAGATCATAACCTGCATCTTGTAAGTCTCGACCTCATCCGAACTGTTGCCATGTCGCCATAGAAATCGCAATGAGTCCTGATCTGACTCTCTCACTCGTACCTGTAAGAACATTTTCTTGATGTCTGCGCATACAGCAATCATACCCGGCCGGAAATGAAAAAATATTTGAGTTAATGGTAGGTTTTCGTCCGGTCCTTTCAGCAAGTTAGTATTTAAGGAAATTCCATCCACCATAGCAGCCGCATCAAAAACAAATCTCATCTTTTTGGGCTTGTTTACATTGTGGACGCCGAAATGCGGCAAGTATCAAGTACCTGGACCGACCTGGTTCGCTTCCTCTTTTGGTAGCTTAACAGCGTATCCCTTTTTTACTAGATCCATATGTCATATTGCTCTTCTTGATGAGAATTTCGTACTTTGTTTTCAATGGCAAGCAATCTTTTTAGCCATGTCGTAGCTATCGGGCAATTTTACATTATCTACTGATCATATAAGACCAGTTTCATAAGCGCTGTCCAGTTTTGTTGTTGTTTCTGCTAACAGTTTTCGAGCTCGAATTACATCATTCGTTTCCAAAGGTTTCTCTGGTACCTTGACCCCAAAGTTCTCTGTTGTAAAATAATCGGACATTAGCTTAGGCATGTAGGCATTATCAAGGTTATTTTCGATTTTACACGCATGCAGTACTACCGACAATCGTGCGGACGTTGACGATCGAAATGGCTGTGTCGATCCATACACTAGCCAATCTAATGGGGTCTTAGATGCAGTTAAGTCGCCACCCAAACAGATGCTCTTGAATGTTTTTGTCAAATGACAATTGTCTACTCCAATTAGAAGCATCGGTTCCGCATTTGCATATCCCTTAATAGGTAGCTGTTTCATTCGCGATCCAGTTTAACCACAGCTTCTCTTTTGGCTCGTTTATACTAATACTCTTCGTCTACAAAATCGAATGTTTCCACTACCAATCCATTTGGTCCAGTAACCTTCACCGGAAGGACCTTGAATAATAACTTGGAAGTTCCTACTTTGATAGTATTGACATTAACTACGTCTTCAGATGTCCCCTGTTAATTATTAACATTTGGCTTGATCTTATTTTTGTGTAGCATTTGATTAAGATACAACTTGCAATTGCCTACGACACATTCTCGCTTCCTTTGGCAAGAATTCAAATTATGCAGACATCCATAACACAAATATGATTTTCTCACCAATGCCCACCTATCCTCGATGTTTGTCTGTGCGAACAACTCGCATCTGTCCAGCATGTGGTTTCCTTAGCAGCGAGGGCATCTATCATGTGTCCTTGTTTGCGGTGCATCAGTGCTGGTTTGCATCTGTAGCTTCTGATTACTACGCTGATCACAATCACGTTGCGTTATTGTTGCGTGCCAAGCACGCGGGTTCACTACATGTTAATAGAACCGCCCACTTTCCCACAAATTTATATCTTTCAAATTTGTATTATTAGTAAAAATAGTGAGTTTAGCGCGATGCGCGTGCGTTTATTAAACAGTGTGGTGACCGCCAGTTTTCAATGCAACTCACCAAGTGTAATTTTTCGATACAAACATATATATATATATATATATCTTATTCTATCGATTAATATTGATATGCAACGTAAAAAATTAAAGTTAAATGGCAAGCATGGGTTCAGGGCCACAGAGTTAATACGCACTTTTGCTTTGTCAGTTATAATTCAAATCTTAATTTAAATAAAATGCGACTCGCAACAACAGATGTGACAAATTTTGCCTTATGCCACTTAATTAACGCCAGGGCCATTGATAAGTATATGCGTGAAATTGGGGACAACCGCATTAGTCACTTTTGGATTCCTTATACACCAATGCCCCAAACTGAAATTTTGTTTCCTTTGTAGGATTCTTATCGTAAAAATCTGCAAACGATTTAGAACTTTTTGGATTTTCCTTTTGATCGTGCGAAATTGCCATAATTTAAGTCATTTTAAATTTTTACTCCCTGAATCCATTGAAATTGATAAAAAAGGGTAAAAGGGTTATGCGCAAATGTATGTTACAGGCAGAAGGAGGCATCTCCAGCTCCATAAAGTCAATATGTTCTTCATCAGCATCAACAGCCCATGGCATGCGCAGATCATAAAATCGATAAGAATCTACAACAACCTCAATTTGTTTAAACTTTTTTCAAAGAATATGGAAGCTATAGGCATAAAATTTGATTTAACTAAATATTTTACTATACTATATTATCGCACTGAAAAATCTATTGCAAAAAGTTTTATCGGCTAAGAAACACAGAATTTATTATGTACAACCCGTGGTTAAATTAAACAAACTACAGTTCGCAGCTGGCTTCGGAATATCTCCGGCTCGGGCGGTTCCGACTTGGGTAATCTTACTTGTTACATATTTTCAATGGGTTCAGGGCATATAAAAAGACTACGAATGCTCGTGTTCGATTTTTTGACTGGCATAGGTCATGACTTATTGACTACTGTATCGCGTGTTAAACAAAATTTGAACCTTCAGATTTTCAAGCATGTTAATTAACCGCGCATACATATACATATGTAATGCATGTCTACTAGTAGTATCCTCTATAATATTGTATAAAAAACCGCTTAATCTTAAAATTATTTTAAATAATTGTTTAATTAGTATAGATGGAGTCTAATCAAAAGTGAATGACATGACGATAAGCATTATCTGTGGTCTATTTATAATAATGTTGTTTGATTTGTCAGTAGTACAAGTTGAGCCACTCAATTGATCAGTTGAGCAAAATGTTGCTTACGTTGCTTGGAAGTGCTTTGTTACTGGTGGCAGTATGGATGCTGTTACGGCACATAAATCGAACATACTTTATCCTGTCTCTGGCAAAGCGCATACAGACACAGGATGGTAGTCCTCTAGAAAGCAAAGTGTCTGTGCTGCCCGGCAAAACGAATTTTGGTAATAATTTTGATATACTGAATATGACGCCGTGTAAGTAGAGACAGTTTTATAAGGAAATCGATTATGATAAGTGTCTAATACAGCAATGGTGTTTCAATTTGTTCGTGATGCTTATGTCAAGACCGGAGGACGCAGCTATATTTGGTACTTTTTGTTTGCGCCTATGTATAATGTGGTACGTGCTGAAGATGCCGAAGAAATCCTTCAGAGCCCGCAGTTAATAACCAAGAACGTTGTATACGACTTGCTAAAGCCCTTTATGGGTGATGGTTTGCTTATTAGCACAGGTAAGAAATTCCCCAAATTCACTAATTGTAAGCCTATTCAATTTTATATTCTTAGATCAAAAGTGGCATTTACGGCGAAAGATGTTGACACCGGCTTTTCATTTTAATGTCCTGCAACAGTTTTTAGAAATATTCAAGTGCGTTGCTTTAGGCTATGTCACTGTTGCATAGTTTAATTACTGCCCCACTTTCTGGACTATTTCAGGGAGGAATGTCATAAACTAGTGAATGTGTTAAATCATAATCTGGGCGACGAATTGGATCTTAATCAGCTAATTCCACAGTTCACACTTAACAATGTTTGCGGTATGTTTTAGAGTAAAGAACGCTTGATTTTATACATGTGATTTGTCGCACCACTATTTTTTGTACACTCTATATCCATTTAAAATGGTTAAAAAGAAAATATTGAAAATTTATGTATCTCAGGTATGCACAACACATACATAGAATTGATAACCGTAATTGTGGAACGTACATTAATTACATCAAAGTCACTAAAAAGAATAACTACTGTCAAGGACAATATATAGTTATATAAGATGAGTAGCCACGATTGATTGATTGATTTTGATTGATTTTCACAAAATTGAAAACGACATACATTAGTTATCTTGCGCCAAAAAGAATTTTTTTCAAGAATCATCCAAGAATTGCAAAAGCTAATCGGCTTTAAATTGAAAAAATAGTTTCTGTCATTACTACATCACTATATCAGGTCGTCGAGCTATGTAGGTTTAGCCAGTCAGTTTTTATGATCGCCTTGATTTCGAAACTATAAAAGCAAGAGACCTAACCATTTCGATTTAATATTTTGTTTTGTTCTTCCAAAGTCGAAAAAAACCGATATACCTTAAAGCTTTCATCGATAAAGCGTGTATATTTCTGACAATTTTAAAGATAGATAGGAAAGCTATGTCTTCCACAGTTTTAGAGGTAGATACGCCGCAGATTACTGGTGAGCTCCTTTAAATATCGGTAAATTTAAAATTTCTAAAAACCGAAATTTTCCAATGCAAATCGATCTTAAGACTTGGTTTTCTTAGTATATCTCGGAAACTTTTTTGTATTTAATATATTCTTGCTAAGCAGACGCAGATCAATAAAACTTCCGATTATGTATTCCTCCCCCCACTCACCTTAAATACAAAAAGACTAAATTAATGTTGAATTGAATGATCTTGTTAGGTCTTGAAAATTATATAAATATCACCCTTTAAGTTTAGGAGTTACTTAAGAAATGAGTTTCCAGCGCATAGCAGATAGAGAGAAATTGTCAAGCTCCCCTACCCTAGCCAGTTTTTGAGCCACGCGCCTAACTGTTGACTCTTCGCTCTCACTGCTTAGAATTCCGATCTAGATGAACACCGAGAGTATAGTCTATACAGCTCTTAATGCACACACATACATATGTATATATGTAGTTATGAGCACACAAGTCGAGCAATGCTTTGCTCTTTCGCTTAGACTCATTCTCACTTGTTTTTATTTTACAGAAACTGCCTTGGGTGTAAAACTTGATGATATGGCAGAAGGCGCACGGTATCGTAAAGCAATTAATGCTTTGGAGGCTGTTATGGTTGAACGCATTTGCAATCCACTGCTGTACTTAAGGCCATACTTTTACATTTACGGCAGTCATAGAAAGCACGTGAAGAATTTAGAGATAGCACATAGCTTTTCGAGTCGCATAATTGAGCGAAAGCGACAGCAAAAGAAAAAACAAAAAACCGAATTTGTGGGAGAAGATCGAAGGAAGCAGCGCTATGCGATGCTTCACACACTTTTAGAAGCAGAAAATGAAGGTCTAATTACACATCAGGGAATTTGTGATGAAGTCAACACGTTCATGTTCGAAGGTTACGACACTACATCTACGTGTCTTATCTTCACCCTGCTTATGCTAGCTCTACATGAAGATGTGCAAGATCGTTGCTTTGAGGAGTTACAGAACCTCTCCAAAAAGGACATTGAATTTAATGTACTTAATTTTAATGAATTGGTCTACTTGGAATGTGTTATAAAGGAGTCTTTGCGTCTTTTTCCGCCCGTTCCTTTTTTGGGACGAGTGTGTACAGAAAAGTGTGTGGTAAACGGTTTAATTATGCCAAAGGACACACAAATCAATTTACATGTATTTGATATAATGAGAGATCCATGCCACTTTCCGCAACCCTCGCAATTTCAGCCAGAACGTTTCCTGCAACAAAACGCTATAGGTCGCCATCCGTTTTCCTTTATCCCTTTTAGTGCTGGACAACGAAATTGTATCGGACAAAAATTCGCTCTATTGGAGATAAAAGTTCTGTTAGTCTCCATATTAAAGAACTTTAAACTGTTACCTATAACTCGGCTTGAGGATATAATTTTTGAATACGGTATTGTGTTACGTTCACAAAAAAAAGTGAGCATTAAATTGAAAACTCGCCAGGGCTAAAATAAGATACATTTATTGGAATAAAATAATATTTCAAAAGTTTGGAAGAACAACTTATTTTTTATATAGACTTGTCCACAGCAGATCGAGTTTCTTTATATATAATTTATACATATGACCAAAAACGAATCCCGTTTCCCTTATAGCGATATAAATCTAAAACACCGAAACTTCTAATAGTAATATAGAAGGTATTAAAAAATTTGTGTGTTTGTATATATGCGTGTGTAATTTTGTGTATGCAATGACGGCTCGTAGCTGTGTTCAAGGTATTTTCTAGTCGGGTATTCTGGATATTTTCTTCCGACTTGTTATACTTGTTTCGCAGTGTTCCTCTTTTTTCGTCGATATTCAAAATATACACATATAAGAAATGCGATTTAAATTAAATTTTAATTTTTGCAATGTTTTATAACATAAATGTAAACGCATATAAAGAAAAATTTATGTGCATGATGTAGTGGGAGTAAATGTAAGGGAGGGGAAATCGCCAAAGCCATGGAATACGTCAGCCGCCAGTGCCAATTTATGGGCGATGGGCAACAAAATTTAAATCCGGAAGGGCGGGTACGTCGTGGCCGATAACACCAGGCCTGCCAACTTGCTCGGTCAGTTTCGTGTGTATGTTCGTATGTAGTTGTGAGTGTAGGCTGCTTGTGTAGGAAATTTTGTACCGTCTAAGGGCAGGGTTGAGGTTACCCACTCCTGGGTACACTGAGCTAGCCGTGGTTGCCCACCGAGAGAAAGCAGACGTGTTACAAACATTAAGCCTGCAGTACAACACAAAACCGCATATTTCCACTTACAAAATAAATTTAAATGAATTATAACTTTTGCGCCAAAAGAGTCCGATACTAATTTTCGATAGTAAAAAACAATCATCAGTTGTTCCCAAAGTGTTACCGATACTCTTAATTCATTGACATCGTTTTCAACAATTTACTCATTTAGCACTGTTAAATATTTAATTTGGACCTTCATGAATAACAGTAAACAATTACCCTTTTCGGCGCCAAAAATTATTCATGGAGCAAAACTACATCGATTTAGTAAAAACATGGATTATTTGGACTTAAAAAATATTTACCAAACAAAGATTTATGTAGAACTTCTTTATATACAAGCCCTAAGCTAGACAATTACCAACCAGTTTTTTGGGCCCATCTTAAAATGTTTACTCATTTGGGAATGTTAGACGGTTTTTGTGTTTTATAAATTAAGAAAGAAATTCGGGTAAAAAGTCTATTTACGCAGCTATTATGAGTGCAAAACTACATAATTAATATTTATATGTATTTATAGATTTGATTTTGTTTTTAGCTGTTACGCTGTGTATACCCTACACTGTATACTTGAATTAGTCGGTTTATTTATACAGCTGTACAATTATCATATTATAATGACAGTGCTACAGTAAACACAGAGTAAGTAAGGAGAAGATTGAATGGGTGCATATTTATTTTAATCAAAACAATTTTAATTAATATTGTGTGTTCAGGCTGCATCACCATGTTACTACGTCTGCCGCTATTGTTAGCGCGATTTCTACACAATGGACGATTGCGGCTGCTGTTTCTAGCGCTTATTATTCTGCTCGTATGTGGCATAATTTTTACTCACAGATGGCAATCGGATTTGCAGTTCTGTTTTATGGATAGAGAGCAAACGGTGTCGGCATCCAAAACACCACTGATGGGTGCAAATGTGCCGGTACCAAGCATTCTGGATGATGTGCTGTTAACGGATCCCAAACCAATACCTGGACGCAGCATATTTTTCCATGAGACAAGTTGCCACAGGCCGAAACGCAAAAAGCAGCGTGTTGGCCAAAACCCTGATTCACAGTACAATATGTTGCAGTTGACGGCACGTCAGGCTTGTGCCATTGAATCTGCCGCATTGCATAACCCGAATTTTCAAGTTTTTGTTTTGTTTGCCGGTCCCACCTATCGTCACTACGGCAACAACAGCCAACACCAGCCGATCATCGATGCCATACTTAGCTACAAAAATGTGCAGCTTCGACAATTAAATCTTTGGCGCTATGCCGCCGGTACGCCTATTGAAGGATGGCTTGAGGATGGTAGCTTATTTCGCTCGAGGTGGGGAACATCTTAGATCAATTGCATAATTTAACAACTTAAATATATGTCTTTCAGCTATCTTTTTTCGCACATATCGGATTTTCTGAGATTTTTAACGTTGTATCGTTATGGCGGGATCTATCTGGATATGGATGTGGTGATGCTTCGCAGCATGGAGGATGTACCACCTAACTTTACAGGCGCCGAGTCTAATACACATTTGGCTGCTGGTGTAATAAGTTTGGCCCCGACTGGGTTTGGTCATGAGATTGCCGAGTCTTGTCTACGTGACTTTCAGTTACATTTCGATGGTAGTGACTGGGGTAATAATGGTCCTGGGGTAATAACGCGTGTGGCACAAAAAATTTGTGCCACAAATGATATCTCGATGATGCTTGAAAATCGCAGGCGTTGCATGGGCTTTAAGGTATTTGATCGCAATGCGTTTTATGCTGTACCATGGAAGCACTGGCGACACTTCTTCGAACCACAGCTGCTGGAGCAGACGCTGGCGCACACAAAGGACTCGTATTTGGTTCATGTGTGGAATAAGCATTCCAAGCATCTGGCCATTAAGGTCGGCTCGAGTACCGCTTATGGGAAGTATGCGGAGGAGCATTGCCCCAAAGCTTATGCGGCAGCAGGTGATTATTTTTAAAAAGTTATTCAATTGAACAAACCAAAGAGTTAAACAAAACAGAGTTCAGTTATTTAGTTGTATAAGTTAAGTTAAGTTCAATTGTTAATATTTTTGTTGGCAAATCTCATTTCAAGAGCTTCTCGAAATACGCACAACCATTTAACACGAATATAAAGTAGTTTCAATGCATTATTAGTATAAATCAATGTGCAGTGAATTTCAAAAGGAAACATTTTATATATACTTATTTAAATTAGACTTTCTTTTAAAGAGGATTATTATAATTTTTTCTAATGCTGAACGTACGAACATGTAAAAAATATCTAATAGTTAATGTGAATGTGTTAATGAATAAGAAAAAAAACTAAATCAATATCTTTGGCTTACCAAAAATGCTATATCCTTTTGATGTGAGATAGAACTCCACTCATATTTAAAACAACATTTCCACTATAATGTAAAATCTATAATGTAAAATCTAAAATGTAAAATTTTAATACGGTTTGCGAGGGTATTTACTTTAAACATGTTTGTGACCGTCCCATTGAATAGAATATAAATATTTGTTTTTATTCAAAAGAGTACGCGAATAGCTCGTCGATTTACATTTTTGTCGGTATTCCAGTCTATGTCGATTTATTTTTATGAATGTATACAAACTTTTATATGTACCATATTGCTACCATATTTTTTAAAATCTGTGAATATTAAAATATGAACGCAAAATAGTCTTGGATTGTAATTACAACTTCATATAGGCTTTAATCGTGTATACGGAGTTATGTGAAGCATTGTCTGTAAATGTTGATATTTTTGCAAATTGAAAGAACCCAAGTTTTTAACCTCATATTTTGTACATATTAAAAGCTTTAATGTAAAAGAAAATGCATTTATTTAATAGAGGATTTAATTCTTAACAATTTTGCATTTAAGTTCGATTTGGTGCTAAAATACATAATTAAACGCAAAACAAATTTCTGGTTCCGGCCCGTGAACCAAGTTCCAAAAATCGACGCTATTTGTCCGTTGCTAACTTGTCGCACATAACTTGACGGACATTCACGAACATGAGATTTAGCTCGTTCAATCAACTGAGTGACTAGTTCATAGTTCACAGTCACCGCACAATAACAAACACACTTTAATTGTGTGGCAACTCTGCTTTGCTTTGCACGTAAGTTTTCAACTCCCAAACAAAATATTTGTTTAAATTTTCAAATATGGCAGGCAAGATGGCAAAATTTTTGGGAATCAATCGCTTAGGCAGGCTGTTCCAGGCTATACGCGAAGCCGGTGGCCCTAAACAAGCCTTCTTAAAGCTGTACAGGTAAGCAAGCCAATGCCCATCGCTCTCTTATATAAGTTGCAAATTTGCCTCAATTCCAAAACAAACAGAAATGATGACCTCAAGACGGGCACCCTGGTCGGCATAGACAAATACGGCAATAGGTACTTTGAGAATCCCTACTACTTCTACGGCAGAAATCGCTGGGTGGAATTTTCGCCACACGTGAACATGGACTACGATGGCTCACAGATACCCGCCGAATGGTTCGGCTGGATGCACTACAAGGTGATTTCTATCCGTTTTATCCTTAAACTTGAATCTATATTGTCTTTTCTTTTTTACTGCAGACCGACTTGCCGCCCATACGCGATGGCTGCAGGCCCAAACATAAATGGATTGCCGATCACAGTGAGAATCTGTCGGGCACCAAGGGTAACGAAATATCCTCTCAAATCTGAACTAAATTATTAATATCTTTATCTTTTAGAGGCTTACATGCCCTATTCGACAACACCGCCCAAGGTGGAGGCTTGGAATCCATCTGCGAAGAAGTAGCTCCAAGCTCCAAGCTTAGAAATTCTTTAGCTTAAAGTTATAATTTTAAAAAATGCAACTGCAAATGGATCGATTCTAAAAGGTGCCAATAAAATTGCTTTTTGCTGAGCAGCTTTATTTGCAAAAGGAGGTCCTTAAATTTATATATAGAGTTCTTATGTAAACTACGTTAGCAGCTAGATCAAATCCGGCTTAGCTTAAACTTATTTCAAATCCTCAATCCTTCATTCTTCTATGATAATCTCATTGTCTTTGAGCGCCTTCTTAGCGCGACGCTTGTACTTCTTTGACGTGTCGGCGCACTTGGTGGTAATCGTGGCTCTTATGTTACGCTCCTTACCGCCGGTGCGATTGCGCACGCTAACAACAATGTCGTCGACGCGGCGCTGATCCAACATCTTCTTGGCTGGCCGCTCGCGTCCATAGAACGCCGGCGATGGCTTGCCCGTTAGCGTGTGCGTGGCCAGCTCGTCGCTGCTAAAGAGGGCGGCAAGCAGGCAGCGCGTTGCAACTTGTGGACTGGTCCAGAACACTTGGCCGTACTCCTTGGCGGTAATGCGTGTGCCATTGGGACCCAGCACATACTCTGACCTGCCGTCTTCCAGCTCTATTCGCTGTGGATAGTGCGCCAGACTCTTGGCATTCTCGATATCCACATGAGATTCACTCGAACTGCTGGACATATCGTGCCGTGGCCGCTTCGAGGGTGGTGGTGGCGCATCTTCAAACTCGTCCTCCGGCTCCGGCTCCGGTTCCGGTTCGTCGCCATCGTAGCGTCGATTCAGCGTCTGCAACATAGTGGTCAGTCGGCCAAAGAGCTGCATGTAGTGCTGCTGGCTCTTGTTGATTTTGGCCACACGCTCCTTGAACTCGGGTTCAACGGGGGGCAGCGGTTCCACGTCTGGTTTGCGGTCACGTGAGCTGCCGGCCATAGCAACGACTTCTACATTGATAATGCGCCGATCCTGTGACTCGCTTTGGGCCGCTGTCCTGGGCGGCCTTCTATTGGACGGTAGCTGCAGTTGGGCCAGCGGACGCGGTCTTACAACCTGTTTTCGCATCAAACTCTGTTGCTTGTAAAGCTCATAGTTGATGTACTTCTCAATGTCCATCCTCTCTGCGGTAAATCTCTGCAGATAGCTATAATTGATTGCCGGCGCGACCAATCCGTAATAATAGGGCACACGATGTGGTCCAAACTGGCCGATAAACTGTTGATAGGGATGCGAATATGGTGGATGTGTAAACGGCACAACGGGAAATAAATTACGAGGCTGCGTATTCAGGCTGGGATCCGTGTAAGCTGTTACTACTGCGCGAACTGGTTGCGGTTGCGTCTGCGCGCTGTGAAGAACTGGCATGCAAATTCCTTCGGCGTTGCCGTTTTTATACATAAAATTACGATTAGGATTCGCCATGATTCCGCGGCAGGTAGTAGTAACAGGTAAACCAATCTCGCGCAGCTGTAAAGGTTTTTCCTTTTTGTATTTCTTTTGCGGAAAATATGTTAAGCTAGAATTACAGTTGGCCTTGGCAACTCCTTTGCAAATTGCGGATTTTATGATGCATGATTAACTGTTATTCCCTTTTGACAGATGGCCAGTAGAGTTGTCAAATGGCAAAATCTCAATAAACTGCGCCAGCGGTAATTTGAATGCTTGCTTAAGATTTAAATTTTGGAAATGTTTGTTTATTTTCAGAAATTAAAAGTCGTTAAATAGTCGTATTCGCATTCTCAAATTTAATTTTTATACTCGTTCGCGAAGTGAAAAGAGTATATTGGTTTTGTGCATTGTCCGTCTTGCTGACCGTCTGTCCGTATGAACGCAATTATTTTCGCCGCTATTGAAGCTAGAGAATTGAAATTTAGATATACATATACTTGTGTGTACCCGCGCCAGATAAAGTGTTAAGGATTTTGATCTGCGCCCACTGGGGGCGTGGCAAACCGGTAGCATGTAAAAGCGCAAATCGATAAAATCCACAATTTTAAAGCTAGAGTCACCAAACTTGGTATGTATAGGTGACCTCCCCAAAAGATTGCGACCTTGAAATCCCAGTCACGCAAAAATCGGATATGCATATATCTCCCACGGTTTTTGAGCTAAAGTCACCAAATTTTGCATATATATTGCAGGAATGCTCCCTCAAACATCGCACAACAAATTTCTTGGCCACACCCCCTCTCGCCCCATAATCGCGAAAACCGATATAGCTGAAAGCTCAAATCCATAAGTGTTGCATATTTGCACAATTTGAAAACTAGAGTCACCAAATTTGGTATGTAGATAGCTGGTAACCTCCCTCCCCTCAAACAGTTTTAAAGCTATAGTCACCAAATTTGGAAGGTAGATAACTGGTCAGCTCCTTTGAAGATCGGTAGAAAAATCCCAGCCAATCCCCCTTCCGCCCCCTAAACCGCGAAAATCTATATCTCGTACAGTTTTAAAGCCAGAGACACCAAATTTAATATGTAGATAGCTGCTGACCTCCCCCAAAGATTGCACAATTAACATCCCGGCCATGCCCAATATAACGCCCCCGCTCCGCCGGAAATGCCTATAACTCCCACAGTCTTTAAGCTGGAGTGGGTAGATAAATGACCACCCCTCACCCGCACCCTCCACTCTCTCTCACCCGCAGCACCACACAAATAACAAAATACCGAAATTTTTCCAAATAACAATATTTAAGAACATGAACGAGTATTACGCAGTCGGTAGCGCCCGACTGAAACGTTCTTACTTGTTTCGCATTGCATATGTTTCTGTTTTAAGCATGAAACAATTTCGTTTGGGTTTTGGACGTCTGATTTAGTTAAGAATTCTGTTCATGATTTTAAATGTTGGAGTTTCGGGATTTAATTGGTTCGGCTAAAACCCGTGGTTTTGAGTTAAACAGAATAGACATGTTTACAAAAACTTTTAAATTGGTTCTAATAAATGATGTATCTTATTTAAACATTAATAAAAAACGAAATTATACATCTAAAAAAAGTACATTAATTAATTTTTTAAAATTATAATTATATTTTATACCTTAAGAATTTCGAAATATCGAAATTATGGTTTAGGAAGGCATACATATAAATTATAGAATTGGAATTCTTTAAATTATTCCTTGTTAAAAACACGTTTCTGCGAATTGAGTTTACAGAATCAAACAAAGAGCTCAACAATTGGCATATTCTACCTGACATAAGAAAATTCTGCTTAAAAATTCTATCATGTTTTATGCTCTAATGGCTCTGACATCTGCTAGCGTAAGGGATGCTTTTTTCCGATCAGAGAACCTATATTCGTTTCCCCCTAGTATTTACTCTAAAAGGGATAGTTAAAAATGTATATACGGTGACAACTGGTCTTATTACCTTTACATTAAAACCGGTTTGAGTTACCATTTTAGTTTAGTTTTAAAAATAATACAAACATTTATTTACAAAATATTCAATAATTACATAAAGCTGAAGCACTTAAATATTTTCTAAATTATTAAATAATTTATAGTATTCGTTTGCTACTGATGCTAATGTTATCTAGTAAAAATACTGTCGTTTGACAAAACTCGAATGTCTGGCAACTCTGTTTGGCTTCAAATAACAATTCTTGTTCACGCGCGAAAGGAAGCATGCAGCGCAGAACAAACACAGGCAGAAAAGGAAAAACGCAGTGAAAATTGGTCTCACCCCAGTTGGGATATAGAATCGAAAGTTCCACTTCACAGAGGAATACAACATATATACACGCTTACCTGAAAACAGGACTAGAAGCGAACAGCCGCACGCACACACACTCAAACACTTTTGCTGTATTGGTTGCCAGGTAGCATGTGTAAGTAGTTGGAATGCATTGTACCCGTTGTTGTTGCTCTTGTTGAAAACTGTAAACTACCCCTCTGTTTCTTTTATGTGTCTGCATTTGGATTTTTGCGCGCGTTGTTTGATATTCTGCCGCCAATTTCGTTTAGTTTGCACAGTTGACGCTCATCCTGCCAGACGCACGCAACGCAGGACAGCAGCTAAGAGAGACAAAATGGATCCGCACGTAAGTCCCATTACAGCGCCAGTGCAATTGAAGTTGTTACAATCAATTTGATGATTAGGTACTGCCAGTCAATGGCTCCAATTTCAACAATGTGCGCGACGATTCGCATTGGAACGGCAGGGAGCAGCCGATGCTGCTGACGGCCTGGACGCAGACCGCTGGCGAGGATTTCGAGCTGCTGCGCACCCTAGACAACGATCCACAGGTGGAAGCTGAGAATCGGGCACTGCGCGAGAAGGTGCGCTATTTGGAGGCCAAGCTGCAGGAACACACGGATCTGCTCTCCCAGATCCACGCAACATCCGCACGTATGCAACTGGCCACGGCCACGGTCGCCTCTCCGCCGACGCCGCCCGCGCATCACCCACAGATTTTGACGCCGCCCAGCTCGGTTATATGTGCACCCAGTTCGGGACAACCGCAGCGCTCCGAGATAATTGACTGTAAAATCATTGCGGCCACAAGCGCTGACTGCAGCGATGCAGAGGCCATCGATATACGTTTGGCGGCCGAAAGCCTGAACAGCCTGAGCACTTCTGCAGACTCCGATCGCTT
Organism: Drosophila paramelanica; assembly: GCA_035043915.1. NCBI lineage: Eukaryota > Metazoa > Arthropoda > Insecta > Diptera > Drosophilidae > Drosophila > Drosophila paramelanica. Next base: position 25,440 of record JAWNMO010000200.1, read on the forward strand.
GGAAATTTGCTTGAACAACGAGGAGCAGCAGCAGCAGCAACAGCATCAACAGCAGAAGCAAATGCAGATCAAACGGGAATCAACGACACCGCTTCAGTTGCACAAACGTCGCAAGCTGGAACTGCAGGAGTACAATAATGTAGCTTCACCCCCGCCGCTGCAACCGCAACAACTGCAGCAGCAACAGCAGAACAATGTGCAATACAAGCTGCCCACGCGCCGAAGCAACAGTAAGCCCAGGGAGGCGGAGTGGAAGGGTAACGTCAACTCGGGACAACAGATGACAGAAAACGTGATGGTGTCGATTGGGCCCAATAACACTTGTGTGCCGGCCAGCATCTTCGAAAACATCAATTGGTCCGTTGCCTCGCTGGCCACACGCAAATTGCTGGTGGCGATTTTCGACCGCGAGACGCTCGCCACACACTCGATGACGGGCAAGCCGTCGCCGGCATTCAAGGATCAGCACAAGCCGCTTAAGCAAATGCTTGATCCGCTCAAGATAATGGACATCATATTTGCGGTAACGCGCAAATCGAATGCCAGCGAAAAGGAAGTGCGCAATGCGATCACGACGAAATGCGCTGACGAGAATAAAATGATGAAAATCCAAAAGGGCAAACGTTGTAGTATTGGCGATAAGGAGAATATGCTTTAGAGCTTAAGTTATATATCTATTTAACGTACCAAAAAAGTATCAAGCTGCAGAGTTCAACAAATTTGGGGAATGCCTTTCCACAACTGTAAACCCCAGACAACCTCAGCCACTTTGTATTATGTACAAAACTGAAGATCTCGCAGTTTGTGTTTACGGTTCAAAAAGCCAGTAAAGCAAATACCAACTAAAAACTGATAAAAAAAATAGTTACAAAAAACACACCACCTCATGCAAGAAAGCTGCAAAAAATTGAAAAAACTTTTTCAAATTGGAAACTGACAAGAAACACAAATTGTATATCTAAGTATGAGCAATTTGCTACGATTTGTTTGGCGTAGCTTGTCAAAGTTCCTATGCCTCTTGCATCAGACCAGATAAATAATAGAAAATAGTTAGTCTTAGAGAAAAAAGTTGAATAAATTATTTTAACCAAATTAAACATATTTGTTATATAGTCAATAATATTTTTTAAGTTAAACCCAAAATTACAGCTTAAATGCCAAAACATTTTTAAACAGCGCGCGCCACGTTTTAATTCCAGTACGTAATCATCGATGCGGCACCCGTTTCATTCCACTTTGTAACGCCAGGCATGATGTGTGCATGAGTGTGCCTATGTACGTGTGTCAGTTGGAACGAAACGCTCACCGCTGCTTAACTCAGCTGTTCGCTAATCGAGCAATTTCTGTTCGTCGTGGTGGTGTTTAGGATACTTGAAAATTTTGTGCACATATAAAAAAACTAGATAATCGAAAAGACTTAGGAGAAACTATAAAGCAGTGATTTTCCAAAAGTTTGCTAACCACATTGTTGTTTGCGTCACTTTTGGTTCTTTTAGTTTTTCCTTTCCGTATATAAATTCACAACATTCGCAAAGGATAAACTTTTTCAGGTCTCGCAAAAGAACGTTTAAAACAAAGTGAACTATTTCGCCATGGACATACTCAAGAAAATGTTCCAATCGGAGTTCGAGCAGAAACAGCAGGAGCAAGAGTAAGTTTTTAATGTAAATGCAAATGTTTATGGCGAACTGCGGCTTTTTTTTCAATGAATGGATCGATAAACCAGGCACCAGGCAGGCACCTGCTATGATAGATACATTTTTGCCAGGATATACACAGGCGCAAATGTGTGTGCGCTGTGTGTGTGCGCGCTTGTGTGTGTGTGTGTGTGTGTGTGCGATTTGCGGAGGCTGCGTATTGAAGTAAACTTCCTGCAGCGATTAAGGGTGAGGTGGGGATTAGTATTGGGTGCATGCGTATGTCTGTGTGTGTGTGCTTGCCTTTGGTTGCATTTACATAGTACTGCTAGTAAGCCGCCTGTGTTTTTCTCAGCGCTTCCGCGTCCGCTTGCAACAAGGATGAGTTTCGCAAGCCGCAGTGGTTCGAGGAGGCGGAAACCGACGATGAACTGTTCGATGACGATCGCAAATTTGCGTTCCAAGTCTTCACCAGTCCATTAGAGATGCAGAAGCACTTTGAGCGCCAGTTGCAGCGTATGCTGGAGGCGATGCAGGATAACGATGGTAAGTCAATTCTCCCAACTCACAAAACATAAAAATTAACAAATAAAACCCTTTCGTGACAGATGCTGGAATGGAGCGCAATCTAAGGGAGGATTTCATGAAGCCCGGATTTGAAAGCAAAATACTTAAGGAATTTCAGAAGAAGGAAAATTCGCTGGATACCGACTTGGATGGAGAGTAGGTTTATCCAACAAAGACTGCTTTATCAATATTATAATCGATATACTCGACTTCTTGTCCTGTCCAGAATCTATCCGGATCAGCTGTACTCGTTGATACAGCGTCTGAATGTGGAAGAGGGGCATGAAAACATTTTGCCCTCCAACCAGCGTGGTTTGCGGCGAAGTGCGCCGCGCATGAAGCTCTCGGACGAGGAGATCATCATGGGTCGCATACACGGCACTCTCAATGCTGATGGCGAGCTAAAACCGAGCATATTGCGTCCATCACGCCCGCCGCCGAACGGCAAGCCGAATATAATGACGCCAATGACGCCATTTGGCGGTGTGTTTGACGGCACATACCAGGGCCCGAAAATGTTCAGCCAGAGCGTGATGACGAAGACTGTGCGCAAGCCGGATGGCAGCTATGAGACCACCAAGGTGACTCAGGACTCCAGCGGACAGAAGACCACAACAGTAACGCGCATTGTGGACGGACGCAAGGAGACGGTGGTCAGCCAGGAGGGCACCAAGGGGCACGAGGCGGGCGGCGACCGTCAAGCGTGCATGAATCGCAACATATTTGTGACAAAAGAAGGTTACGCCATGCCACGGAACCTCTGGTGACCAGTGGTGAACAACTATTGCCCCAATCAAGATAAGCGATCAATGCTGCTACTCCAGCGGCAGCAGCAGCAACAACAACAGTATGAAGATAAGCTAAAGCGATTCGTCGGCAACATAGTCCCACACAACATCCAAATTAGAACATATTACATTTTAGTTTACATTCTCTTAAATGTTTGTTGGTGTTTTAGATGAAACGCAATTGAGACAACAGATGACGACGATTATTGAACCATTGATTATTTGAGCAGCGACACACATGAACACACACGAAAATGCAGTCGTTGTTTGTGTATTGTGAGCAGCGCACCAGTTGCGCAACCCACTTTCAGTTCCAGAGCTTACTGCAGGACCCCCACAGCATTGTGAGGCGGGTGGAGGCAACGGCAACCTGACGTCTCGTCTCGTTTCATGCAGGCTCGGAGTTGGTGTGAACGTGATTCTTTTCAGTTTTACCAGTCCGTCTCGGCGCACCAGCAGCACCACCACCACCACTACTCCTAGAAACTGTGTGTGTGTGGCTTGTGCCCAGCCCCATTGGCTGTGGCACTCGGTGGAAACTTATTTATTTTGATTGTATTCTCTTCGTGGTACTATCTGTGTCTCAATGGAGCGTGCAGCATCTAAAGTGCCCGTAGCAAAAACGTTTCGGAAACAAAACTCATTAAACAAAAACATATATTGTATACCGCTTATCAGCATAATTATGCCCTATATATATATGATATATATATTTGATTCGTTTCGATTAATCTTATATATGCACTCCAAATATTTTATGGTTAACGGATATACATCTACTGAACATCAGTTCAATTTTTATATGAATTTATATATTCATTTTTTGTGACTATCAATTTTCTGTTTTTTGTGCATATGATTTTGCATTAATATTTATATAATTACTCGCATATTATTTACAATTATTGCTAATCTACAACTATTTAAGTTGACAATTTTCAAGTTACTAATTAAAAATAGACCGCAATGCAAGCGCATACATATACAATGTGTTAGATATCATTCAAGAAAATGCAAGTGAATAAAGAGTTGTGCAATAAAAAAGTGCAACAAACTATGGATTTATCTATTCAATGGCGTGTTCGGATAAATTAATCATCTTCATATGTTCATAACTGATTAATGTATACTATTAAGTTAGTTGACTAAAGTAAAGATCTTCGATTTTAGTGCCCCAATGATATAATAATGATAATGATTATATTAAGTTGATAATCTTTCAGAAACATAATCCAGTGAGTTTCAAACATTCATTAGTGTTATACTGATAAGTTTTTTTTGTCTATAAAACTAAGACGAGCTCCAGCATTTGAAACATATTCTGGTCCTTAAAACTATAGCCAGTTTACCCTTCAGTGAAGTATGTTGATAGTTATAGGTCTCTTTTTATTTTAATATTGTTATTCAACTAGCTCAATGGGTGTAACATAGTTAGGAATCATACGGCTCCTAATGATGACCGTCATCCTTCTTCACGAAACGCAGGCCGCAGTAGCCGCAGCTGTGATTGCCGGGCTTATCCTAAAATATATTATTTTAATTTGTGCAGAATCGATTTCGTCTCTCACACCTACCAGATTAATGTAGACCTTGGGATGTCCGAGCGGTCCATCGCCGCCGTCGCAGTAGACAACGCGCTCTTCGCACACTTTTGGCGGCACCTCGTCAATCAGCTTGATGCCCCAGTTTTCGTTCACGTAGCGCTTGGCGTTTGTGAAGCGCACGTTGCGGTAGTCGTCCTTGTCGAACACCTAAAACACCAAGATTTTCAGTTGACCCGCAAAGGAATAACAATGTTTGCGTAATCGCGCATCCCCCACAGCTGATAGAGACTCACCTGGCCAGTGTGCGTGACTTTGTCGAGGTCGGTGCGTGTGCTGGAGTGGCGCACGCCGGCCAGGACGGTCAGCTTTGTTGGACTAGAGCGTCCTACTGTGCTTAAACGGCATAAAAACTGCTTGCTGGCCATTTTTCCTAAAATTCGTTTCAAAATTTATTACTAAAATTTAGTTACGTTTTAGAGATGAACAACAACGCACATACCCGTTACTTTTGACAAGTAGTTCGAGTAAAATTAACAAGTCTCACAGCTGATTTCAATTGGAATTAAAATTTAATTATTATTATTAACTTGAGTAAATTTGTACTCTATTTTTTGTATTAATCGCATAATAATAAATAAATCAGTTTAAATAAATGACTTCTTATAACGTTGGTGTGTTATCGATATATTGATTAGAGTTGCTGTTTTGTGGCACCACAGACAGCCACAACCTAAAATACAACTATTTGCAACAGTGTGGCAGCCTTACACATATGCGTTTGAATCCAATTGGATTTTTTTAAAAATTCAAGTACAACGTATTTTTGGTTTGTTTATTTTTTTCTCAATCTCATTCATTTGTTTTTAAAACATATTAATTATAAATATTTTTAATTTCTTGTTATATAATTGTAACTAACTACTATAACTACTGACTATTAAAAAATACTTAAAAATTTAAGTTTTAGGAATAAACCGATTTGTTTTTCAACCAAAGGAATCTTACCATAAAAATATTTATTAAAAGCAAATAATTCTTCGTATTTTGTAGGTAAAATTTCACTGAAAGAAATGTCAAAAATAAAATTTATTTGAATCATCTTTAAAATAAATTATCCTTTGGGTAATAGCCAAAGACAACAAAAATTGTTGAAGCTTATCGCGGCAATTGTTTGTTTTGTGATATAGTGTAATTGAAATAGGATCTATAGCTTCGATATTTTAGTTTCCTTTAATTTGGTCAAAACTTAATTTGCATGCTGGATGACATTGTGTTCATGGTTTAACTTCCGGATGGATTACGGATATTAAATAAATAAATTTAGTGATTGTTTATTTGTTCAGATAAATTATTAAAATTATGAATACTATTTTTAATATGTTAACTACTATTATTAATCTTATTATTATTTTTTATTATTATTGCCATCAGTTAACTCTCGATTTGAGATTCAATCCTGGGCGAGCGGAACCAACTGCGTTCTGTGACGCGGGGTTGTTTCATAATTTAGTTGGCATATTTATTATTATTTGCTGTCATGTAACTGGCCGTGTTCTGTCTATCCTGCTGCTTAAGCACAGCATCCTAAACAAACAATCGATGAGCGCAGGACTAATAAAATTACATGACTGTGCCGTCGAGAGGGGGAGAGACGGACGGGGGTGGGGGTTAGACAGGCATCCTGTTGTGTTTGATTGTGCGCAATTGTTTCAGAGCGCTGCAATTATGCAACTCTCCCTACCCCTGCCCCTGCCCATCCCCATGCCTCGGGTTGCTGGTCAGCACTGGCCAGTCTAACAATATAATTTACAGCGCTTTTGTGTAGCGAGGCGTGAATTCGTTGCCGGAAAACCCAAAACTGAAGCCAGCTTTAAAATGTACGCCAGCAGCGTCAAATCGCATTTGTTGGTCCTGTAATTAAATGCAATTTTCCATTGCGGCAGAAATGATTTTGCTATTTCAATTTGTCCGTCAACCGCAGGCGACCCCTTTTTTGCCACGAGTCCTGATCCTGCCGCTGGTCAGCGGCGGCTGCGCAGCTGTCAATAAGTCAGCGCGTGCGCACAGCAGGAGGCGGAGTCCGTGCCAGGATGCAGGACGAATGTTTTTCGACAGTTTTCACCTTTTGAGTGGCAATTTCGCTGGGTTGTTTTCACAAAAAAGGATTTCAACAAACTTGCATTTACTCCTTTTATCCGTGCGCAATTTACCGTAAAACTCAGCGCTCACATAATACCAAAATGATATTGTACTTTTTGTTTTTTATGGAGAAATTTTGGTTTTATTCTATTTTTTGTGTTTTTTTGTATAGAATTTTCCACATTTGTCAATTGTTTTTATCGCGGTGAAAGTGACAAATTTTTCGTTGTCTTTTTTCAAGATTTATTGCGACATTCACTTTTCAAGTGGTTGAGTGGTTGTGCGTGTGTGTGTTTATGTGTGCGTGTGTGTGTGGCTGGCATAAGGGTTGACATGCGAGGGGCGTTTTCCAATAGATCATAGATCAGCTAAAATACCAGAGATTTATGGACTGTAATCAGCGAGTGCCAAGAATTATATTTAGCTAACTTATATACATCGGATATATATATATATATAAAATATAAATATATATATATAAATATATATAAATATATATATAAGGTATAGGATATATAGGTTTATATATTTTTTTTTATGCATATCAAGTTTATTTAAAATAATTAATATCTTTTTGTGTTAACTTTTGTAAAAGTAAAATTTATTTCGAAACTTTAAAATTTGGATGACATATTTATATACTTAAATATTTAAAACCATTAAATTTGATTTAATGGATCTGTTTCAGTTTATCAAGCTTTCTTGAATCTTATTCTATTAAATTCGAAGTAGGTAAATAACCTTATTGTATAAAAGATACAAAAGTATCTACAAACGTATATGTATGTACAATTATTCAGCTGTTTAGGTGTTTGATCATACCCCAGTATAAATGATATAGGAATTCATATATATATGCATATATACTTTTGTAGATACTTTTGTATATTTTACACGATAAGTTAATTTATTTAATTCCAATTTAATTTTCCTTTTATTTTCAAATTTGTGCTGAGTTAAAAGTGGCTGTCGAATTCTGTACGCAAACTAGAATTACTTCTTTAATTATTAACTTTTATTTTCGTGCTCGTTTAATTTATACTGGATACATTCACAGTGCTTTTTGTGAGCGCTTTTTAATTTCAGCTCGCTGTGTGCAATCGTAATTCTACCCAGCTTTAATGAATTTTGTTTTCCTGCTGCTTGCCAATCATTTAACCAATTTCAAATAACCTTTCGAAAAGTAACAACAAAAAAATAGCAGCTAAAAAATGCAACGGCAGCTGCTGCTCACCTGTTCCCAGTGGCCACTTTGGGATCGGGGGAGGGGTGGCCGCATGGTCAATGCCAAGCTGGTTAACTGCCCGGTGGCCAATGGTCAACAACAAAAACAGTTGCGCTGTTTTTGTTTGTCTTTTTTTATGCAAGCGTTTTTCCGCCATTCAAAATTATTCTCGCATGAAAATGAAAAAAACATGTTCTCTCGAAATTCAATATGCGTGTGCACTGGACGCAACAGCAACAGCAGCAACAGCAGCAGCAGCAGCAACAACAGCAGCACTGTGAACTGTCATTCACTCAGTTGTTCATTTACTCACTCTTTAATTCATTCACTCACTTATTCATTCAAAGCACAACAAATTGCTTACCAACAGCTTTTTTTTAAAGCGACAATTTTATGTTATTGTTGTTGCTGCTGCTGTTGTTGTTGTTGCTATTAACAATCATGTTGCTGGCTTAATTAAAAAATCTGCCATTGGCCATTGGAAATGCTCAACAAGCCAGCGAAATTAGCCTCAAGTGTTTTTTTTTATGACACGCTGTGCGCCTGCGCACTCGCACGCGTGAGAGCGAAAGAGAGCGCTAGCGAGCGGTGCGAGCGAGCCTGGCCAGCTGTCTATTTTTTTTGCAGCTATATGCCTATATGATATTCATTCGACCATCCAACTAGAAATCTCGCCATGTTACGCTGATTTTGCACGACTTTTTAGGCGGACAAACATCGTTTTTTACGGCCTCTTTTAGCGAGTGACCTCTGTACAGGCACCGCTGTTGACCCCCAATGGGCAGAGACGGCGCGGACGCCGGGTGGTTCGTGGGTAGCCTGGCAGGCTTGTCAACCGTTCGTTCGTTCGATCGGTGGTGCAGTATTATTTTTACAGACCCAACTCGACTTTACGTGTTGTACGACAATTTTGTATGATATTTGCTTGGATGAACTCAAGTGTTTGTTGTGCTAATCAAAAGGGGGAGGGAGGGCTTATGCCGATTTCAGATTGGAAACTGACTGTACAACATCAGCTTTAGTATTTGTAATCAGTTAAAATTAAAATAAATTCGTTTATTATGTTAATATTGAGTTACTTTCATGTAAATGTTACTTTAGTATTTAATTCTGTGTTAAAAATAGCTTCAAAAAATGTTTTTTATTTTAATATTTAACACGAAGTTTAGCTAGCTATTAGGTATTTGATATACCTATATATTTCCAGTTTGGTTTTTTACTGATGTTGAATGTGTAAAATATATTTTAGAAAATAGCCAAACGACATAATTAATACTTAAAGTTATTATTAGTAATTTATTAAGTTATCACTTCATGGTAACTAACATGAACTTTACCAGCTACTTACATATCCAAATCTATTAAAATGTATACGAATTCCTTCAACTCAATCAGACAGTTTCACTTGAAACTAGCTTTATTTACGTCCGTAATAATACAAAATTGTTGTTGTTTCAGGTTTTTATATTTTTTTGTTTGTTTTTATTTTGGCTGCCAAAGAAAAACTTTCTTTTGTACAATAATGTGGATTACACACACACACACACGCGAGCGAATTGACGCACAACAAACTCAATATGTTGCTGATAGACATATCAAGTATCCTCAGCCAACCGTCATCATCATAATCACTTATGAAGCTCATCATCGTCTGCCGCGCACTTTTACCATCGGTTTCAATTTGAATCATCAATTTTAATGTCAACTTGATCAACGCATAGCGCGAACCAGGTGACAGGTCCATTGGGAGGTATTTCCGATTGTTGTTGTTTGAGTTGGATTTTCAAATTTAATTGCAATGCACGTGCAAGCGATTAATTTTTGTTTAATTTTGTTTATTTTTTTCCTATAATTTTTTTTTTATTGTTAGGTCTTATCTGTGCCTCTCGCCCTGATTGTCAGCATTTTAGTTTTTAATCCTGTGCGTGTTTTTTATTTGGCACAAGTATCCTGCGGTGCGCGTTGATTGTCTCGCATTCAATTTCTTCAGGTTCGCTTTTTTCTCTGTTGTTCGTTGTTCGTTTTTCGCTTTTGCGGTTTTGTCAACCAATATCTGCGACGGCTGCGGTCTGTCTGCAATTGTCACCCGGGGTGTTTCATATATAAAATATATACCAAACGATTCTCTGAAATCACATACCTGCGTTGCGTAATTAAATTCCCCGATAATTGTCATTTGCGGTCTTTGGAAAAGTGGAAAAAACGTTGCGGAAGTTGACTAAATTGGAGGGGTTCAGAGTTTTCAATCATTTCATTTCAATACTCGAAAGCTGTAATATTTTGGAAATTATTCTATGAACATTTTTTAAAGTTTATAATTTAAAATGATGAATTTTGACACTTTTATAATTCCATAAATAGTTTTAGTTTCAGAAATACAAATTACAAATTTATTATTTTTGTCAAACTTAAATTACATTAAAAATTAAACATTAAAAATTTTGAAAGGAATAATTTTGGAAGATATTTTGGAACTAAATATGAAATCTGCATATATAAAATTATGTAAATTTTGTAAACTTACAATGTAGTATTTTTTAATAAATTTATCATTTTTGTCAAACTTAAATTGAGAACATTTACATTTGAAATTTCATATAAGAAATGATGAAGTGAAAAATATATTTTATAAAGACTCTTATAAATACCAGCTAAATTATTTTCAAAAAATTTCATGAATATCAGTGTGATTTTAGCGCTTTAACATAACCTCAAATTACATATTGCAGTTGCCGCCCCTCAACCCTTTAGCAGGCTTCGCTTGGCGTGCAAATCCTGACAATTATGCGGGTTTTAAAATGATTGCTAACCCGACGACAGCTTTGGCCTGCTCCCCGCCTCAATCTCTGCCCTTTGGCTATTTCCGTAACTCTTCTGGTTGTCTACTCTTGTATCAAATGCAATTGCCATGTACATTACATTTTCACGGCTCAGCTAAGCGGCCACACCTCAAGCTCCGCATCATCAACATCATCATCAACTGAATTCTGAGCCTCAGCATCCGCCTCGAGGCCAACTTCAGACAGCAGCGGGCGGGCGGATCGGATCGGACGAGCGGCGCTTGGTCGCGGGTCCAGCCCATAAATGCAATCAACCACTCGACAAACAACTGAGCAGTAACAAAAAAAAATCAGTTTTTTTTTTGAAACAAAACCTGGAACGTTCCAAGTGCTCATATGTGTGTTTCAGTGCTTGTCTGGGTGTCTGTACAATTGCAACACATTTGTAGGGTATTGGAGCGGTCTTTATATAAAGACACCTGCTTTGCAGTTACAAAAAACTACCTTAAAATTTACATTAAAATTCTGCTATTGAGAAAGAAAAAATATTCTGCAATTTCAAAACATTAGGAAAACTTTTGCTTCGAACGGAACAAAAATAAATAAAAGTTGAGCATGGATTTAAGTATATTATAATAAAGCCTAAGCACAATCTTTTATTTTTAACATTATTGCTTGTTTTTGAAATACATTCTAAAAATTAATGGGTATATACATATATCTATAATAATACATTTGTGTCAAAAATAACGGATAAGTATGCGGCAACAATTTTATTTCAAATAAATAAGTATGAAATAGATTTTCTTACTTTCTTTAATTGTAATAAGAATAACAATACAAATTTTAAGGATTTCTTATTATTTTTACATTGATTTAAGACTACACGATGGCATTCTCTGTTCCATCTATTTATTTTCAACAGTTTTGTACTGTTATAGAGCATTTCACATTCGGTTTTTCGTAGTCCTTTGTATTGTGTCCTGGTTCTCAAGTGCAGGCGGCAGACACTTGAGTACAGTGGGCCTGTCGAGCGGGCGGCTGACTGTCGAAGTGGTGGAAAACGTGGCAACCCTTTACTCCTGCTGCCTGCTAGCTGCTGGCTGCTGCCTTCATCCTTTATCCTTTCAGCTTAGATGCTGTCGCTGGCCACGTAATTTATGCAAATTAAAGCGCACTCCATTTCGCGCCATCGGTAAAATATTTCCGTTTCGTTTTTTGTGTGTTTTCTCTCCGATGTTGTTTGATTTGTTGTTTGTGAGCTTTGTTGTTGGAGCGACAACAATTGTTAATTGTTTCGCTTTTTAAAAACTTGGCACAACATGAGACGTGCCCTTGCGGCTATAAATTGCCGTTAATTGACGGCTGCAAATTTACGGCTGTTTTCTCTCTCTCTACCTCTCTCGCTCTCTCTGTCCAAAGTAATTTCCTTATCGGTTGATCTTATCTTGAGTTTTGTCCTTCTTTTGAGCTGTCAAAATATGACAACAAAAATATGGCAAAAACACACAGAAATTTGGGTTCGGGGCGTCATCTGATCATCAACGATCGACAACACCATCAGCCATCATGTTTTGTTTGTTAATCTCTAATGTGGACGGCCACTTCAGATTTTGGGTTCGGGTCAAAACGTTTCAATTTGAGCGCAGATTTTAGCGCGGATGCTGTCGGAACCCCTCGACTTCGTCAATTTTTTTAAATCTGCATGTTTGTTGTTTTTTAAAACGTTTTTGATGTGAAAATGTCACAAAATATCAGAGGACGCATGCGAAACGGGTTCACATTTGAATGACAATCGAAGGGCTGGTCCAGGCAGGATTCTAAAATCTAACAAAAAAAAAAACAAAAAAAAAGAGAAGGGATCCTAACCGTTGATGAGCTTGTAATGCCTCTCAATGTTTTGAGTTGGTGTGTTGGGGGTTGGGCGTATTGTGCAGCTGTCCAAGTTGTTTCCATTGGTTTTGTTGTTGTTGTTATCAGTTGCTGCTGTTGTTGTAGCGCATGTTGTGCCTGTCTGAGGTTCGGGTTCAATCTCAGCGGGGCGTGTCCATCGTGCTGCTCACTTTTTGTGGATTCGCTTTTGATGATAAGCTGACGTTTGCTCTACGCAATTTTGCATGCCACATTTAACAATTCAACAAAGATATAATATGTATTAAAAGTGCTTGATTAACATATAGACAAAAATTTATCTTGCTCGGATTTTAGAAATTGTGTGTGTTTTTTTTTTTAAATATGCACGAAAGCTTTCAAACACGCCTCGGAAAATATATGCAATTTAACTGTGTGTAAAGACTTAAGTAAATAATTTCAATTTTTCACTAAAATGCCATTTAGTTTAAAATATATATGTATTTCGGAAAATAAAATTTGTTTGTTTTTTATTGGTAAGAAAAAGTATGTTATTTTCCAAATATATATTTTTCATCGATTGTGTTTGGCTTAAATAGTATAAGAACCAACATTTCAACAGGTTCTAGGCGTAGTAAAATTTATTAACAAATAATCTTGCCAAAATTGACGAAAATTTTGACATGTAAAGTTCTCGGACTCATAGGTCCTATATTTAAAATGCGCACAACCTTGTTAAAACTGAACCGATTTGCATTTTTTATTGCATTTTGGCCATGATTTGTCGTATATATTAATTCTATATTTAAAATATATGCATTTTGAAAAATAGTTTTTTCTATTATTATTTTTTTTGGTCATTTTTATTTTATTTTTAATTTTTGATTTTTTCATTTGGTTTTGTAAATTTAAAATGTATCAAAAAAACATTTCCGTAGTTTCAAACATTTAGTGATTAATTGTTCTGCATTTGGACACAATTTCAGGTGCAGCTGCGGCGCATGTTATGCTTGTCTCCTTTGTCCTGGCGCAAACGACGCCTTTTGCCTAAACACTAGAAACGCTTTTGATATGTCTACGCCAACGCTTCCCGCTCCCCGCTGCCCCCTTTGTCGATGCCTGCGCTCGGCCCTTTTCGCTTTTATCTTAATTGCACAAATGCTAAGCTTGCGCCCGCACCGATGGCGAGAAACGGAGTCATTTGCAATGCGGAAATGCGACAGTTCCGCCGCAGCACGAAGTTACCGCTTTAGTCCTTAAATGCCATTGCAGTGGCCTGCGAGGACGATGACGTTTAAGCTTTAAGTGCCGCATATAGCAGGGCAAACTGTATATATATATATATATATATATATATATATATATATATATATATATATATGTGTGTGTGTGTGTGTGTGTGTGTGTGTGTGTGGCATGTCGGCTGGCCTCTCACTTGTTAAGCACTGCACAGTGGGTCTAAAATATTATATTCCCTACAAATAAGCTGTCTAGTGACGACAGCTTAAAGCAGCAGTTCAAGTTTTTATGAGCTTCCTTGCGGCGGGTATAATAATTTCGACAGAATAATGTGTAACGCATACAAAGAGGCTTCTCTTCCGATTGAAGTATAGTCTATAATTATTTTTTGTATTTTCCTATCATGTTTTAGTGTTTATGTCAAAATAAATTCCTAAGCAAGTCAAAAAAAATTTTATTTTTATATCATTATTTTTGTTTATTTTGCAAAAACAAATAATAAAAAAAGCTTTCTTCATATTGTAAATAGAAACATTTGAATACATATTCAATTAAAACATGTTAAAAGTATTCAACGAAAAATATTGAAAACACGTTACAAAATAATTTGTGTTTTTTTTTATTAGTCTAGACATTCATTATAAAAACATATAAAATAATGATAAAAATTAAAAAAAAATAAAAATGTAATTAAAACGCAATTTGCATGAAATCCTTTGCGGTTTAAATGTTTGTAGATCATGAGGATAAGCTTTTTCCTTGAAACTTTTGCGTCTTAACTTGAGAAGCTTTGCATGCAACTATCTAAGCTGAACTAGAAGTTAGTCCTTTCATTTTGCTGTGTGGCAACCACTGTGCCTGGCTGCCGCTCCTTGTTTGTCTCGTGCTGCTCAAAATGCCGACACATTTTAATTTTCACTTGCCGCTGGCCAGAGTTCACGGCTGTCCTTTCAGCTGCCAAGTGCAATTACACTAAACAGCAAAAATGTAAAAAAAAAATTAAAAATTATAATTATTATTGTATGGTCCCTTGAGCTCTTATCCCACCTTGCCCCGCGTCTGCATTCCTCGTTCCTTTGCCAATATCCCATTTAGGTCTTCAACATTTTGTTGTTGAACATGAAAAACTGTTTTGGCTAATTCTCCGGGCCCTAACAACAAATACCACAGAACAATGCGAAACAAAAGCAACAACAACGACAACATTTGAAATGTAATCGAAAATAAATACTCAGGTAAAGTACAAATGAGCACTCAACGACAACAACAGCTACAATGTAATGCTTAAATAAACAAAGTTGCAATTTCTGCAACAATAAATACAAAAGAAAAAAAGAATATTGAAAAAAATTGTGAAAAACCGCGCGTGCACAAATCGAAAACGCATCAGAAATTCAAACGACCCACGAGCCATGTCCCAGTTCCACTGCTAATCCCAGTCCAAGTGTCGAGGCACCCAGTCGACATATTTACCTACATTTCTCTATTTGCGCAGTCCTGGTCCTGGTCCTGCTTCGGGTCTGCTCCTGAACTGTGTTGTTTACCCGCCTCGGGCTGCCGTCCCAGTTGCAGTTCTTGCGTGTTGCCTTCTGGTTAGCTCAACTCTTGTTGTTCCTTCTGTCCGCCCGTCGGGGGTTAATGTGGGTCCGGGTGGCTTTGCTCCTTCAGAATGCGATTGCGACGCATTGCATGTTCTTCACAGTGCTGTTCGATTTAAAGTTTAATGCGTTCAGCTACTTAGCGGCTAAGGAAACCGCAACAGCAACAATAACTACAGCAACAAATAGAACAACAACAATGTCTGCTGATTGAAAATTAAATTGATTTCCGGGCTGGGAAAGCTATAAATCTGGTTTGTGTGCAAAACTACCACAAAGTTAACTTGTTGAGATTAACACAACTAAAGCACAGATGCGGAAAGTAGGATGCAAGTAAAACTGGAGAAAATATGTGGCAAATAGGGATTTAGAATTCTCTTAAAGTAGCTGCAATGTGGAAGCTTAAAGATAAGCAAAAGCTGACAACAATTCAAGCCCGTAATGAATTAATAAAGGGAAAAATAATATAGGGAACACTTACAAGAAATTTGTATTATATTTTACTTATGATTATTATTCAACGGGCTTAAACTAAATTAAATTAATAAATTAAAAGGACAAGCAAAAAAGAATTAAAAATTTTCTTTTTTTTTTAAGCTCAATATATTTTTGTTTGCATAGCTAAATTGGTAATTGGATCGCTGTTTGGTCTCAAAATATATGTATGCAAATTTTGAGTGCAGCTCTGTATCCTTTAACACCTCTCGATATCTTAATGACTGCGGTGCCATTTGCCACTTTTGCAAAACAGACACATATCGATTGTGTCTAGTCCAGGTGAGTTTTGTGGGCGGTCTGTTAAACCATTGGCTAAGCTGTCATGTTGTGTTTGTTTTTCCAAGTGCCTTGTTTTGCATATTGGCGTAAATGCGATGAACAACCAATTTGAAAAGCAATGGAATTTAAAATTATAAATTACAATAAAATTCAAAACAAAGTTTTTGTTTAATTTATTAAAAGTTTTGTATAGTAAACTACAATAAAATATATCACAAATTTAAAATTTTAAATATTAATTTTTTTTGTATATAAATGGAATTTAAAAGTGTAAACTCTAATAAATTCTAAATTTTAATTATTTAAAATATTTTTGTATATTAAATATTAAACCACAAGAAATTAAAAGCATATTTTAAATTTTATATATTAAAATTTTTTGTGTAAAAAATTTTGTCCATTATTCTGTTGTTCTTGTTGAATTTCACCTCCGGGTTTTCATCAATGTTTTGCGCGTGGCATAGATTTTAAAAATTTCTATGCAACCCATATTTTTGTAATATTTATGTAGAGTTTCATCAAAAAGTTTGAATATAAATTTGTTTTGCTTACAAGTCTGAAACCGAATTTTACACTTAAAGCGGAAAACAACAAAACATTTATCACACCTTTATTTAAAACTAATTTTAATGGAATACAAACAAGTTTCAAACTTTTGTTAGTGGGAAATTCTTTTTGCTCATAGGAAAATTTTGTTAAATATATTTCATCAAGAATTTGTCTTTATAAAGATGCCCAAATGAATGTTTATATTGCTAAACAATCCATTACGGCTTATTTGAGTTTAGGTTCGGACCATCTAAAATTTATGTAAATGACAGATGCCAGTTTACTCACGCCAAAATTTACAGCACGCAAATCCAGCTTCAATCCCGTATTACACACTCCATAAATGTAACTGTAACTGGGCAAAGCAGTTGATTTATGTGTGTGTGTGTGCGTGTGTGTGTGTGTGCGAGTAAGGATTTTGGTAATTCAAGAACTACAAGTACTATGTAATTGTCAGCCTGCATCTCGCAGTCCCTCGCCCGAAATGTTTCAGCTTCGGTTCTATGCAAATGATGGATGAGTTCCAGCTTTCCCCCAGCTGCCATAACCCAACCCTTCCCAACCCTTTGCCTGTCTTGCTGTCCCGTTGAAGGGTTGCTGTTTTACCGTTTTGCTTAGCTAATCAATGCGATGCATACAGAAAAAAAAAGAAATAGAAAAACAAAAAAAAAGATACAATTTTCTATAGATTTTTTCACTTAATTTTTATTTGTTTTCCTAGCTGATAACAAAAGTGGAAAAACTAACGTGCCACCTAATTAAATATGCAAATTATGCAAAAACCACTTGAATGTGTAAACATAAGCGTTATGATGATGCCACGAGTGCATTTGATAATGATAAACCGACAACCGATAGCAACTGAGTTTTTCTGATTGGCAACTGTACACACAGTGGAAACTGGAACTAGTTCTTCACTAATTACTCTTAGCACGGAAATCCTATTAAAGCTACACACACACTGACACGCACGCAACACAATCCGCGCTCAAAGGTAACCTTTTGTTTTAATTCAATATCCCCTGGTCAGCTGAAGTCGGCCGCTGACCGCTGGTCACACGTCACTCATTCAGAGCAGGGTATGGACGAACCGGTTAGACGTTTCCCTATCCCATTGCGTAGCATTCTTTGCGGCTTATCGACCCTTTGGGATCTCGTGGAACGTCGTGTAATTGCTGGCGTTGTTAATTGAACAATTTTCCCGAGCCGAACAGTTTTTTGATTGACATTATCGCGTGGGTGCGATATGGATCGAGTGGCATATGATATGGAATATTGTTCGGCCAACTGGTCGACAGGCCTTCCACGAACTGTCAGCCAATGGGCCGTTCATTTACACACAAGCGTGGTTAACAGACGAGGACCCTCGGCCCAAGGGTAGCTACCCTTAACGCAAAAAAAGAGGCAGCCCGCACCTAGCACAAGGCGCAGAGGAAAGTGCGTCTACGGCTCGCGGAAAACCCTTTTGTGTTGTCTTCAGTTTGTGCAATTTTTCAATATGCATGCAATTTTTGAATTTCGCACGCTTTCAAAATTATAATTAAATTATTGGGCACGTTCCAACCCGCTCGCTTTTCCCTTCTTCATTGTTTACCTTTCTGCACGCTGCATTCAAATGTTTTGTCATAAATTTGCATGGCACAAAGCGAGTTCCTAAAAAGTTACCCCGACTTTTCCTTCAGCTAAAATTATAGATTTGTTTTGTTAAGTTTTCCGTTTATTTTTTTGCTGCTGGTTTTGGGAACTGGAACAGCTAATAAATAGATTGGAGAATTATTTGAGCTGTCATAATTTTCGAACTCATAATTTTGGCATTTTGCTAGGGGGCGTGGCTGTGACCCCGGCAGGGGGTAAGTGAGCAGCTGGCTTTGCAAATGTGCTTAGTACTGAGTTTTCCGAATTTTCAAATATTTTTTTTTGCTGACATGCTTGATTAGCCACAGCATAGGGGATTTCCGCAACTCATGACTAGACACATATTTGAAAGATATGGAAGAGAAGAAAGATATGTCGGTTTGATATTAGGTCAGACAGACTGCAAAACCGATTTTATATATGGCTTATTATACTCGTTCACGAAGTGAAACTAGTATATTGGGTTTGTGAAATGTCCGTTATGCTGTCCGTCCGGGTGAACGCAACTTTTTATCGGCGCTATTGAAGATAGAGACTTTAAACTTTCAGACAAAGTTTTAAGATTTTTGTGCCACGCACACTGGAAGGCTGGCAATACGATAACATGTCGATACACTTAAAATCGCAAATCGATAAAACGTGTATATATCGCTCGAACCACTTGACCACAAGAACGGAATTGGAAATGGCTGTATCTCCCACAGTTTATGAGCTAAAGTCACCAACTTTGGGATATATATTACTGGGAAGCTCCCCAGAATTCACAGAAAAATATTTGCGGCCAGTACCCCCACTCCCCTACCCGCCCCCACAAACCGCGAATATCTATATCTCAAACAGTTTTAAAGCTATAGTCACCAAATTTAAAAAAAATGCCCAGCCACGGTAAAAAAAATGCCCAGCCACGTTCCCTTCCGCCCCGCATATATCATGTAACAAATAAAATCGATTGAGTACATGAGTACATGCCTTTTTGAGCAAAAAATTCAAAAAAATTTTATTTTTGAAAATGATTATATTTTGAACGTGGAGTCAATATATAGGGCAAATCATGATCAAAATGCCATCAAACGTAAAAATCGGTTCACTTTTGACAAAGTTATGGGGGTTTGATATATGGGAGGTATTGAATATTTTATTTAAGAACGCGAACGAGTATAACGCAGTCGGTATCGCCCGACTGCAATGTTCTTGTTTTTATTTTGGGTTTGGATTTTTATATTGATATATTTTAGCCAAAAAATATTTATTAAACGCGAAAATTTTTTAGATAAAGGAGGAGGTAAAATAACTTTTTTAGCCACAAAAAAATGTTCATTATTCAAAACTAGGCAATTTCGTCTTTCAATTTAAAAAAGGTTTATAAAATATACACCTAATTTTTAATATGATATCCAAACTAAAATCCGTTTCGGACAATTTAATGATGTTTTTTTTGGTGCCCGCCAAAGCAAATAAAACAAATTTAAAAGACTTAATTAACTAACTGCCAAAACAAAAGACGCTTCCCAAATGGTTTTTACGGCTTTGCATTACATAAAGCGTTGGCGGCCAGTTCCAAAAGCCCCAAAAACATTTGACTTGAGTTTGGTCAAAATTCGAAAATGTTATTCGACCCATTTCGCTACACATCTAAGCGTCTGATGAGATGATTCGTGGGCTGTTGGCGGAAGCGAGCTGCTGCCTAGCTGGGAGTCTTACGGGTACCTACCTGGGGCCCAATAAATTGTCAAATTACCCGAAATGTGAGGAGACACTTTTGTGCGACGTTTATGGGCCACAAATGTGGCAGGTTTGCTCCACGAGTCGCTTCGATGCGGCTTCTCATAAATATTCGATTCGAATGCAAAAGCGAAACACCGAAAACTGTTTATTTATGCCGCATATATAACCATTATAATCAAATTAATACACTCACTAAGTGCAATCAAAATAACATAAATAACTTTTCGGCTGTGCGGCCAAAAAAAGAGTTATGCGATTATAATTTGGACTTAAGAATGCGCTACCTGCAAAACGAGCAATGCGGCTTATAAGTTATCAGGGTGAATATGTAAGGCAAGTGTAGTCTTTAATATACATTAAGTTAAGTTTGGATCAGAAAAAAGACACAGAGGGAAAGAGAGATTGAGAAAGAAATAGAGGAAGGCATGTATATGCAGAGAAAGAGGGAAAGAGAGAAAGAGAGAGAGAGAGAGAGAGAGAGAGAGAGAGAGAGAGAGAGAGAGAGAGACAGAGAGAAAGATAGATAGATAGACAGATATATAGATAGATAGATAGATAGAGAGAGAGAGAGAGAGAGAGAGAGACTGAGAGAGAGAGGGAGAGAGAGAGATAGATTTATTTATAAGAATCGATCGTTATAAAACTTAAACGATTTTGATGAATAAATGTATTAATGTTAAGCTAATAAGAAATTTTAAAAGAAAGCTTTTGGAGCTTCATTTTGATAATAATTGATTCGTTAACATATTAAACTCTTTCTTTGTAGATAATCGCAAGTTCGGGCTCGACCGAAACTTTTTGATTTGCTTTGATTTGGTTTGTATTTTTCAGTTTCATGACGCGTTTCGCCAATTTGATGACGTTGCTGTGCGCAGCGTCGCCATCCGCATCAGCAACAGCAGCAACAGCAGCAGCAAACGATGAAGTCGACCCACGCACAACAGGAAGACATTTTGGCCACTGGCACTCATTGCTCTGCTTTGGAGAGTTGTTTGGTTTTTTGGCAACGTGGAATGGATTGGGCCAATTGCAGCAGCAACATTAACAGCAACAGCAGCAGCAACTTTCATGTGTGCTACAAGCGCTTGTTGTGTTCGCAGTTTGTTGTTGTGTGTTTTGGCAGCAATTAATCGGCATTAAAATTTATAACGCTATGATAATTAATGGTCTGCTAATATGCCATAAAATTAGTTTGCCTGCAACGTTCAATTAAGGATTACTTGTACCACACTGTATCTATTTATCTTTCTAAGTGCGTGTGTGTTAGTGTGTGTGTGTTATTTCCTCAATGGCATAAATCAAAATGCTTATCACGCACTTATGAGAGCGACGCCTTCGAAACCATCTCGGCACATGGGCTGACTCAGCTACCTCCCCTTACCTCACCTCAACTCACCTGCCCAGCGGAGAATGTGAATGTGGCGCGTAATTGCATAACTTGTGCAGCGCTGTCAAAGGTCAGAAGAAAGCGCCATAATTTGCCATATTGTGTGTGCTGGCTTTGATTTCAGGAGCAACTGGCCGCAGGGCCAGCATCTATTTTCCGTCTTTTGCGAGCTGGCGGCGCAGCAAAGACTGAATTGAGAAATATGAAATTCGCAATATGAGTGGGTAGTGGCTGCCAGGGGCGGGTCTCTAAAGTCAATAACGAACCGGCAGGAAGTCGAGTCCTCGCGAGGAGCAACCGGTTTCCACGGCAGCTCTGGGCGTCTCTTAGGCTGCCTCGATTTATGTTTATTGTTGTCTGTCGACTTCTCCTATGTGGCCAGCTCCTTTTTTGTTTTCTTTTCGTTTGTTGTTGCCTTTTTCTTCAGCAACTGACCTTTTAACTTGGGAGCAGCAGCCGAAGCAACAAATTGCCAAGTAATATGAGATTCGGTATTGTGAATAACATTTGAAGTCGCCAGATTAAAATGCCGTCATCGTCATCATCAACAACAACAACAACAATAACAACAACAACAATAACAATCATCATTGGCTTTGTCGTGTTTAACTTTGGTTTAAGCGTTTTTAGCGTTGGCTTTTTAAATTCCCGCCGCCAGTTTGATTTATGTAAATGCTAATGCCAAAATGTCAACTGTGTTTAGTTGAGTGGGAAATTTCATTTCATTTTGCTGATGAAGCTGTTTAACTAAAATTGGCACATTGTTAATTTAACAATTAAACAATTGGTTTTAAATAATATGAGTAAGACTTAAAATTTGATTTTATTAACAGTACAGTAAAGTTTTAAATGACATCTCAAGCATATATAGCTCGAAGTATACATGTATATGCATATCTTTTAGGTTTGTTTTTCCTTACTATATATAATATAAATTTATTACTTATATGTAGTGTACAACAAACGTAAATACCACAGATATTATAGTAGCTAGAGCTAGTTATATTTTGTATATATATTTTTGTATAGTAAAATAGTGAAGAATATTTTACTGTTTGGCTAAAGCATCATTAAAAGCTTAAAAAAAGGTAAGCGACTTTTGCAGCTTAAAAAACTATTCTTCATTTTGCTTTAGATATTTCAGTTAATGGGCTTTTGTCAGGTAAAATGATTACTTCCTCCAAAGAACCGCTTGCTCTAAATTAAAAAAAATAATAAAATAATATAATATGTTAAA
Source organism: Drosophila paramelanica (assembly GCA_035043915.1). Lineage (NCBI taxonomy): Eukaryota > Metazoa > Arthropoda > Insecta > Diptera > Drosophilidae > Drosophila > Drosophila paramelanica. The sequence continues at coordinate 48,118 of JAWNMO010000200.1, forward strand.
TGTATTTCTTGTACGTATTTACTACAAATTGACATAATTTTCCTCTGCTTGTTTTCCGGTTATTTACGATTTTATTATGTAGGCTATAATTATATAGTGTGTACACCAATGTTAGAATTGTAAGTAAGTTAAGGTCAAGTTTGAATGAGAAACTCTAAAAACTTTAAAATAAATCAGCTGTCGACAACTAAGCTTAATCTTAGCACAAATAGTTAAGCACGACTAGTTTGGGTTATCGGGAACAGAAGAGTTAAGTTAATTCACGTATCGAAACTCAACAAAATGATTATTAAATAAATATTAATTAATTTTTTAGTAGCCAAACTTAAGGTAGCTGTAAGCAACCATTTTGTGTAATTTAAAAATAAAAATATATTTTGAAGGTTTTAAAGGTTTTTTAGAACTAACATCTAATTAAAAGCTCTGTGAATTCTCCCCTTTAAATAAAAGGTATTTACTATTCTACGGGCCCTAATCAAATTTGTTGTTTATGCATTCTAAAGTATCTGGAAGTCAAGGCTTCATTTGGGTCGACCCCTTTGTGGCGGCTTTAGCCAATTATTTATTTACGCATATGTTTGCCCGGAGAGTGACTTCAAGGCTGGCGTGGCACTATCTAATGGCATGATAAATTAGTTTATTTCAACTTAAAATAAACTAAACACGGCCGGCAGATAAAAGCGCACATGTTCCCTTTCATATTTTGAATGCATTTTGATAATGTAGAAAATTGAATTAGTTAACTTCTTGAACCGGCTGCCCTCCAATGGTTTAGTGTTTACTAAACAGAGTTCAGAATCTCGAATCTAGAATTCTAAACGCATAAATCATTAGTGCATTTGACACTTTGGTGGGCACCGAAAAAAAAAAACAAATTGATAAAGGCGTCAACTGTTGTGCGACTCGAATGCAGTTTATCAAACAGTTGTCACGTTCACATCTGTGTGTGTGTGTGTGTGTGTGTGTGTGTGTGTGTGTGTGTATATATAAAGTGAGTCAGTCTGTTATGTTACAGTTGTCTGTTGCATAGCTGAGGCTGTTGCAATTAAGAGAAATTGCCAAAGAGACATAAATAGAAATTAAAAGCGCAATGCGCACAAATGATATTACACCATTAAATGCGCCATTTAAGTGCAACACAAGACTTTGAGTTGAGCCAACTCGACTCTGGCTGTGGATTTAATTACAGCAAATTGCCAGTTGTTTCGGCCGCTAGGTGGCGTCCCAGTGCATCAGCAAAGTGTTAATCTAATTTAATGTCACCATTAGGCGGCCCCCTGACCCAATTGAAGACTTGAGACCGCCGACTGGTTGACTGAGTCAAAGTCACACATTCAGTCAGTCAGTCAGTTGGTCACTGCTTGTTGCTCGTTGCAGTGGGCAATGTCAAGGTAACCAGTTTTGATTACAGTTTGTGTGTGTTTTGTGTGTGTAATTGGCAATGAATACCTTCCCCGACGGCGCGCCTTTTTACAACTGGTTTTCACGACAGGATGTCCGCCTCACAGAATTTCATAATTTTCCCAATATGCTGCCCGGGCCACTTGAGTTGATTGATTGCCAAAGACGATGACGAAGGCGACGTCAAAGTCAGCGACCGGAGCTGAGAGTCTGAGCTAAGCGATTTCCACTTGAGCAGCTCCATCAGCTCCACTCACAACACATTTGGGTCGGATTCACATTCGCAAAGTGCAAATTTGAGCAACTCAAACATTTTGCACCATAATCAAACTGTGAGTTCTGTGAGCGAGAAAGGGTAGCTCTGACTGGGTATGCTGACTATGTGAGATGGCTGGAACTGGCTTTTTAGCTGAAAGCCGTAATTAATGTATGTACATAATGAATTTTAATTTATTTAATAAACTCAATTCAATTTCTGTAGACAAAATCACATTTTAAAATTATGAATGAATAAAATGAATAAATTATTAATACGAATGGTATTCAATAAAAAGTATAAGCAGATATGGTAAAAGTTTTATTCCAATTAATTTTAATAAACAATAGATAATTATAATTATAAAAGATAAAGATTGTTTTTATAGAACGCAATATATTAAATCAATCTTGAAATTGCTTCTCTTATAGCTATTGGCATTTGATATATGCCATCTGATTTTGTTATTAATTTCTATTAGTTTTAACTGACTGTCAAAAATTTAAATTGTTAAATTGTTCTAGTGTTGACAAAAATTACAATTCACTTAATGTTAGAAAACTCTCTTCAAAAAAAAATACATTTATTTGACACAGTTTTCTTGAACCCTGCTTTTGACATTAATTTGACAAGCGGTTATCAAAACGAAAAGCAATTAAACTTGTAGTCAACAAAAGTGAACTGTGACAGGAACCTATAAGCCAAGAAGTTTATGGGAGAAGGTATATGGATATGCGTGGGAAATATGGGAAAAACACAATTTAATGTATTTGTTAAGCGCATTTAACTTGCGGCATATCGAATTAGTTTTGGCTGTCTTGTTCTTGAAGCAGATGCCGCTGCCACATGCCACATGCGGCACTGTGTATACCATGCCACATGATGCGAGTGTCGACGGGTAAATGACTCCAATTTGATTTGTTTGGGTTGTTGCTGTCGTTGCCGTTCCGTTGCCGGGGTAGTGCTCCCTCCCCTGTCTCAAAAGGCGCCTATCTATTATTGATGTCTGTTGTTGTTGCTGTTGTTGTTGTTGTTTGTGTTTTGTTTGCGTTGTTAAATTGAAATTGTTTTTGGGCCTTAGCTGGCAGGCGCCCATGCATATGGTAAATTGTAAATTGTCTTTATCAATTTGAAGTGCTAGGCGGATTATTTATGCAACTTGCCATGCAAAGTTCCATAGATAAAGTGCATGGCTTACGAGTTGTCTGGCCTGCTCTTGGAATGGCTCAGCTCGGCTTGGCTTACTTAGTTAGCTTTGGATCTGGGGGCCTCTGGGTCTTGGGTTCGACTCTATTCTGTTCACATGGCTCAGTACATGTGTGTGTGTGTGTGTGTTTGTGTTTTTGGGTCAATTTGGGCTTAAATTACGCGCTCGGCACTTGGCCAGCGATTGGCTTGGTGCATTGAAATATTTAAATGATCGCAGGCGTCGGCATTCAGCGCTGACAACTTCATTGCAAACGCACACATGCAACGCAAGTTGACAGCTCAAAAGGCAGCCCCAGTTTGCAATTGAAATTGCAGTTGCATTGATTCTAATAAATGTGCGTACAAACAACAAAATCAGTGCAAACAATGGCCGGGATTAAAATGAGAAGCTAAACCCAAACAATGGGCATGCAATCAGCGACCCTGGACACCCTACCCTGGAATAGAATCGAATAGAATGGACCTGCCACCCTCGCCTGACTTTAATTGCATGCTCTTTGTGTGTCGGGGTCGTAGTCGGGGCGTGAGCGGGCGGAATGTGTTTGACGTAGCCGCAAACAGGATTTAAAATTTCGTGGATTTTGGTCACTTTCCATGCAAAGTTGTTTCATTTCGCATTAGCGATTAGAATGCGCCCCACAATCGCACGTAATCGTCCACAATTTGCCAGCTGCTGTGCAACCCCGGAATCTGGCCAGAATGCTGTCTGCGGCCTCAAATGAAGCGCATCTAAGCCATTGCGGCAGTCAATTGTGAACATTTCCACGCATTTTCGTAATGTTTTTCACGCCGAATCATTCGATACTCATCCGAATTGCTTCATTTTCGCTGCAATCCCATTGAACTTTCACTTTTTTGTTTTCACTCAGCGCGTCTTTAATTAATTTTTCGATATTTTTTGCTGTTTTTTTTCTTTTTTGCCTGTCGAAAAGCAGGGCGTAATGTTTACTGTTTTTTTTACCCTTTTCCCTTTTTTGTACGAATTTTTTTGACGTTTTTATGCTGAGAAAAGGGTTCGGGTTGTGGAAAAAGGGTTATCAACGGGTTAGTCGGTTAGTCGGGCGTTGTGTGTGTGCGTTGATAATGAAAGAAAACGGTTAATTTTTGCTGATTGATTTATTTGCTTTATTGAAAATGTTTCACTTTATTTTAACCGGTGTCGGGTTATTGCGGCAGAGAAATCGAAACCAGAAGCCTGATGGCCAATCATAATTTTATATTTACTTTACGAAATTGTATTTGTTTTACTTGGGGCGTACGCATCTCACCATTGGAAAATTGGCTGCGAGAAAGGGCGGATATATTGAAAGAAAAAAAAATGCTGGTGTGCGTACGGATTATGATTGCCACTGTGAGACTTTGTAAATAAAATTGATAACATAGGTAAGAATGATATAAAAGAAAGTGCTTGAAAAGGGCATACCCTGCTTTTATTTTCGAAATTTTTTTTAAAATTATTTTATATATTATAATAAAAAACATATAATAAAAAACTAAGCATCTTTTGGATGATTTGAAATATATATTTTCAAAACTGTTGAGCTTTTTATAATTTTAGTTTATGTCATAAGTTCTAAAACAGCCTGTTTTATTTAAGCGTGAATAATTAGTCTAATTGGAGCACCTATATCTGTCTCCAAAATATTGTTGAATAATTTTATACAATTTTAAACCCCTCTTATTAATTTTAAACAAATACCGGGTATACAAATGCTTTACAAATTCCACAAATTTTATACATCTCAAGTTTAAATTCCAATAAGATATAGTTAAGCATATTAAAGCCGAAAGCTAATAATGTGAAAATTATGTAAATCTTATATTAACACTTTTTTGTTTTTGTTGTTGAGCAAATACCCAAGGTCACGTTTCGGTTTTATGCTTATTTAAACATATACATGATGATATTGTCACCCGCGATTTGGGCATGGTGGCAACCCTAACCTTAAAGCTATATGGAAATTGATGTATGCGTTTAAATTATGATTAACGATTCATCCCACATGTAAATCGGTGCGTTTTGACCGAGTTACGGTAGCACGCTTTTGACTAACGATGATTACGACGATACTTAAGATGATTATGAATCTGCCGTGTGTCCGTTTTGGATATTCGCAGTTTTGTGCATGTAACAGGTATTCCCCGCAAGTTGTTTTATGGCCATGTTAAGTGCTTTATCACACCGAGCAGCTCATTTATAGCTCATTGTTTTAACCGACTGTACTGTAAGCAGTTTATATATATACATATGTATATGCTTGATGTTTCCATGATCTGTCAGTTGCCTCGCCCATAAGCCTCACTGCAAACTGGCAACTGGCAACTGGCAACTGTTGTTGAAGCGCGACGTTGCTTTCGCTCTCGAGTGTCCAAATGAAAAAAGAAAAAAAACTACTTTAAACTATGCAACTGGGTTAGGTTTTTGGCCAGGGGCAAGGGCAAGTTTAGAGGGCGGGGAAAAGGTAGCGTTAAATCTGTCGTCCGTCATGCACGTCCGCCTGTCACAAGCCGCGCAACTCTGGAGATAGCTCTAATGACAGTTGACACATTGCGGCACACGCCTCAAAATGTGTGTCGTTGTTGTTGTTGTTGTCAATCGAGCCTACGAATGACGAATGTGTTGTTGTGCCAGCGCAGCGACACTTTCAAGTGCGCGGCAACATCCTCTTGCTTCTTGCAACCAAGTAGTAGTTGCACAGTCGCACTGAGCTGTCGCGTTGCACGCATGTCACAGACAATTTGTCACAAATCAAAACTAAGGCAAAAGGGGTGTCCTGCCACAGAGAGAGAGACAGAGAGACAGAGAGACAGAGAGAGAGAGAGAGAGAGAGTGAGCGAGTGAGCGAAAAAGAGTGTTGGCATAGCTTGTAATCCATCAAGCGGCATTTGCTACGCTTCAATGTTGCACAAATGTTGTCGAAGCGTGTCAGGGACACGCCTCCCAAGCAGCTGCCCATCGCACGCGGCCTAATGTCGCCTACCAGCTCTGTGCCCCATGTTGCATAATTGCTCGTAAAAATGCTCGTGTCATAAAAATCATTGACCGAACGACCCAAAAAGGTAGTTGCTCACTCCTTTTTGTTGTGACACACAGGATTGGATTTAATGTTCGTCTCCAGTTCACAGCTTGGCGTAATTAAATGCAATTAGTTGAACTTGCAACAGCAGCGGCATCGGCAGCTGTTGCCCCAGTTTCGTAGCCCAGCTGAACATAAAACCAGTAAATTAGTCGGAAAATGCATAAAATTTTCTGTCACAAATATCATAAAAAAATAAATAGGTATACATATATGTATCTCAGAACTGATTCGGCTGGCATTGTTGTTGTTACCCCTGAGCTAACGGCGGGGTGGTGCCGCTGACCCCTCGGGGCTGCCTCTTCAAATGCGTTTTTTATGCAAAATCATAAAAACCTATATAAGATATGTCATATACATTTTTTTATGGTTTGCCCAGTGCCAACTTACAAATGTAATTTTGGTGAATACAACCCTGAAAAGTTTTGAATTAAAAAAAATGGTGAAATGATTTTATTAAGGGTTAGCTTCATAATGTATCAAAAGTAATAAAAAATTGTTTAATGCTATGCTCGAATATCAAATTTTCTAATTAAATTAACAAAACTTCAGTTTTTTTTTCTAAGATTCATTATTCATTTCTTATTCTAAAGTACACAATTTTAAAAAAATATCTATTTTTTGTAATGAACATTTTTTTAATCGGATCTGGTTGTATCAAAATAAATATTGAAAAATAATTATCAGAAAAACGTTCATAGCTAATTAAGTAATATTATTGTTTATGAAATTTAAACAATAGATTTCGAAATCAAATATGCAAATATTTGAGAAATACATCAATATTTAAAATATTGTAGTCATCATGTAGGCATTGTTCAGTGATACATTGTAGGGTTATAGGTTATTGCACCACTCAATAATACCTTTTTTAACGCCTTACCCATAAATGGGCCTTCAAATTATAGCATAAAATATCTTGAAGCGTGTGTCGCAGTTGCAGTGCATAGATAGATTTCAGATACTGCTGACTCATCTTGAACGTGGTGTTGGGCCTTGACTTACTTTGATGGCTTCAAAAAGAATGCGACGCTGTTGTCGCCTCGTTCGGTGTTGATGAATAGCTGGGCAAAGAGCACACCTGCGCACACCTGGGCACACCTACTAATTAATTAGCAAGAACAAGAATTCAAAATGTTGCTAGGCTTTTGCTACGGTAGCCAGAAATAAATATCGCTTATTTGCTTGACTTCAAGCTCTCTACTTGAGTTACTATAAATAGTTTGAGTGTATGTGTAGTGTGTGTGCGTGTGTGGGGGTAGCCTTAAAACTCTCTGCATAATTAGCTAAAGATGGGCCCGCTCTCAGTTCTGCTTTGGTTGTGTAATAGAATATGCTGTTGTTACGATAAAAACAACAACAAAAACAACAACAACAACAACAACAACAACAACAGAAAATTAAGCAGAAGCAGCTCAAGGCTGTGTTAAATGAACCCAGATGAACTCCTGCTTTTGGGGCAGGTCCAAAGATGAAGATTGCGCACAAAATATATAAAATTTGATTTGCATATGCGTGGGCTTCTTAGTTTTCGGTTTCATAGCAATTAGAATAACAAATGGAAAGTACGAAATGTTTTCGTATGTTAATGGGAACTCAAGATAAATATAAAATGTAAGTTTGATTTGTTTAGCTAACTTTAAGAAACGCTTCTTATTTTTATGGTGTCTGGTTTTCCCAGCTCTACTCAGAATTAAATTAAATAACAAATATTACTTATAATAACAATTCGTTCATATTTCGCATGAATATTTGAATGATTTTGTAACATGACATATTTAAAGTCTTCATTTCCGCTCCGTTTTAAATAAATTATGTCATATGCCGATTGGGATTGAAAACTTTAAGGTAATACGAAAATGTACTTTATTTAAGTCAAAAACTGTTGTGAACCTTACCAAATACTATTAACTTTTCTTAATGCCCCTGGTTAAGAATTTATAAACTAATTTGCTTAAAAACTCCTTGCTATATTTTTTTTTAGCAAGAATTGCTACCTTTATCCAAAACACTTGCTGTTATTAAATAAAAGCTTATGCAATTAATAAAATTAAACGTATAACAGAAACATATTCAAACTCAAACTTGTTAATTTCTTGCATTAACTTTCATAATTTCCGCCAGTTGATATAACTCGCTAAAAGATATTATAGTTATTAACCTTTAACTTAAATCTATACTTAAAGTTCTACCATTTTTGAAAATATCCCATATGCTAAAATTACCTTAGTTTAAATTTAGATTGAATAACATTCTACAAAGAAACGGTTCTTACTTTAAGTTGAAGGCTTCTCATTTCTCTGGCGATTTCAGCTGTCATTGTCTCTTACTTCACCCCTCTCACAGCCCTGAGCAATATGTGCAAAATGCAAATGCAAGCTGAGTGGTTTGAATGTGGCTAAAAACTGCATTATTCATACGCCAGTCATGTGTGTAATTTCAGATATTCGTTGAGGATACTATGTGATTTTCATTTGGCGGGCGGATTCTAATTGAAATTTCGGCATTTACCAGCACCGAGTGGCCCCGAGTGCTGCCAGGGCCAACAGAATCTAAATTAATGAAGCATTAAGTTTGTCAGAGATTTGCGACAGATAAGTAAAAAGCAACCGCAGAGATAATAGAGACGAGCGCTACTTGATTGCAATCAGAGTGTGAATGTGTGAATGTGTGTGTGTGTGTGTGTGAGTCTGTCCCTGATTAAGCCTTGTGGAGGGTTCGAAGTAGTGCCGCGGGGGGTTGCAAATTGCAATTTGCAATTGAGAGATAAATTTACGCACCACAGCGTCTGGGACAAGCTGACCCAATCAACTAGAATGCAAACAGAGCAGCCATAAATAACCGCAACCGAACCGAACCTATCGATATACCTACGTATTTGGCTATCGATCAGTGCAGGCACAACTATTTTAAGTGCTGTTCCACCTAAACGTGGGAGCTCCAAGTGGTCGCCATATATCAATCGACATCGAAATCTTAATCTAAATCAGAGCGCCAACCGAAAACCTCAATTTCAATAATCGAAAGCGTGCCTGTGTCGGCGAAACAACAAATAACAAATGAAATAAATGAAAATGGTGCAATTTTGATTGATTTATAATTGAATGTGAATTGTTGATAAGATTATGATAAACGACATTCATATGCAGCCCCCAGCTCTCAGCCCCCAGCTGACAGCGGACGGCGGACAGCGGACAGCGGACAGTTGCCCGTTTTCCAGTTGCCAGTTTGCAGTTGACGTTGACGTTGATCGGCGTTGACTGGCTAAAAAAACAGGTTAACGAACCATAATTATGTGGCGGGCAGCAGCTGATGTGTGTGTGCTCGCATAGGGGAGTGGAGGGGGGATGTGGAATGGCAGACAGCATGAATCTGTTTACCGTACGCCTTTGGCGTCGGCGGCATTGCCAAAACGATGGCAGCCCCTTCGCGGCCATAAACCAGCTGCTAAAAAGGTGTGTTAATACCGAATTATAAATACCCTGCTAATGAGTGGCTTTATTTCAATTAGCAGAGGAAACAATCAGTATTATGTTGGCTATTGTAAACGGTTAGGTTGAATTGTCTATTTCTTTCAGAGACAAGAATTATTCTTAACAGAAATATCATAAGTTGAAGGTGAAATAATATAAGAAAATGTAAGAGCGTGAAGAAAGTGGTGAGAATGAGAGAGTTAGTTCTGTAGGAACAGAAAGTGAATTATATAGAAAGTACAAAATTGGGTTAGTTAGAAAATATAATTGTTATGTAACTTACTGTTGAGGCAGCAATATTTTGTAATAATATCAAAAGATTGATAAACAAAAACCAAAAATTTTTGATATCAAAATTTTTAAATTATATGACCTTTCGAATTTCCTTATAAAATACAATATATATAGAGAATGGCGGGGGAGACGACAGAAAGGAGAACTCAAAATATAGATATTGATAGATTAATTATAGAGCTTTGTTTATTTTAAGAAAATGTATTTGAGGCTTAGTCAATAAATTACATTTTTCATCAAATTTCAATAAAAATGTGAATAATACTTTGATAAGCAAAAAAATTGTAAGGAATAAAAACTGGAAAGTCATTACATAAAACTTATAAGCATTCATATCACATTACAACTATTATGTATTAGATTGGAATACGATCACGAAGCGAGTTTAGCTTAAAGATTATCTACCTAAAATCTACCTTAGACGGTATTCACATTTAACTCATATTTCATTAACTGGTCGCTGGCTTGAATTCTTGTGAATACCTTCCTGACCTCTGATTGTGAACATACTCCCCAATTACGCAAACCTCACGACATAGCTGACATACTTCTCTATCCGATTTGAGTGTAGCTCGTAAAAACGTATCGTCAAATCGTCAAGTTGGCATCAAATGCATAATTTTTGTTTGTCGTATCGATATCGATTTACATTTTTGTCGTTGGTTTGCTGTGGCTAATAATAAAATCAATAAACGCACATTGAAAATTGCATATTTGAAAATAGTTTGTTGTTGAATTTTTTCTTTTTCTTTTTAATAATAATCGTCGGTTAGATCGCCTGCTGTGGATACCGAGCGGGTCGCCGGTTTTTTGAAGGCGACATTTAATTGCCTGCCTTTGAGATTTGGTGCGTGGTTCGCAGTTGCTGCGGCGGTCTTGGGCCAGTCTTGTGATCTCTCGAAGCTGTAATTTTTTGTCACTAGGAAATGGTTTATGTGACTGGCACTGGCATCGGCAGTTGTTGGTCTCTTGGCCGACTTTTAATTTAAACAGGAAATTATGAATGTTGACTGCAATTTGTTTATGCAGCTGCTGAGTCAGAAGGCCCCTGCCTCAAGATTTGCGCCCCTACCCACGTTAATCGAGAGCAGTCGCAAAATATGTATCGATAAAAGTTAATTTACTTTGAAAGCCCCTCGTTGTTCTTGTTGTGTATCTTATGAGCATGTTTTGTATCTATTTTGATGGCAAATATTTCACGCTACCTGGCTAACTTATAAGGTGCTCCGAACCGCGTCAATGTCTGTCAGGCGTCATTAGCTCTGGAGTCAGAGTCAGAGTCAGCGTCAGGTTCGGTCATGGTCTTGGTATTGTGGACAAGCTGCAATCCATAATTAGTCATGTGCGGCGACTGTCACAAGCTGAATGTTTTCAATAGTTGAATGAGTTGAATGACAGATGTCCTGTTTCTTGTCCGTTCTCTCGAACAATACGAAAATTGCATTGTTAGTTTGTGGCCCATTATTAGTCATTGATATGCGCAACTTTTGTTGTAATGCCGCACCTTTGAAACTATGCACTTGGACCTGACTATAGACGATAACAAAAGCTTCGGCTCTGTTGACAGAGCTGCTGCGAAGTTGTCAGCGTCCGAGGGCCAACAATTGAGCTGAACAGCTGCTTAACGATTGTCTTCATTAAGCCAGTCCATATCTGGTAATGGGAAGTGGATTAATATCCTTCTAGGGTATGACAACAGTTATTGATTTATATACATTTAGCAAAAAGTTGGTGTTAGCCGGCTTAAATATTTTTCACGTTTATTTTTAAGGTAAGCTTTCATTTTACAATTGAATTTACAATTTATAAAATCAAATTTCAAATTTCAAAAAAGTTTTTTGTTTTCTCAAGTTTGCAATTTTTGTTTTTAATATTTCATATTTTGTATATTGTTTGTAAGGTGATTATTCAGAAAGGTAATATAATTAATACTAAATACATGTTTACTGTTACTATTGTTATTAATAAAAATTGTTGTATTTACCAAACTTAGTAGTTTTCCAATAGTATACCTATATATACAATTCAAATGAATATTTGCATAGAGAGGCAATAAAATTTCCAATTTCGACGACTCTTTCCAATTATTAAAAATTGATCAGGAGAATCATCTACTACCTGCGCACCAATGTTTCATTTAGCTAACTCTGGCACTAATGAGTCGCTGGCTACTCTGCCAAAAGTGGCTGCTCATTAGGGCCAAAATCAGCATATGAGTGTCTGCAGTGTCTGACTATAAAACATTCACTTGCTTCTTTTTGCTTTCCTAACAACATTCGCTGCCTTACCCCTTTTCCACACACGCACATGCGGAATGATCATACCAGCTACAGCTCCAGCTGGCCAATTAATTACCCCTTGAGCTGAATGGCCAACAGGGGGTAGGGGAGGGGAGCTACAAAAAGTCAGTAAATCATTTTGAACTTGACATTCAATGCTAGTGTTGTAATCGCTCCATGTGAGACACAACAACAACAACAACAACAACTATAACAGCAACAACAATTAACGGAGGGAGACTCAAAGTTTGGTTTTGGGCTAGGTTAAAAACTGGACACGAACAACTTTCAAACATGGCACCAACTACTGGCCAGCGACATGATTTAATGAGCGTTTATGCAAATCAGTTGACAAATGCATCCTGCATCCTGTTATCCTTCTGCCCATCCATAGGTGGTGCTATGCAAACCACTCGTAAATCATTCTGCATGAGTTGTTTGCATTTTTTTGTTGACACATTTTTGTTTGGGCTGAGAGGGCCATTAGGTACCCGGCACTTGGGTTGTGCGTGTGTGGGCAGCATTCCTCTCAAATCAATCGGAAAACCCTCACCAACAATCACACACAAACGCACACACACACATTGGACACATCACGTGTGTTTGAAGGCAGTCCAAACACTTTTGAGTTTCAATCAGGCGTAAAAAGATGCTGCCCGAAAGCAATTTTCACTTTGTATGCGAAATTTTCCAGAATTTGATACCCTTGCAAAAGGCATTACGATTTTGTCTTAAAATGTGTAACGCATAAAGTGGATATTGGCAATTTTATTAGCTATATTTATTATTATGAATTGAGTAGTCTGAAAAATATTCTCTAAATTAAAGATATTTATCGTTTATCTTTTTTTTTATTATATCTTATAGGGTTAGACTGACGTCTATATAATTTATCTGTCAAACGAACGTTCGGTCAAAATTCTATTTTGCTTGTAGAATATCTGTTTCTTTTTTTGTCTTTTCGTAAATTAAAAAATATGTGTTTTTATGTTTTTTTAATTTTATAAAACCCCATCAGTTTTGGCTAATAGATTTTTCAGAACACTAAACACGTTTTCTCTTAATTTCTCTTATATAAGGGCATTCATTGCTCGGCATCTCAAAGATAGAAAATTCGGCTTAATTTTTTTCAGTAGCTGCCACTGCCGCTTTGCCCGTAATCGGCTAGGGATGGTCGGATGGCATCATCGACAGGGCTCAGCTGAGGCGCAGGCATACCAAATCTATTGCGCCTCATCAATTTTGCAACAATGCGACAGGAGACACGACAAACGCAGCCAACTGCCTTTCCCTACGGCTCTACGTGACAAGCTGGTCACAATGAAACAATTGTCTGGTCTGTTAGGGTCTGGAATGCTATAATATGCTATGGTATGGCAGGGTCTGGTCTGGTCTGGTCTGGTCTTTGCAATTTCTCGCCTTGTGTGTTGCGAGTTTTTGGCTCGTGTTGCGGTTGCCGCTTCTCGGTTTGTTTGTTGCCTTTTGCTGTTTATTGATTTTGGCCGAGAGTTGCTTTGTTTTCTTTCTATTTTGTTATTTTATTTCCATTTTGTTTCTTTTTCTTTCTTGTGGTTATCGCGTGAAATCAATTGGAAAATGCACCTAATGATTTTCGAGATTTTCGCTTTGCTTGAATGACCCGACTGTACTTTGAGCTCAGTTTTACTTTGAGTGGCTTTTGACAGCTATGCAAATCTCAGTGGGCCGTGCCACGCCCATTTCCTTGGGTGCTATTACAGCAACGGTAACAACTGTCGCCATGGAATGCTACTACATTAGAAACATTGTTATTATCGGGGGTCCAAGTGGCACAAAAACAAAAAAAAGAAGGGTGTACACTGCAAGCTGCAGTCGATAGGCCCAAGGGTTGTCCTTGCCTTGCGAGACAATGACTCCTTAGACAGGACAAGGGGGTAGCACAATCAACGATAAACGTCCTGATGGTGTCTTGCTGCTGGCATAATTATGTCAACTTCTTGAAGTGCCGACATTGCCATCGCCCATTAAATCCACTTTGGGTCGGCTTCTGTTCTAGTTCTCCTTTTGGTCCTGGGCGGAAGTGCGCCGCTTGCAATTTAAAAACGATCAAGCGTAACTATGCTCACGATATGATGAGCCCATAATTATGGGTGTGCATTTAGAGCACACGACGGGACATGCCGAAGGTAGGTCCGTCCAGAACCCTTCAAGGGTGGTATCGTCTCAAGGGATACGCATGTGTAAAAGGTCAGTCAAGGGGTGAACAGAAATAAAAGAACGCGATAGTGGTCTACCAGGATTCTCAAGTGAAATTTTTTGTACATCAGCCTGCAAGCTGGCCTGGCTTAAAAACTTAGGTCTAAGGCTTTTCAGATTCGAAAGGTTCTTCAAGTTATAGCTGAAAAAACTCACCTTTAAAGATAAAAGGGTCAAACAGATCTTAAGAAGGATTTTTTTCTGATAAAGCATTTTATTTCAAAGCTTTAGCTTAGCTTAGATTTAACAGTCATTTTAGAGCCCACATAAAATGAACTTATTAATTTATTTCAAAATTTTAAATGAATTAGTTTTAATCATAATCATCCAAGAGCTTTTATAATTCTGTATACAAATTGAAGCTTAGAAATCCGGATACAATTTAGGATCAAATAAATATTATAGATTACGAAATTAAATCCTTGGATTTTAGACTTGTCCGGAAAAGAACAGGCTTAAATTTCCTTGTGCATAAAGATTAGAAGTAACCTTTGCTCTTTTGGTTTAACTCGCAACTTGAGCTCTAAAATATCTATTACTAATTTGTCGCTTAGAAAGAGCAAAGGTCAGTGGGTTAAGGCTGAATATGGCAACGCAGCAGCCATTAATTTGATGGCCTCGCAAGCCACAGATAAGAGCACCTTCATATGCTCACATATGGCCATACACGACCGTTATAATGCCAGCCAAAGAGCCCCAAGCCCAAAGGGGCTGTTACAATCAGCTCCATTAACAATATTGGTGGGGGACTCACAGCAGCCGAGCTGCCCAAAAAAAAAGGGCACACAAAAGGGGCACTAAATGAAAATTATGCGTATACCCAACCACTCAGCACTGGGCCTATGCCAAGGCAACTGAAATTGTGAAAAGCTTTTAAAGCCCACAAAATGACTGTTGCTTTTCCTTTTAGCCAGCCGTGGCTGTCGGCTGTCGGATAAAGGTCAACGCCCAACATCCACCCACTGAAATGTGGGCAGCGACAATTGCACCCTTTTTGAGAGAGCGATGAAAATTTGTTGCGTAAGGGTTTGGATTTTTTGATGAAACGATTAATATCACTTAATTAAGGTGAAAATGTAGACGAGCGACAGCTGTCAAAAATGGGCGACGAATCGGACGTATCAAATGCCCGACGATAACCCAAAATTACGAATAAAAAAAACACAAAAGTGAAAAAACTTTCATTTTTTATCCCATTTTGCGTTGCAATTTTATTTCGTTTATTTGCTGAAACTGGGACTGGGACTGGGGCTGATGATGCAATTGCGCATGAAAGTTGTTTCGCAGGATTAGGGATTGTTGAAAACATATATTAATAGTTATTGTCATTGCATGCAGGACACAACAACAGCAATCAAATCGCATTTGCCGTTATGCCAAAAGCGGATTCCTGATGGCAATCAATCAGAAAACAGCAGCCGAACAACAAAAAAAGGTCGTTTCATCTGATTTTTTCCCTGTTTTTACTTTTTTTTTGCACGGGGGTGAAATCAAATTGCATTTAACTTCTGCGGTAGCATTCGGATTTGGATTCGAATTCAGGTTTTGGGCTCGTGTTACAGTTTTCTTTTTGTTTTTTTGGAACAGCCCCTTTGCAAAAAGTGAACTACATTTGTTGCCACTGCTCAGTTGTCAAATTCGTTGGATATGGATTTGGTCTTGAAAGGGGGTTGGAGTTGGGCGCGTGTCGCTCGTGTTTAAAAATATTAAAGACTTTCGTTATCAAAAAAAAAACTCAATAAGACTTAAGATGATTATCGCGACCGGCAAGTAAGAAAGTGTCATTTATGTACTCATTTACAAACATGCACCATAGCATTTATTGTAAACTTAAATATTTAGAACCAAGTTAGAGGACAAACCATGACCAAAATAAATATGATCCATAGCTCCCATATTGCAAGCTGCCACAACGTTGTTAAGAGATAACTTGTTTTCACGATATGTTCTATTGATTTTTGTCAGGAAAAAATCTTATTTTTGAAAAAAAATTTACATATGAATTTCAATTTTTTTTTATCAATTTTAGTATAAAAAACGAAATTAAGCGCGATTTTTGGTCAATTTTTGGTCAAAAATCATGTTAAAATTGACAAAAAAAATTGCTCGGATAACCAAAATTGGTTACCCCCGAATGCAGCGGCCTTACTTGTTTTATATTGACACGAGACGAGACTCATATGATTTTTTAACACTTAAGACGACATAAAACAACTTCATAAAACGATTCAAAACACACGTTGTGAAAACTACGCACATATTAACCCACCTCAACACGACTTATTACGACAAAACAATATGCCAAAAGACCAAATAAGTAACTAATTAAGATAAAAACTGATTTTAATAAATATTTATATATATATAATATTAAACAAAAAAAGTTGTATTTAATTATGTGGAATCGTATATGACTGTTTGATTTTTCATATATATGAAATAAGTAAATGTACATAAAAAGTAATAAATTAATATTTATTTATTTTTAAATCTAAATTAATAAAATCTAAATTTATTGATTTATTTTTAAATATACAAAAATATACAATTATTTATTTCTTTTATACTTACGCTTTAAACAGAAGAACACCTTTATCTACTTTAGTTTAAAGGCAAGTGTAATCAAAGTGATTTAGAAATACTTTTGGATATTCGAACTTTGAAATATTGAAAATCTTTTCCTTAGCCAATTTCTTGCTTAATATTTATTTCACAAATACGCCGACAACTTTCAATATTGAAAGTGCAAATATTTAACCGTGTGTGTGAGTGTGTGTGTGTTGGCAATTAAAATTTCTGGTTCGTGTGGCATTATGTTTTGTGTAAAAACAATTTGACGTTGATCTCTGCATATTGGGGCTACAGGAAACTTGGCACTTGGACATGAACTGCAATTTAATCTGCTTGGCATTTGTGGATTTGCCTGCTGCGCTTATTTGACGAGTGCTTCGACTCAAAAAGTTGCTGTTGTTTCCCAGTTGTCGCTTGTCGCTTGTCGCCGTTGTTTCTCCCGTTGTCTTCCGTGGTGCACGTTGTCATGTGGTGCAGCCTGAGTGGCTATTATGTTACACTTCTAGTCGCCTTTTGTGTGGGTGAATGTCATTCGGCTGTGTCTCTAATGCAGTGAAGCCAGTCAGCCGTGCTCATAGAGATAATGGCCTACCCCCGGTATCGATAACAATGGGCCCGTTAATTGAATCGGGCAAATGTTATGAATGGCTTTCTGTGCGTGGGCCGACAGTAACGCCTCACCTTGAAGGTCGCTGTGAAATTGTAATATTGACCAGAGTTTAATTGTTTTTTTTTTTTTTAATATTTTTGTATCGATTTCATGTTGAAATTTAAATGGTATTGTATGAAATTCGAATTGAGAAGAGAAAGAGCCTCGAGGTCGGTTGTTAATTGTCGTGGCGCTCTATATTTCTTATACCCCTTTGCAAAGTGAACAGAGTATATTTGATTGTTATTCATTTTCTTAGCCGGTATTTAAGCTCAAGACTTGAAATCAGAATTGACGTCAGCTAAAGTGTTAAAATATTTTGGATACGCTCTCTGGGGGCGTGGCAAATCGATAAAATAAAACTATAATTTATAATCAATATATTCCCAAAATAACAATAAGAAGTAAGAGCATTTTCGATTTGTCAAAGTTATTGTAATGTTGCGAGAGAGTATTGTGCAGTCGGTTATACCCGACTTTTTTTTTTAAACTTATTTTCTTTCTGTTTTTTGGTAGTTGGGAAAGACAATGGAACACTTTTATGCACCTGGCAAGGTTGTCGCTTTTTGTCTCCAGAGTTTGGCCCCTTTACACTTACCGCTGTTTATCTATAAGCTTATCTTTATTATTGCTATAAAAATAGTCAAACAATCTACTAACAACTTAAGATCTAGCCAATTATCAAATATATATATCATATATCATACATATAGCGAGCGCGCGTTTGAAAGATACATAAAGAAAGATAAGAAAGATATTTATAAATAATAATATACGTGTAGAATTCAATATAATGTACATCAGCTATATATCCTAACTGTCTAGGATTTGGGCTTTCGACTTCGATTGGGGCTCGTTCGCATCGAACGTCTCGTTGTTGTTGTTGTTGCTGTTGTTGTTGTTGTTGGCGTGGTCTTCATAGTTGTTGTTGTTGTTGTTGTTGTTGTACTCACACCACGCACGCTGGGCCGCTCGCGATAGACGCACATTATCTCATCAGCCGCATCGGGACAATCTATTTGCTGCACTCAGAGCAAGCGGAGAAAAGGATTTTCTTCCTTTAAAAAGGCGCCTAGGAATTTTACAAGTTTACTCACCTTATCGCACAGCTGCTCAACGGTTATGCATTTACCGCTTACGCAGCGCAGCTCGTGCGGCAGACAGCGTCCTGGTGATCTGGTGGGCGTGGCCATGGTCGTAGACGTGGAGGTGGAGGAGCTGCTGCTGCTGCTACTGAAGGTCGCGATGCGTTCCCGTTCCCGCTGCTGGGCCAGGGCCGAGGGGGGTATCGCACTGGCGCTGCGGGTGGGTGCGGTAACTGTGGAGATGCTGAATTTGCTGGTGGTGCGATTGGCGCGCTGTGCCGAATACTTGAACTTGTTCTCCGAGTCGCTGGTCATCATGATCTCCTTGCTGTCCCGAAAGTTCACTAAAGCGTGCAGAGATGAGCCAAATGTGAAGCGCATAGAAGCCAAAACTTA
Organism: Drosophila paramelanica; assembly: GCA_035043915.1. Taxonomy (NCBI): domain Eukaryota; kingdom Metazoa; phylum Arthropoda; class Insecta; order Diptera; family Drosophilidae; genus Drosophila; species Drosophila paramelanica. Next base: position 67,043 of record JAWNMO010000200.1, read on the forward strand.
CCGAAGCCCTTGGGTCCACCCACTGCTGGCTCCTCGGAACTGGCATTAGGGGCTGGAGCAGGCGCCGCCACTTGATGCAGCTGGAACTTGGTCTCGGTGCCTGCCTCTTCATCCGTGGTGGCCGTAATGTAAGTGTATAGCTTTTCGTTCGTCTCGTTGGGCGAAAGGAAACTGGCGTAGGAGAAGATGCGTGGAAACGCGTTCAGCTCGGCCTCATCAAAGGGCGCCGCATCGCCGGAACCGTATTCGTCGCAGTCCTCCTCATCGCTGGCATCGAAGCAGTCGTAGTTGAGATCACAGCGCAGATTCTCCGGTATGCACTTCTCGTTGGAGCGACACCGAAACTCTTCGTGCTCGCACACCAGACACTGTTCGTCCTCGTCCTCGCCGCCGGCACAGTCCTTGATATTGTCGCACTGCCACTGCTGCGGAATGCAGCTGCCGTCGTGGCACTGGAACTCATTGCCATAGCAGTAGTCGCGCCTGTGCGTCGGATCCTCGCATTTGTGCGTCTCGTGCGCATCCGGATACTGGCTGCAGTCAAACAGCTCGCTCAGCTGGTCCGAGTTAGCAATGACAATGGAACAGGCCTCCAGTATCGCTATAGAAAACAACCGATTACTAAAAACCCGCCTCGCTCAATATCCCGCTTCGTCTTACCCTTGCAGATGCGCCTGCACGGCGGCAGCTGGCCAAGGTGCAAGGGTCGACACTCGGGCTCCAGTGCGACACAGACAAATTCCACGGCACGCGCCGAACAGTTGGCGCTGATCAGTTGCTGGTAGGCATCCATTGAGGCGGCATCCCGCGGCGCTCCATTCCGATTGTTGTAGGTTAGATCGTAGTCGAGAACGCCGCGACACATCGGCAGCGCCGTCGAGATGCAACCGCTGCCAATGCTGCTCGACGGCGTCGTGGTCATCGCCTCCGTCGGCCTGCCGCTGACACCCGAGGGCGGCGGCAGCGTCGGCGACACCCGCGTCAACAGATGCACATTGGCGGGTGGAGTTGACTGCGGTTTTGGCAGAAGCTGTTGAATAGAAATTAAAATAGTTGGGGGTAATTCAAAGAACAACAAGATTCATGTTAAAATTCACAGCTTAGACTTGAAAACTTCTGTAAACTCTTCAAGTAGCCCTCTATTAAAGTATTAGAAATTATTTACAGCAGAAATTTCGCAAAAAAACATGGAATAATTGAGAGAACCTGGAGGAAAGATATTTGTCAAGGTTCTAAAAAATTTGGAATACGAGTATAAAAGTAGGTTTCTTTAGGGTATTTGGTTACTACATAAAGTAATTGTAGTAATAATTCTTGGAATTTATCTAAAGGAAAGAGTACCGCATCACAAGATTCTGAATAATTATTTCTAATTTTTATGTTCAGATGGAGTCAACAAACAACGTTTAGGGGCCCGGGCACGCCCTTGGGAGGTTCTTTGTAGCAAAGGAGTAAATGGCTCAAGACAGAGGTCAACATTTTCTAGTTTGTTTTCTCAATATAGATAAGAGATAGTTCCTCAGAAAAGCGAAATAAACTTTAGTGTAGTGCTTGAAATTTGATGTTGACATTTTGGCTTTTCTATTTCGAAGTAATTCTAAAACAAACATATTTTTTACATCGATCGATTTTTATCGATTTTATGTCAATATATCGAGAAAAAAGGTTTGTTTGTGTTTTTAAATTTAGCTGAAGGATGCTTAAAAAGAGAGGTTTCTTGCTCATAATATAATATAATTTGAACTTTAAAGAAGGTACTATCCATAGTAAAGATGATGAATAACTTCGTCTTTTAAGTTAATTTATAGAATGAAACAATTTTCCCACTTACATCTTTTAGTAGCTGCAGCATACGCTTGTCCTGTTCGATGGGCACTCCAAAGCTGTTCTGGTGCCCAGAGGTGAAGCGTATGCTGTCCGCGGGCAGAAGGACATCGTCGTAATCATCGTCACCTTCGAGCATTCCCGCCTCCGTCACACTTATCGCTGTGGTCTGCTCCGTTTTAACATCGATTGCCTTCAGTCGCGTAAACTCGTGCAGGACATTGAGATTTTCAGTGGTGGTTGTCGGCACCAGTGTTGTCTCCTCATCGAGAAGACCCATCCACTCCGTAGTGGAGCTGGACATGGCCGCCTCGTTGCGTCGCTGGAGGAAGCGCGCTCGGGCCACGCTGACATCGTGCAGCCAAAGGCAGTAGGTGATCAGGCCGAAGAAGAGCAGGACGCTGGCCACAAAGATGATGGGCCAGCGCAGATATTTCCAGCGGCAGGCGCGCCTCGCATAGCCCAGCAGCATCAGCGGCGATGGCTTCGCTGCCTGCTGCTGCTGCCCGGTGCCAGATGTGGCCCGGTTCAGATAATAGTTGGCCGTCAGTGGATACTTGTATCGGCGCACTTGCAGCTCGGCAAGCGCCTCGGGGCTGCCCAGCATTTCAATGCGATACTTTTGGGTGTCGGTCCAGCAGGATTCCGAGTCGCTACTGCTCCTCAATGTGGAGGCGCGGGAGTAGTCGTCAGATGTCTTGGCGTCGTCGTCGACGGTCTGCACGGTTATGTTGAGGCCGTGCGGGTATTTGGTGGGCTGACGACGCAGACCCGACCCAGCCGTTGATGGCTCATTAGCCATGCCAGCGGCATCTTCAAGCGGCCTGCTTAGTCCGTCCATGCTCAGCAGCTGGCGCGGTTCACCTTTTGTTGCGCCAAATGTCAATCGCTGTCAGACTGGATGCTGGCGAAGATTACATAAGCAATTGCAGCGTCTGCAAACCGAGGGGGGTAATTGCTATTGTCTCTCAAAGCAGTGCCATTTGCTAATGTCAGAGCGATCACAAGGAATCAGCGCCGAACAAGTCCAAATCCAATTGCAGCAGGGCTTGATTCAAAGATATTTGCCTGATGTTGGTTCGTCTTCTGCAAATGTGTGTTTTTTTATTTTTTCGGGGGAAAGGAAATCGAATTGTAAATATGCCGCAAAAATGAAAGTGCTGCCAATATTTCATTTCCATTTGAAAGTTGTCACTCGACTTGGTTTCGACTTAGCCACTTCGAGGCTGCTTCTTCAATTACGCGCTGTTTTTATCATCTGCCCAATTTCCCAGTCCATTAAATACAACAAAGCCCCTTACAACAACAGCAACAACAGCAACCACAGCATCTATTAAAGACCACAATAACCACATTTAGCTTCTTCAAATTGCTGCAATTTTTGATTTCGGCTTCCCATCCACAAACAAAAATTGCAACTGCAATAGATAATCGCATATTTTGTATTTACCTCCAGATGCCCCAAAAGTATTGCCCAATAGTTTAGAAAGATTCAAATGCGAATGGCTTTAACAAGTACTCGCACATTGGGTAACCCAACGAGTCAAGTTGAGCCGGCAACGGCAACGGGCTGAAAATGTTGTGCCTCTGGGCCAAGACTGGCGCAACTTGTTAGCCGGAAAACGGCCAATAGAAACGGGCAATAACGGGCCAAACAAAAAGTAAGGCCCATAAAAATGAAGCTATACACTAACTAAGTAACTATACATATTTTTAGAAAGCGTTAAACGTGTTTAAGGGAAATAGTATGTTGTCTTACGTTTATTTTAATAAGATTTTAATATTTCAGTACTCAATCTTAGATTTGATCGTAAGTTAAATAAAATCAATGTTATAAACTTCGCTAAAGAATTATCATTTGGAATTCTGGGGAGTGTATGTTGGGATTTATATTTTAGTTTTAACCTATATTTGTAGATAATGGCTTTGGTTGAACCTCGAACATGTTATTCCAATTATTTATTTACCTTCATACCTTGGACTATTAAAAATCTCGTCTACCGAAGACTGCTCTGAGAATTTTTTAATAATTTAATATTTTAAATCAATAATACATTAAAGCAGTGGGAACTAAAGTTTATTCCTCTCAACTGATTTACACTTCTAACTAAATAAGTGGTAAAAAATTTAAGTAAAATTCAACATTTATTTTTATTTGGGTGAGCTCTTAAATTTATACAGCTTTATTTTGCTTTTTTCAGCTCAGTTTTAGTCTGTTTACTGACAGCTCTAAGCTTACGATAAACACAAGAAAACAGGAGAGTAAAAGTTATCGATTTCTTAATTCGTCTTTAGATATACTTATTTCTTAGATATTTAGATATGTTCATTAGCATATTTTGCATACATTTTTTTTACTCTCCCCTTCAGTTTTATTACTACCAGTTACCTTTGCAGAGCTGAGATACTTTTGGTTAGGGTATAGCTGGCAAATCGCTTAAGCTTGGCGGCTACACTTGGCTGAGTGTTGGCGCTTCATCTTCAGCAAACTCTTCAGTTGCGTCTGCGTCTACGAATTTGACTCCCCCTGCTGCTTAGTTGCTGACCTTTTCACTTTTGTTTTCATTTACAGTCGCGTCTTGGCTGGTTGCCTGTCTGCCCTGGCGTTGCAAAGTGCGGCTCAAGTGGCTCCAACTAGCTGCAGTTTGGGCATCGAGCGGGACAGGAACATAGACACAGACAGGCACAATAACGAACAGCAAACAGCAACAACAACAACAACAACACCTACAGCTGTTGCCCCGTTCGTTGCTCGCTTAATGAGCTGCAGCAAAACTCTCGAATCTTGGCTCTGTTCCACTCTGTCACTTGTTGCCCCCGTCTCAATGCTTCTCAATGCACTGTGCAAAATTCGCTGGGCAGTTATTAATAGCATCGCTTGCAGCTTTATAGTTTTGGCTTAGAGATTTGCTAAGGTCAGTTGTGTGGCGGGAAAACAGCTGCAGCCAGCTTCAAAAGGTCATAATAGCTATTGACGGCTTGAAGAACCTTGCTTTAGGGTCGCCTTGAGGCACAAATGGGTGTTGCCCACAGCATAAACAGAGCAATTACGTGCACTGCAGCTTACTGAAGTTGGAGTTCGAATTATAAAGCTGTTAATGTTCGGACAAATGGGTTCCGCAGTTGCCTCACAACCCAACTCTCAACTAATGTCTGAAGCGCGTGATCAGGGGAAAACTTTGTGGCCGGACAGTGAAGTCATCTGGGAAATGTGCTGTGTTGTAAAGTATTACAAAGCTAAATTATGATTAAGTGCGCCCTGTAATGGACATTTTATTATACTTAATTTTGTTAGATCTTATTTTATATATATGGAGAGGTATAAAATGAATTGTTTTTTTCTAATATTCTCTAGATATAGAATTGAGAAATGATATATAGACTTGAAAAAATTAAGAAAAATATAAATAACTTATAAAATTAACAACGGATTTGTAAAGTTTTTGTTCTTCAGTTTTAAATTTAAATTTCAAAATTAAATATAATTACCCGTATTAGTTGTAAAAAGGAAATTATAAGAGTTTCTTGTTTTTTAATCTGTCTAAAAAAGTAGCTTTTAAACTGAGGGATATAGCCAACAAATAGATCAACTTTAACAACAACTAACAGCAAGATGTATAATCATTTTATAACTATGTTTTGACTTTATGGATTTAGTATATACTATCAAAATTTCTTTTAGAGAATTTATAACTTCTCTTGTATAAAATACAGTTAAATACTGATTGAAAGATAGCGAATTGCAAAACTTTTAACAAGGCTTATTGAAGAGCTGAAACAAATGTTAAGTTTGCCAACTTGATCGGCAAATAGAACCCATTCGTATAACCGCCCAACAAGTTTCTCTAAGCTGTTTTTACGGCTCGTCGGCAAATTCTTGGGAATTGGCAATCGTAACTTGTTTGGCGCCTCTCACCTCTAGTCGGTAACTGTAGCTGTGCCTATTAGTAGGTAGTATCTGCTTCGTAATATCTAAACAGTGGATATGAATATGTACAATGGCCCATTGGGGGCTCATTTGGGCAACGATTAGAACACCTTTGAGCAATGAATTTACGGCTGAATGCATCAAAAAGTGGGCACCACGAATACGTGGTTAGTGCAATCTTCAATCTAAGCCCAATCTCGATTGCACAACTCTATTCTGGCGGTCTATTCACACGTCAGACTTGGCTTAGACTTTGACTTGGAATTAGACTCGGACGAGACGTGTTTCGCATGCTGGCTAACTGGCAGTCGACCTATGCACCACATTCCTGACATGGCTAGCGACTAAATTGCATTGATTACACGAACTTGTTGCGGCATCAACAACAACAACAGCAACTGCAACAACAGCGGCAACTGCAACAACAGCAACTGCAAATGCCAAGCAGGCATTGAGCTGCTTATAAGTTAAGTCATTTTGTGTCTGTAATCTGCGCCAGAAGCAAACTTTAGTCATAGCTGATTCTGTAGACGACTGCAACTGCAGTTCAAAGTTATTTTTTATTTTTGTTAAATAAATTGTTTATGGTTTTTGATTTTATTTGGCTAGCAGAATTGGCTAGCACGTAACACCGTCTAAACATTTAAGCAGTATCTCCATGTGCTGGCCAAGATGTGCGAGGTGAACCAGCACAGCCGGCCACAGTTGGCCAACAGCTTTGAACCATCAACGCGGGTACCTGAGAGAGCTACCATAAAGCTAACTGAGGCCAGCTGCGGGTGGATGTGTTGTTTTGTTTTCTGTTGTGGTGCATTGGTGTGGTTGCATTGCTCTCTGTATTATGGCAGCCAAACGACTTTGGTCATATTTGTGCATGTTACAATTTTGTAAAGTAATTTGCTAGTTGTCTCTACGGTATGTGAACTAACTGCAGTTGCGATGCGTCATGCCAGTGAATAATCGATAAATGATAGAGTATGCCAAGGATGTTGCACTTGGGGGTGAGAAAAGCGACCTACAAACTCGCACCGTTTTATAGTCTGTTAACTGAACTGAAGTGTGATCGATCATTGTCGTAAACTGTAAAATGTGACTGACTACGAGGTGAACTGCATTGGGAGTAATCAAATGTGAAATACCTACTCAATAATCTATCATAAGTACTTGAACAAAATGTCATAAATTAATAACCAAATGATATTTTGTATTTAATGGTATGCAACAGTTTTTGATATTAACTGGAAAATTAAAACCGGTAATGTGATAAATTCCTCATTGGATTAATTATATCAGTACAGTGGGTGCAGTACAGTATGGTTACATTTTAATAAATTAATTGTTTTTTATCGTGTTCGGTGTTAATAATCGAAAGAAATTCTTGAAATGGGGTGACAATTATAAATTGATTTTCAACAAACAAATTTTTATATATTAAATTCAATAATTGTTATATAAAAAAACTTTTTTCATCTAGTATATGTTAAGAGATTCTTAACCCATTAATTTGAAAAAATTTACTTCTAAAAAGATCATATTTTATTTATAATAATCGTCTATATGAAATAAATTGATTTGTGAAAATTCGGATTTTATTTATAATAATGGTATGGAAATGTTAAAAAAAAATGTATAAGTAAATATCTTTAATGAAATTTGCTTTTTTTATTACTAAATAATATCATATGATTTTGAAATGAGGGTATTTTGTTTTTTTTTAGCAAAGAAATCTACGGGTATTTTTAAATGTTAAACTACAAATATAACAAAAAAAAATCCACTGAACAATTTTGTTTAAATATATTTTAAATTAAATATTTAAAAATCTTATAACTATTTAGTGTGTCTGTTTTTAGTTCTAATTTCAACTATACTTTTTGTTTAACAACACGATCTGGTCATGACTGATCCTATAATTTTATTTATATAAATTCAGCACTCAATCGAAATTTAATTGCTTTACTGTCAAAAAAAAAAAATCATTTATCATCAATTTATGAAAATCAACACCAAAAATTCAACGCAGATTTCATCTGAAAAATTAATTATTGCACTAATTGCTATACAAAGCATTATTTTAATTTACTTTGAGCTTAGTAAGCCAAGAAGATATCTATCAAGAATTATAAATTTTAAGCTCACATCAAAAGCAACCCAAGCAAGTTGCAAGACTTAGGCAACATAATCAACTTGTCCAAGTTTTTTACTGATTTGATTCTTCTTTGGAATGGCACCTCATTATCATTTAAAGATTAATTCGTTGCTGTGTCAATCGGCAACAGAATTGCGACATCACTTAAAACGATCGTCTTTAGCACTTGATCGTACTTTGCAGCTTGTTGCTCACCTGCTGCTGAGGCTGTCAGACTCATTTAAATAGATTTGTAATTAATGCAGCTACCAGATTTGAAGACCTGTTCACAGTGCACTCAGAGTGCTCATAAGCAATAATGATCACAGATCACACGAGAACCTCACACTTGATGCTTTTCCACGGTTTTAGTTATTTCTTTGGTTTTTTTTTGTATTAAGCTTTTGGGTCTTGGATCTTCTGCGGTTCATTCGGCCGACCGAGATGAATGAGTGCCCAAGTTTGAGTACTCACTAGTTTCTGTTGTTGTTGTTGGTTATGGCCATGTTTGCTGCCATGTTGTATGTTAATCAAATTTGATTGCAATTTTTTTTTTTTAATTAAAAGCGCAAACTTCAAATATTTTCAAGTTGTTATTATAATTATTTATTTATTTTTTTGTTGTCGATTGCTGATTGCATATTGCAGCCGCAATTTGTTGTTGTGTGTTTGTTGTTAGTTGTTGTGCGATAATTACAAAAGTCATAATTTGCATAAAAAAGTTGAGTTTGGCAAGTGTTTGCCATGCATTTGAACCTTGCACGCTAACCAGATACAACTTACGAGATACACATGCAGCACACTTAAAGATACATTTGTATCTTTTACCATATAGCTGTGTATTTTTATTATTCGCACTTGCAACTTAGCTGCGGCTTAGGTGTCAATACCCATTGTTGAAGTACTAGTACTTTTATTTAATCTTGGCCAATATTTATGCACTTGAGGCTTAGTCGAAAGAAAAAAAATAAATACTCATGAATTATTTAATAAGTTCACTAGAGCGATTTCTTTTAAATATTTTTGTATTCATAGCTTCAACTCACACTACGCACTTGTTGTAATTAAATTCGTTGTTGTTGTTTCCGCTTCTTTTATTCGTGTGTCGGCACGCGCGCCTCTTGGCCAAAAGCTCCGCACGTTCGGCTGCCAAAATTACGACTGAAACCTTTGCCAGTTGGGCGATTTGCTTGAAGACGCCAAAATTGAGCATGCGCAGCCGACGCGAACAGCGACGTCGACGGCGACTGCAGCAGTGATATCTCTTTGATATTTGTTATTCTTTCTTCTGCGCGAAGAGACTGCCAGAGACTCGACTTTGGCTGAGCTGGCGCCGCTTTGGGGCCTGGCTTAGAGTTCAGCTCGGTTTGACTTTCGGTTTCAGTTTGATTTCGTTTTCGCTCGACTCAAATGACTCGACTGAGGCCGGCTAAGTGGATCTGAATCTGGTAACGTAACGTATCGCAATGGCTCTGAGACTGGCTTTAACTCTGGCATTTTGTCTCTTTGACTTTGGCTCTTAACTGGTTCGCATTTGCACTCTCTTAAGACGTCGTTTGCGCTTCTATTAACTTGGCTCAGTCACTGGTGCACTGTGTTAGCCGCCTGAGTTTCTTGTATATTCAGCCACTTGAAGCTGCTTTTGGGCATTGTTGCCAATATTTTAATGGTGACGTTTATGCTTAAGTTATGATGCCATCTTTCTATCAAACATATGTGGTTGTTGCTGTGCCGTTGCCTGCCTGCCTGCCTGCTGCTCAGTGGGTCATTACAGCATTGTTTGTGTCTGGTCTACGATGTTCGAAGCGTGCCTTTGGTGCTGCCAAAGAACGTTATATGTTTTGTTTTGTGTTTTTTTTTTGTTGTTTTTGAAAATATTTTGTTGCGAAAAAATGTTGCGCAGCTTGTTAGTCGGGCGGGGGCATTGCGCAAACATTTTCTTAAAATGTTGAAATAGTTGGAGGATGTTTGACAGCTTATTAGGAAGTTGTTTGGCAAATATCTATCTTTGGGATCTTAAAAACAAAATTGAATTTAAATGTTAATTAAAAAAAGCGCAGTTGACACATAATATCGATAAGTATAAGTAGTTATCTATATCAATATCTATATCTATATCTATATCTATATATATATCTATATCTATATCTATATCTATATCTATATCTATATCTATATCTATATCTATATCTATATCTATATCTATATCTATATCTATATCTATATCTATATCTATATCTATATCTATATCTATATCTATATCTATATCTATATCTATATCTATATCTATATCTATATCTATATCTATATCTATATCTATATCTATATCTATATCTATATCTATATCTATATCTATATCTATTTCTATATCTATATCTATATCTATATCTATATCTATATCTATATCTATATCTATATCTATATCTATATCTATATCTATATATATATCTATATCTATATCTATATATATATCTATATCTTTATCTAAATGTATCTGTATCTGAATCTACATCACAATCTACAGCTTATCTATCTAATTAATATTCCACGCCATTAAGATCTTCAGTTAATTTCGAACCTGACTAGCCAAACCCATCCAATAATTATCTATTCATTTCATTTCCATTGCACTTTGATGCCCAAGTTTTATACATCTTAATGTACTTATTGATTTCACTTGCATACCAGTTGCCCGCCTCCATTTGCCACACCCTCTTTTGCCAATATATAATGCCTCCCACCCAGCTACAGTTTCAATTTGCGGTCGTGGTCGGCATCTTGGCCCACTCCATGGGCAAGTGGCAAGTGCACTGTAATTGGCCCCGGCCAGTGCACGACTCTGGCTTGAATCAGGCTCAGAGCACGATCAAGCGACCAAAAACCAAAAGACGTCAAAAACGACGGAATCGATACGCAATTTTTTATGGTCGGGGCCACAAGGTTAGTGGATTTGTAGATTTGTGTGCACTTTTTGGTGTCCGGTGCGTTCGGCTGTTGATTTTCATAGCTTTTATGGCAGAGATTTGCAATTATGAATGGTTCAGTTCAGTTCAGTTCAGTGCGAGCTGCATTCTAAATGTCAATGTTATTGCACAGCCACACAGCTAACTGCGCGTATCTGTGAGATACTTTCTGTGTATTTGTAGCTGCAACTGGTGGCTGTGGCTGTTGGCTGCATTTGTTGTTGCTACAACTGTGACAGGCGGTTGTCTTTTTGGTGTGTGCTCATGTGGAATTTCCGCTATTCAAAACACGAACGCGACGCACCTTAAAAGCCACCGACTCCAACCGACTCCACACAGAGTCTGTGCAAAGATATTGAAAAATACTTGAGTTGTATTTTTAATAAAAGAAAAAATAAAATAAAATAAAATAAAATAATGATAAAAATTTCATGCACTTGGAGCTCATTGAGCGCCATAAATAATGTGTTTGCTATTGTGCGTTGGTTGTTTAGTCGTTGTTATTGTTGTTGCTGTTGCTCGGTTGTTGCTTCGTTGCGCGTTTCTTGACTCTGGGTCTCAACTGAGAAATCAAATCAATCATTTTGCACGGAACGCCACTAAAAAATGCAATTGTTTATGCTAGGTGGGTGTGTATGTTTATGTGTCTGTGTGTGTGTGTGTGTGTGTGTGTGTGTGTGTGTGTGTGCGTGTACGGTTATGACAGCGTCAACAAAGCGCAGAGATATTAAAGCGTTTAATTAACACAAAAGAGTTCAACAACAAGCAGAGACAAGTAAAAATCGCTCATACGCTCCGTTGAACTTCAAGCGAGCAGTGAAAAACACGCATAAGGAAAATCCAGAAAATGAATTTCCATGTGTATGCTAGACGAGTGTGTGTGTGTGCTAAGGTGTACCAAGCGCATGATTAATTGTGCAATTGAAATTGAATTAAAAGCGTGCAAATAACATGAGCTCTCAAACGAGCCAGAAGCAAAGAAATCAAAAAAGACAAACAAAAAAAAAACATAAAAGTGTAATAGTTACAGAGATGCAAAAGAGATGCAAAAGCGGTGCAAAAGTGCTATATAAAATAGGTGCAGAGCACTACAAGCTGGAAGTAAAAATAAATAAATAAAAAAAGACGGCAACGGGCCACTTTAATTGAATTTATGGTAAATGCAAATGAGTGGGAAACTGAAATAAAAATCAACAGCGAATTGATTGAGCCGAGAGAAATATGCAAAAAGGCAGCAGCAACAGCTACCACAACAGCAGCAACAACAACAAAATATTGTGAAAAACAAAAAAAAAAAAAAATAAATAAATAAAAAAAAAAACGCTGTTCATATTGTGCGAGCTGCTGCGGCTGTAGCGCGATTACGATTAAACACGCTTGTAAATACTGGATCATAAAAATCGAGGCAAAAAAAAAGAAGAAGGAAAATAAAACATAAAAAATCAACAGAAATTGAAACAGAAACTGCAACCGTAACTTAAACTGAAAAGTGTGCGACGTTGTGTGCAGCACGAGCTACAGCTTGAGATTATCTCGCCAGAGTTCAGAGCGAAGGCGACCCAGGAAAGACGCTGCACACGCTACAGGAATCGATGAATTGCAGCAATAGTCGTAAATCGAAAGAGATTTAGGAGGCGGCCTATAGCAGCATAATATATGGGAGGTAACAGGAAGGATACAAATATAATTTTTCAAACTAAGAGATGGCAATTTGGTATAACAAAAGTGGAGGAAACAAAATGCTGTGAGATGAACACAAATTGGATGTAATATATGAAATAATAAGAGATTTAAAAATGTACAATTAAAAACTTAAAAATATTTATGTATTATATTTGAGCTTATATATTATTTTTCCCCCCTTTAAATAATGGTAAAATTTTGAAAAGTATCTTTAATCAAGGTTCGTCGGAATATTTTGCGGGTCAATACTTATATCTTAAAATTATTTGTATGTGTTCATAAAAGCGACATATAAAACATATATACATATATAAATTGAATTTACATAAAAAAAATATATATAAAAATTAGTAAAATTTTAAATTATATTTGAAGTTGTCTTAAAAAGATGATATCGAAATGCCAATACCAATTTTAAAACAAAATGGTCTAAAATCAAAAGTATGAAAGTAAATTAGTAAAAGTGTAAAAACTGACTAGTTCTGAAATAATATTTTAATTAATAATTAATATTTTTCAATATATATATTTTGTACATTAATTACATTATAACAATGCTAATAGATGGTTTTCTTTTCAAAACACTTTTAACAATCTGTCTTTATGCATTATACATTTCTGTATGTAAACAAATAAGCACTACTTTTATAAAACTAATATGCCCCACAAAACGTAGCGCATTTTATATGTATATATATATATATATTTTTTTTGTTGTGCGATAAGAAACTTTGTACGCTCGCTTTTTTGCGTTCAATTGAATTGGCGCGCTGCCCAATGGAATGAGTAATGTCCACATTGACGAGGAGTAGGAGTCGTAGATGAAGTGGGGAGGGGGTGGTGTCAGTGTCACTGCAACAATTACATTAACGTTATTAGCGGTGCGGACTCGATAGCATTGCCAAAGCCAAAGTTACAGTCCGCAACAGAGTTCGAGAATGGGGCAAATACATATGCAGAGTCAATCATCCAAAACACACACACATACACAGTCTCCAATCCACAAACACACACACTTCACAGCATACTTCACAGCCCACGAAGGTAGTTATGTGCCTTCGTTTTCGTATCCCACTTGGAGAGCGAATCTGAATCCGTGGCTTACATTTTTGCTGGCCCGCAATTCGCATTGCACGTTTTTTACATACCGATCTGTAATTTAAGTATAAATAAATGATCATGTGGTTGTTGTCGTTTGTATTTTGTGGTCAAACGAGTTTAAGTTTATTTATGATTGCTTTTGATTTCATTTAATAAAAATAAAAGCAAGCACCACACAATGCCAGCGGGTGGTGCGCGTAATTGCACGACGCCCGCAACTGTTGCCACGAGAGGGGGAGGGGGGGCACCACATCTGGGCAATTGACCCACCTAGCTGCCTAATACAGTTGTAAAACAAAGATACCATTTTGCCAGCTACTTCCGCATTTGGCCAACACACGATCAACATTCACAACCACACGAACATCGACATCAGCCCCAAGGGGCCCGCCAGCTGAGATCTTTTGAGCCCGGCTACGACTTTGGTTTTTTGGCCTAATCACATGGCTTTTAGGTGCCTCTTTCTGCAGCAAGTGATCGCTTGGTATTTGTGCTATTTTCGTAATTGTAATTGCCCTCCGATGACTGCGTCGGAGTTGGAATTGTAAAATGATGGCGGACTCCCAGTTTTGATTTTAAATTAGAGATGGGCCTTTTATATTTAATAATCATCCAAATAGAACACTAATATTGTGGTTTAAATAATTGTGTAGATATTAATAATTATTTAAATAAAGATACAAATGTGCACTATGTGAACTTATAGTATTTTTAACGAATTGCGTCAATAAATCCCTTGAGTCCACTATTTATATTTGTTTCTTATACCTATAATTATGTATGTTAATAATTTCTTTATATTTATTATGTACTGCTATAAATAAAATAAAACGTTCATTCATTTGTTTTGCGTAAAACCTTTGCATCATTATTATTATTTATTACTTATTATTTAAAGCAATTGAACACAACTCATTAACTGATTACTTATTATTATATATTATTTGGAGTTTTGATAATTCTCTGTTTTAGCTTGATTCTTTCGTAGAAGTTGTGATTGTGTTTTATTTAATTTTAATTATTTTGATTTTATGTGTATTATAATGGAACTAATTTAATGCTCTTAATTTTAGTTTAAATTTAGGGAATATCCAATTTGCTTAGATTGTGTATTTTCTTTTAGTTGCGATTAAAATATAATATAGTAATAAATATTTAAGACGTCAGATAAAAATCTTTATTTTCCTGATTTAACAGTTTGAGGTGTCTTCAGCTTAAGATCATGTCCAATACGACTAAAACTGTTTCGTCACTAAAATTAAATTATAGAAAATTTAAAACAAAACGTGATTTTCCAAAAAAATATCTTATATTTTCTTTCCCTTCTCTTTAGCTTGGCTTTAGCTTCATCAATTTTTGCCACACTTTTCTTCGTGTTTTCTGGAGCTTCTATGCTATTTGAATGTTTATGGCTCTAATGAATAAATGAATAAATCACGACCCTAGTCCATCTCTAGGTCTGTGTCCCACTCTCGGTCTCATGTCTGGAGTCGTTTCGCCTGCATTTTGTCAGCTATTTGCACAATGTGCACGTAGCTCCGAACTCGTACACGTATCTGCTATAATTTGGCTCGTTTTTATATTTTTTCCGTTGCTGAAAGTATTGTGTGAATCCATGGCACAGTCGTCTCCACCTACAGCTGCTCCTCCTCCTTCTTCTTTGTCTTCAGTTCCAGCTCTTCAAAGTAGCTCGCTTTGTTTGGCAATTACAAAATTTGTAATTTGTGCGATGCGCCGCGGGATTCTGTCGACGTCGTCGAGTCGCTTGCGCAAAACAACAACCCCTCGCCCCACACACACCTATTAAAAAATGAGTAGAGGGAAAAAAACT
This sequence comes from Drosophila paramelanica, assembly GCA_035043915.1. Classification (NCBI taxonomy): domain Eukaryota; kingdom Metazoa; phylum Arthropoda; class Insecta; order Diptera; family Drosophilidae; genus Drosophila; species Drosophila paramelanica. The sequence continues at coordinate 82,501 of JAWNMO010000200.1, forward strand.
TTTTAGTGCCTGAATATGGTAATCGGGCAATCAAACTGATCTCGGCTAGAATGTGGTATCAAATGTGCCAAGTGCTAAGTGCAGTTTCTGGCGATAATTGAATGCCTTTTGGCGTAGAATGTCATATGGCCGACACTTTCCCAGTTTTTAGAGCAAAACCTATCGTATATCGATTACTGAGCTATGCAAAACAATTATCTTTATTTATTTCGTTTTTTTTTTTGTTTTCTTCTTTTTTGGGGCACTCCCCCAAACGGTTTCGCTCTATAGTTAAGTTTTGGGCATGCGGTAGCATATCATTTACACTATGAAACAAAAATAAACCCTTTTGTTTCTTTGCTGTTATATTTTAAGCTCAGTCGGGTAACTGTTGTTTTTTTTTCTTTTGGCTTTAACTGTGATCTGTGATCTGCATACAATGCCCGTTGGGTACCATTGAATGGGCCGCAGTTATTTTGCGATATGCCATCTATTGTTGGCTCACTTGAAATCTGTAGCATTGAGCCACAAGGTGCTCCCCTCCCCCCTCCACGCTTCCCCTTACACGAAAAAGCCGCCCATCAAGTGCTTTAATGATACTAAACAACATGATATTGCGGTTTTCCAGCCTCATCGTCATCGTCGTCGTCATCCAATGGCAGCTCTTCAGCCAGTTTTAAATGGGAATTCAATTTGGATTTGGATTTGAAATTGGGCAGGTAGACATTGAATGCCGCTTCAGAGGATTCAATTGCCGGCTTTTGCCCGATGAGCTTTGGCTGCTGTTGTTAGCCATGAAATTTGCATAGCTTAGCCAAATTGTGCTGACGGGCGGTGTGTTCGGGGCGGCAATTGAAATCGGCTGCTGAAAAGGTTAAACTTAAATGGCATTTGTGCAATGCGATGCGGCCAAAAATTATCGAGCAAACAATTGAACTGAGCAAACAATCAACGGGGGCCACAGATACCGCAACAATTGAATTAGACGGCAAAAAATACATAAATAGGCATGATTTAGTCGAGGGTACTTGACGAGCTTATACCCTGTATTCAGGTGTCGTGTGGTGTGTGACTATAAGCGATCGTCTCAGGTTAGCTCTGTCGTGTTTATCAATAGTCTATCTATTATATAGATATCCTCAAATATTTCAATCAATAAATTGTTTATTTTTTTCTTTACCTTTATTGGTTCTCCCTATAAATAAACATAAGATACAATTTAGTTTAAGTAAACAGAGAAATATGAGCGATAATTTAAAATCGAGTTCACAAAGAAAAACCAAATATTTTGGTCAGACCGTTACAAACCTAAGCAAACACTTATAATACCTATTTTAAGTCTAGCTTTAATGAGTACAGGGTATATTTTTGGTTTAAATTGAAGTTGGCCGACTTGTTTAACCGATAACTACATGTTGAGATTTAATTAAATTATGTTTGTCTGCTTTATTAAATCACCTTTTCTCTTTTGATCTGTTTTGACTGACTTCAGAATACCCATTTATCATTAATTTCGGCCTTGACTTGTGGCTCGGCTTTTGTGTCTTTTCTTTTTCCATTTTATAACAAGTTTATTTCCTTAACGTTTTGAAAACAAATGATTTCTGACTGCCTGTTTATGAATCATAACGAAAACGCGCAAAAATTCCCCAGAGGTGTCTCTATTTAACCTTGACTCGCCTGGCTGTTGCACATGCCCTGATTACCTCCATCATCATTTCTTAAAGCCCGAATCTCGATCGCCAGTGCCCCAGCCCAGCCCCAGCATCCATGTGGGCTATGTGTCTGTCTGTTCGGTCGCCACCTCTCTCCAGGCGGGGCTCTAAGCAAGATTAATGAAAACATGTGCCAAACAAATGCGAATGCATAGATCGCGCCGAGTTACACACTCTAATACACACACACACACACACACACACGAAGTTTGAATGGCGTAATTGAACATAACTTGTTGACGTTGTCCCTCTGATTACAGCAGCTTTGAGATGAAAACGTGTCCAACACGACGTGGAAAATTTTATTTTTTTCGCGAAAACCAATATCTTTCAAAAATACTATTTAAAGCGATTTCTCAGTTCCAATGAAAAAATAACTATCTTATTACACATGTCATTTAATTGACTCTGCTCTTGTAAGCCAATTTTACTTGCCTGCAAATTTATTTATTGGTAAGCAGACAAAACTACATTATTTTAGGTTTTATTCTAGGATTTTTATTTTTTGATATTAAATTGAAAAGAAAGAAATTAAATAAAACGATTGCCAGTTATAAGAGAATATAAGTAAAATAAAAGTTTTTTACAAAAAAAAAGTGCCAGCTTGAAACTCGATACGAAAGTTAACATAACTTGCGTTCACTGATTTTTTATATTTCTGTAAATAAAACTGAATTTTAATTTCTTGATAAATGCGATTTGTGTCAAAATGCTTTTTTTTTAATTTTACACTTGTTAAGACTGGGTAATTTTTTGGCAATGAAATTGCAACGTCTTGTTAAATACATTTTTTTTTGTCAATATCTATAATTGAGTTTTTATAATAATATATATTAATAATATAATAATACTATAGAAAAAACTAAAAGATGGGGAGGTTAGTAAAGTAAGTGTGTTCACTAATTTTAAATATTTCTGACAGTGAAACTGTAATTTGATTTCTTGACAAATGCGATTTTTGTCAACCATTATAATAAGATATGGAAAGTGATTTTTCATATTTCTTACCTTTTCTGGCACACGATTTTGTGTTAATAACTAGAATTAACTATAACTAGAAAGAACTAACTAAACTTAAAGATATGGAAGTACATTTATTTTTAATATTTCTGACAATTAAACTGCACCTAAAATTTGTCAAATAAAATTTTTTTGTCAACTATAACTAGAATTGAGTTTAAAGCTTTAATATTATTATTATTACTAAGCCATGCTTGTTATTTTGGCCAGTTCGTGACACGCGTTCATGTCTAGCTTTAAGTGCAAGCCCCAACAGCGAGGAGTGTACGAACAGTTGTTGGCCCCGGGACTTGCAGTCAGATTAGCATAAATTCAACGACTTGTAATTGCCAATATATGTACACATCGTGTGTGTGTGTGTGTGTATCAAATTCAGTGTCTAGATGCCGGCAATGCGACTAATGAATACATTCGGAATGGCTCTGATGGCCGCTGGGGCAGCTTGTTGTTGTGTGGGTTGAGAAGGGAACTTTGGCTTAATGGGCTTGTCAATTGGCATGCAGATTGAAGCGCTTCAGACAACAGTAAATATATACATATACACATATATGTATATTTGTATGAAAAGGTGTGTTTTAAGCACCAATCAGCTGATCAAATAATAAAGCTGCTCAGTGGGCGTGTCGCGTTGCGGAGGAGCAGATAAGTTAAATTTAAAAGCTGTGACAGAGTTGCCAAAGTGCCTGCCATAAAATTGCACTTATGCATGCGTGTTGCTGTCTCGCTTGCACAATTACCTCTAATTGTATTGTAGTCGGCATTTGTAATGCTCTTTGTTGTTGCTGTTGTTGTTGTTGCTGTGAGTCACGAAATGTGCATTCAAAATGCGAAGCAGAGCAATCGCAATTATTTCGAAATAAACGCAACATTTTCTTTATTTTTATTATTGTTGTCTTCGGGCTTCCGTGTCATTATGTGGCAAGTAGAAATTGAGGGGGACACAAATTGGCATCGAGGCGTCCACTTGTCGCCGCGCATCCTTCGTACCCATTAAGCTGACAAATTGTTATCGCAACCGAGTTCGAGTCGTAAATTAAGACAGACTCGACAGCGCTGCACAGCGGTGATAGCGCCAGCAATCCGAAGCCTTTCACCCACTTTGGGCCACTGGGGCAATGCATCATGCAGTTGTCAAAAAAAAAAAAAAAAAAACAGAAAAAGAAAAGTAGATACCGCCGACAGAGGAAGAGGGAAAAACTGACACAGTCTGGCCAAAGAAAGCAGCGGTTGCTGCTCCACTTTCGGCTGGGTTACGCAATCCAAACTCGAAGATTGCGTTCGTTGTTGTTGTTGTTGCCAGACACTCGACACATTGTTGGAGAAAAGGCAGCAGGCAAAGACACACGAGTCGTGTCTGAAGCTCGCGTCTGGAGCCACTGTCTGTGACTGACCAGCTCTGATTGGAGTTTCATTACCACAGTCCAAGCTGGAGAAATGCGTTGTGCTCCCTCCTCCCCGCCCCCCTTACCCTACCGTTAAGCGGGCAGCCTCCAGCGCGAGTGATATAAATCAAATGCCATGAAACAATACATCAAGTGAAGGCGCTCTGCGATGACGTCGTCAGCCAAACCGAGTGCATCTCACTCGCTAATGGCCTTTGGCTCTGCCAGTTGTTGTTTGGGTTCGAGTGCTGGAACAAATGTCAATGGTATTGACATTTTCGTTACGTTTACTCAACCGATTCCAAATCTCAAATTGACATGAGAAACTTTTGAAATCACGTTACATTTGGAATACCAGATTTAGCTGCGGTTAGCAACATTTTCTCATCATCTCTCTCTTGCTGGGGGGGAAGGGCACACGCTTTTCCCCAATTTGTTTGGTTTTCGGACGGGTTTTGCATTGACATTTGTAAACACTTCCGTGTGCTCTCTTTTATTCATCTGATTGTTGTCGTTGTTGTTGTTTTCTTTTGAATGTAATTGATGGTTTCGTTTGGTGATTGGCGCTGATTTGTGTGTGTTTCTGGCTACATTTAATGAGAGTTATTAGTGGGTTAGTTTGTGTTGTTGTTTGTTCGCCTCGATCGCAATTTGTTATCGGAGCCCATTAGATATCTGTGTCAGATTATCAGTTATTGGATGCTATTGTACATTTGAAAAATGAACTAATTATGACAATTAGAGAAATTTTGTTTTATCTCTATATCTGATTGTTGCTATATACACCTTTGTATTTTCTTAATATATTTATTTCATGCAGTTATTAAATATATTATATAATTTGTAAGTCTTTTTTACATATGCACATTTTTTGTACTTTTACTGTACTGTATCTTTCAATCAACAAGATACTTTTAAAAATATGCAGACAGACAGAATATATATCCATTATGGGCTCAAACTCACACTATCATTCACAACTTTTTAACATATTTATAGACCCTTTTCAAGGGTAGTTGTATCCTCAAACATTTTCATACACACCCACCCTGTATTTGATCTGGGCACACTGAAGTAACTCACTCGCTGACATTACTAGGCCAGCTACACGGCTTGCCCGTGCATCATCCATCTTCGGTCTTTGACAAAAAACCTACGACAACTGTAATTACATTAATCCATTGGCACGCGTCGTCGAGTCTTAGTTGGCTCTTCCGTCTTCCTCTCTGTCGGTTTTCCGATTTGCCGCACACCCGCGGCGTCATGAATATCAAATAACCAATCAACGCATACAAAATTTTGCACTAATCCAAATGCAAACAAGTGAGATTGCTCTAGTCGGGACCGCCCGACTAGAAGATACCCTGAACCCAGAAATGAACACATACACACAAACTCTCGGCAGTTGATTAGTATTGAGCCTGTTAAAAATAAAAAATAAAATTTACTAATAATTACCAATAGAAAAATAAATACTCCACAAGCGGGAGTTGAACTCGGTACCTCCGTGATAAGATGCACAACTCTTACCAACTGCACCACACTACCGCATTTTTCGCGAATGATATAACATTACTTAAAGTCGCAAAAGGTCAAGGAAAACGAAAATTTTGCGCTTGTCATTAAAACGATACAAATTAATAATAATTATAATTATGAATAACGACAAAATAAAAGAACTCAAAACATTGCTCTACCATACCAGCGCTGAATTCGAACCCGGTCCTCCACGTTGCGCGGCACACTCTTACCCACTGGACTACGCTCTTACTTCACTTCGTTGTGTTGAAATTCAATTTAACCGTTGCCTAAAAAAATTCCTAGGAAAACCCAAGACTTTCTGGACGTGCATATGTATGCGTGCACATGTACACAGAAATTGCCAAGCAGCTGCGCTTTGCCCCCACTACTGAAAATAGATTCTTGATTTGCTCGTAAACTAAATGTACGATCGTTATGAAATTTTCAGGGCTTATTCAGATCATCGAAATGTATCTACAAACCAATTTGCACGTGTGTAGTATTTGATTTACTATGTTTTTTTGGTTTTATCAATATTGTGGGCGATTGGGGGAGGTATCCAAAATCTGAAACATTCAAATTCTTCGTATGTTTTACGCGAACATAAAAAAATAAATTTGGTGGCTCTAGCTTTAGTAGTTTGGGAGTTATGCTTAAAAAAACGAGTCAAAAAAGCGATAAATATCGATAATAAGAAAACGGAAGGAGTTATCGATGTTTTGAAATAAACTCGATCTGCGTATGGAATATACGAACCGAATGAGACCAAGATCAGCTTTCTAGCTTTTGTAGTCTCTGAAATCGACGCGTTCATACAGACAGACGGACAGACGGACAGACAGACGGACAGACAGACGGACAGACAGACGGACAGACAGACGGACAGACAGACGGACATGGCTAAATCGACTCGGCTAGTGATGCTGATCATGAATATATATACTTTATGGGGTCGGAGATGCTTCCTTCTGCCTGTTACATACATTTGCACAAAACCATTATACCCTTTTTTACCCATTTTCAATGGGTTCAGGGTATAACAAGTAAGAACGTTGCAGTCGGGCGTTACCGACTGCGTTATACTCGTTCACGTTCGGGTGGGGGTGGTCGTCGGCAACATTTTGTTCCTCTCTTTAAAGGAGGTGACCAGCTATCTACCCACCAAATGTGGTAACTCTAGCTTAAAAACTGTGGGAGATATAGGCATTTCCGGCGGAGCGGGGGCGTTTGGGGCGTTATAGTGGGCGTGGCCGGGAGTCAAGTGTGCAATCTTTGGGGGAGGTCAGCAGCTATCTACATATTCAATTTGGTGCCTCTGGCTTTAAAACTGTACGAGATATAGATTTTCGCGGGTTGCGTGGGCGGAAGGGGAGGGGAGGGGACTGCCCGCAAATATTTTTTACTGTAACTTCTGGGGGAGCTTCCCACTAATATATATCCCGAATTAGGTTACTGTAGTTTAAAAACTCTAAGAGATATAGGCATTTTCGATTTTTTAGGGAGGGGCGTTGGGCGTTCTAGTGGGCGTGGGCGGGATATCAAGGGCGCAATTTGTGGGGCAGGACACCAGCTATCTACATACCAAATTTGGTGGCTCTATCGCTTAAATTGTGGGATATATACACGTGTTATCGATTGGAACTGTCATATATAACGTGTTTTGCGATTACGGGGGCGGGAGGGGGCGTGGCCAAAAATTTTTCCTGTGATGTATGGAGGAGCATTCTGGTAATATATCTGCCAAATTTGGTGACTCTAGCTTTAAAATTGTTGGGATATAGCCATTTCCGATTTTTCAGGGCGGGGCGCTGGAGGGCGTTCTAGTGGGCGTGGCCGGGATATCAAAGGGTCAATCTGTGGGGGAGGTCACCAGCTATATACATACCAAGTTTGGTGACTCTAGCTTTAAAATTGTGCAAATATGCAACACTTATCGATTTGACCTTTCAGGTTTATCGGTTTTCGCGATTATGGGGGCGGGAGAGGGTGTGGCCAAAAAACTTTTTTTTAATATTTGGGGGAGCATTCCTGCAATGTATATGCAAAATTTGGTGACTCTAGCTCAAAAACTGTGGGAGATATATGCATATCCGATTTTTGAGAGCGGGGGCGCTGGGGGGCGTTATAGTGGGCGTAGCCGGTATATCAAGGTCGCAATCTTTTTGGGAGGTCACTAGCTATATACATACCAAGTTTGGTGACTCTAGCTTTAAAATTGTGGACTTTAGCAATATGCGATTTTAGGTGTTATCGGTTTGCCACGCCCCCAGTGGGCGGAGCTCAAATCCTTAACACTTTATCTGACGCGGGTACACACGAGTATATATCCAAAATTTCAAGTCTCTAGCTTCAATAGCGGCGAAAATAATTGCGTTCATACGGACAGACGGACAGACGGACAGACGGACGGACGGACAGCAAGACGGACATTGCACAAAACCAATATACTCTTTTCACTTCGTGAACGAGTATAAAAATAACAATAAATAGAAGGCAAATCAATCAATAGATCGAACTCGGGACAAGGACGCACAACAGCAACCCGAATCAATCAAACTTTTTGTGTGCTCAACAATATTTTAAACTTTTCCATTTTTATTTTTTTTTCTTTTCTGGCCGCTGTAAGCTGCCATGTTTGTCATGCCGCACAATGAGGCACGCACAAAAAAGGTGACAACAACAACACCACCAACAATGAGCAGTATAACAACGTAGGCATATTCATAAACACCCCCCAACTAAATAAACTGAACCCCCTTTCGGCATGCATATTCGCAACTCGAGCAGCGAGCTGTCTCACTTTCCCCCTCACACACTCTCTCTCTCTCTTTCTATTTCTGAAAATTTATGCAAATGTGCTCTGCTTTTTTCTTATCAGCAAATTAGCAACAGCCGGCAGGCGCTGGCAGCCCACGATTGATTATCCCAAATGCAAATTGAATTTGAAAAAAAAAGCTGAAAATCTGAAAAACGAATTTTTTGGGACGTATCATTTGTCAATTCAGGCAACAACTTGCAGCGTTTGGCAATTCGCACAGAACGATGATTAATTTGCACGTGATTTAAGCTGGAGACGACAGGATTAGAGGCAGCATCGATGCCCTCGACTGTCCACTGTCCACTCTCCATTGACTACTGTCTGCTGATGTTTGCATAAATATTTTAGCTGTTGAGTCAACACAGAGGGGGGGCAGAGGGAGAGAAATAAAGAGAGAGAGAGAGAGAGAGAGAAAGACAACAACGCAACGCGATAATTAATGATGATGTGAAGGTATAGCAGCTATGAGATATTAGCATGATAAATGAGCGGATGACCAGTTGACCAGCTAACTGGATACTAATCCAGTGTCACATTTGCCACACTCACTGCAAAAATTGTGTAATATCAAATACATTCGCCCGCCAGGCTTAAGTAACGAATTCAAAGTTTGAAAAATGATTTGTGTATTCAGCACGCAAAAAGGATGTCAAAGATAAATATTCTCTATATAAAGGTAAAGAGATTTAGAAAAAACAATTTATTGTTTGATATTCAGATCATCTATGGATAGGTCTACCTAAAGATTGCTATTACATTTTTAAAGCTATCAAATCATGAATTGAGCATTATAATAAGATAAATTTAAGTATTTAGTAAATGAATTTATTTGACTGATTATTTATTTTGTATTTCGAATATACCTTAATATATATATATTTTTATTTCTTTTCTGATTTGCAATTATGTTTAATTTATTTGAATTTAAATTTTTGCGTTAAGTAAAAATAACCTAATAACACAATTTTTATACTTAGAATAAAGGCACTTATTGAACTAAATTAAATTAAGAAGTACGTTTCAATAATATATTTATATGCATATAATTTATTTGGAGTTTGCTCACCCAAAAATACGTACAAGCTTTAAAGTCGCTTAAATGTATCGCAATACTTTAAAGTACTTTCACTTTCAAGGTCAAGCAATAAACTTGGCAAGTTGACCCAATTCGGCCGCAAGCTGTTTGCATTCTTGAGTAGCTCTTTTAAGAGCCCCACTGGCTGATTATGTACCTTCGCACGTTAATGTGGTCACATTTGGCTTGATAGCAGACGCCATTCACTCAGTTACTCACTTTTTTGTTTAGCTCGTCCCTTCGAGTACTCACACTCAATGCTCGCCACTCATACTTGCCACATTGCAAGGCGACTCACGTGTGGCGCTGATGGCGACGTCGTTCATTGAATTACGCAGAAGTTGGTTTGCGCGGGGCGCAACTTTTTAGTGGCCAGTCAAGTTTTTGAAACGATGCCATTTGAAAAGTAGCTGGCAGGATACATTCAGACAGTTCGACAGACGAACAGAAAAACGAACTGACAGAAAAACCGATGCTCAACTCTTGGGCCATGTCGCAAGTTGGCAACAGCTCTCCAGGGACAACTTTTGGGGTCCACACTTAACAACCAGCAGTAAAGTAAATGGGTTTTATTGATGGGCTCGCCTAGAACATACACTTATAAAAAAACATCAAGGTAATAATTGTAAAGCTTTTAAATCATATATTTATCATAATTTGAGAATTATATGAATGAATTATAAAACAGCCCAAGTTTAATTTGTTTGAAATCTTTGAGGAAGGTTCTAATTTTGTCACGAAATGCAGGAGACAGCTAATACCACTATAAAGAATAAATATATCGAACTATTTGTCAATACTTTTCTAAGATATCCTTACAAAACTTGGGGAATAGCATTGAAACATCAATCTATCAAATCAATATTTCATAGAAATACTGAATATTTTAATATAGAAATTAAAGTAAATGGAAATTGAATATTTGTTTCCTCCCCGATGATAAATGTACGTTTTTTATTTAACAAGTTTAGTGCAAATTAGTAATATTGGTTAATATAAAATTATTTTTTGTTTTTAAGTATAAAATAATTCAACCGAATTTCTTACAAATAAATTAATTTTTGTCAGTGCAGTGTCCTTGGTACGCAGCCACCCAACCTGTTGGCAACTAGGATCTCTGTTTGTGCGCTGATATCAGGCAAGGCTTATGTTTTTTGCTACTTCAGAGTTTGAGTTTTAGTTTGAGTTTAAGTTTGAGCAATTGCCACGTACGCGGTGGGTGTTTAACTTTTAATTGAATCTGATCGAATGCATGTGATAAAATTAATTAAAGAGACTGAGAAATCGCAGAAAACGCTGAATTCTGAGAACTGTGTAGCAAAATAACCAAAAAGCTGCGCTGTAGCCACTTGACCGAAACTTTTTAATTGACTTTCAAGCGTAAAATTTGAGCAGCACATAAACGTGGCTGTCTAAAAAGAAGTGTTCTTTTTTGGAGAGGGAAGGGGGAAAAAAGGGGGCAACACAACTTTCTGGGACACAACTCGTTAGCATATGTCAGGAGAGTCGACGATTCTGCTAGTCAGGTAGTTGACGTAGCCAATTTGCGTTCTGGCCAAAAAAGTTGTGTAGTTTGCGGTGTTTCATTAGCGGTTGTGTTTTGGCAGCTGCTGTACTTGGCCAACATGTGGGCGTGGCTGCTAACTAGTCGCATCGGTCGTAACTGTTGAGTGCCTGTGCCATAACTTTTAAGCAGCGGCAAATTTGATTTATGATTTATCAGCCATGCTGAAATGGCAACTCAGCGCGACTTGAGCCGCCATCATTTGCCACATTTTCTGATAAATTACGCAGCAGCCCAGTAAGTGCAACAGTAAACGATAAACAGTAAACAGTAAACTGGCAAATGCCTCTTAAAGAGGCAGCTCGTAAAACCACAACCACAAGCCACTGCCTCAAAGTATGCTACGCAAATGGCTTCGACAATTTACAAAGAAGCATTTTCCAGCTAAAAGAAAATATGCGATATTTATTTATGTTGAGCAGGTAGCGCAGACCTGCCAGAGCGGATGTGGCCAATTTTGGTATTTTCATAATTTCCGCCAGAGTTTGTTTTCCTTGCGGCTAAGAATATTTGCCTAAAAACGGCGCCCAAATTGCCGAGTTGCCGACTTGCTTCCTTTTCCTGTTCCGCAGCAACTTCTGAAGTAAAACCCTCTTATTTATGGTTTAATAACTCCCACTACCTGCCCGAGAAGAAAACTCACGACACAACAAATACAAATATGTGGCCATGAGAAATAACAACAAGCTGGCAGTAACTACGCCCCCCCTCCGCCCTTGGTTACACACATAAGAAAAAAATCATCTAAGCCGTCTGGATACTGCTTCTGAATCTGCCTGCTGATGTTGTAAGTAAGGCATAAGGCATAAAAAAATAAGCATCATTGTAATAAATTTAAAGCGCTTTTAGCCTGGATTTGGCTTTTATATAGCAGCAATTGCTAATTTCATCAAAGCAGCTTAAACATCAAAGTAGCAGCCGCAAAAACACAAGCGTTTTATTAGTATCAAAAGTTATATACCCTCCCCAAATATATTACAAAAATATATTATTTTTTAAAATGTTTTCAAATTTGTTTGAATATACATATATAAAAGAAATGATAAAAAAAAGCATAATTATATAATAATAATATTGATAAGTAAAAATAAAAAGCTAGGAATTTAATTACTTTTCGTTAAAATGAAGACAAATTAAGTTTATATCTTAAGATTCAAATTTAAAAGATGAAATTAAACAGCACACACACTTTTATATAGATTTTAATATTATACAGCTTTTCATTTAAATTTATTGTAGAAAATTAATTTAAAAATTTTTAACTTAATACATATAATTTTAATTCATACTCAATTGACAAACATTTAAAACGAAAATTAGTGGAGATGGAAATACTACGAATTCTTTCGTACTTTTACCGATAACTGTATCAAATCGTAAAATTAAGTTAAAAGTTGATTAAATATGGTCAAAATGAGTGAATTATAAAGAATATTAATTTATATTACTGTGTAATCACACTGTATAACAATATATGGTAAGCTTATCGTCCAGTTTAAGAATTTATATATAAAATATTTGAGGATCAAAAGAAGATTGCTTCTATTCAATTGGTCATCACATTGCGTTTGTAAATTATAATTCTCTGTGCAAGGGTATAAAAAGATAGGTAGCGAGTTGGGGTATTAGGCAGTTAGAAAGGTAGATTGGTAGATAGGTAGAGAGATGTTTGTGGAAGCTACTCTGACATTAATGTATGCAAATGCGATGCCGTTCAGTTTACTTTGATTATGTTGTCTGGCTGTGTATTAATATTATCCTTTTTGGAGTAACTTTACACTGTGCTCCGGATAATTTGCATAGCTCGAAATTGGATTCGGAGGGGATTGGCATGTAAATTTCACTCTTCGTTTTGTGTATGCGTGCTGGAAAATTATTTCCCGATTTATGTGCATCAGAGTTGATTAATTATTGATTTGTATATTTGATTGAGCGCCAGTTGTCAACCAGTTTGAAATAAAATGATTAATGCCACTGTTGAGGCATCTCAGATTTCAAGTTCAGAACAGCTGCAGCGACAACAAAGTGGGTGCAATCCAGTTGACCAGCCACAAGTTGCACAGAAACCGCAGTTAGTCAAAACTGGTTGCCAGAGTCAGAAAAAACCTTCATAGAAAAAGGCGTGTGGACAACACTGATAACTTGGCAAAATGCAGTAAATGAGAAAAAAATTGTGCGCAGGCGCAGAAAATTTAATTAAAACGAATGCCACACATGCGCAGAAACAACCCTTAAAAAAGAGTTGGCAACACGCAAAGGAACGCCGACTGACAGACGAACTGACACAAGTTCATCAATTTTGCTGACGTGCTGGGGCACAATCCGCACAATTAGACACACAAGCCGCATTAGCATGCCAAAAACAACACAAAAGGATAAATAAATACATATATATATATATGTATATATAAATAAATACATATATATATATATGTATATATATTTTTATTTTTTTTTTTGTAAACAATTCGTTCAGTTTGTACGACCTGTGAGATTGGGGGACAGGCAGACGGCATAAAGTTGAAAATAATTAAAAGAAATAAACTCACAATTTAACATAAAATTCGTTTAGATTTAATTTAGAATATTCAATATGTTAATCTTTTCGAGATGTTAACCTTTCACGTAGACTCCAGTAAAATTAATTTTTGCTATAAGAAAGCCATATTTAAATTAAAGGATATGAGTTTGAGTCTAAGCCAACCCATACATTAATCATGAAACATATCCCATATACCACATCCCTTGGCCCTTTCATTGTAAGGAGTTCTCTTCGGATCATAAAATGAAAAATCGATGCTCTGCAGATAACTGAAACGGAATAAAGTGTTTCCAGCCCAGTGCAAACAGTACTGAAGATTACAATGCTCAAGTAAAAACTCAAGAAAATTACATAAATAGGTCAACAATTTTCTTTGGGAGGGGAGGGGTTTGCCGTTGGAACTCTGACACTGACATGAAATGCAAATGTCTAGCAAACAGATTTTCCACTTTCTTTGTGTGTGTGCGTGTCAAAATTAAATCAAGTGAAAATAAAACGCATAAATAAATACAAGACACACACAAAAAAAGCAATTTTGAATTTGAAGCTGTCGGTTTTGTCTGTTGGTTTTCTTAATTGTCCTCTCCGATGCTGAAGAAAAACTTGTTTTTTATGCAGCATGCACATGAAAATTGTATGCATTTGAAATTGAAAATTGTGGTTAGTTTTTCCATAAATGCATGCCTTGGAACTTTTTTTTTAATGCTTATAGGATAAAACCAACCCTTAAAATTGGGTTGAGCTACCGACAAGTTGGGGTTGCAAGCGAACTTGCTCGATGAAGTTGTAAGTGGTTTGAAGGTCACTTAAAATTTGTTGTAGTTGCATTCAGAATTGAAGTTCCTTAGGCTGTGTGGATCAGTTTTGTATGACAATATCTAACATCTATTCTAGTTAGGCATGGATAAGAAGGAATGAGTGAATAAGGTTCGAAGAACATGTTGGAGTCGCTGTAGAATAAGAAAATGTTGTTTTTTTATTCAATACCATATTCATAATATAAGGAATGTAGCATTTTAGCATTAGATAAAATATATCTATTCCGAATTGTTGAATATATACATTTATTAGACAACGTATTAATGATCAATTTTGGTGAAGTTTTACTTGGGCAGATAAGAATTGTTAAGCATCTATAGTGATCAATAATTTTAACATATAGTTTTTACACTATAGATGCGTTATCTGTAGTTTTATTGAATTGAACCAACCTACCTCCCTTATTAAACTGAAAGTTTACCAAGAGTTAATTAACAAAACTTAATGTTAATAAAAAAATGTATTTTAAACCTAAATCATCACAGATTTTGTATAGTGTATAGGCATCAAATGCTTCTCTTTCCTAATTAAAATATCCCAGTTAAATGCATTTACGTTCTCACATACCTTTCAATATAAAATAAATGTTATTGGAGTATTTTAGTTGCAGATTGAGTACACAATAATAAATCTAGCTACTTTTCAAAAAGTTCCGTTCGCATTTCAACCAACTGTCTCATCAATTGCGCCCTTAACAAACATAACTCGGCATCAATTTATATAATGTAGTTTTGCACAGCTCATGCTTCACAGTCCAGCGATTTGTCCAATTGGCAGCTCATAAAATTTTGATCCAGCATTTTAAAACACACACACACACAGACACACTGTTTAATAAAGTGAAAGGGCACCGTTAACAATCGCACATGATGCTAGTTTATGTGCCCCGAAGTTTGTGCAAAAATATGAGGCCATTAAATATAAATCATATGACAGTCAGAGGCGCAACCCCCTTAACCCTTTGCCCAGGTAACGGCCAGTCAAGTGTGCAAAAATGCATTAAACAACACGCGACTCAAAAATTCGGTTCAGAGCTGCCACTTGAACGGAACGGGGGAAGCTGCCTGGACCCCGTTGGAAGGTCTGACTGTGAGGCCTTTGTTTTTGTTTAAAAATCTTTTATTAGCTCATATCGATATCAACGAGCACAGCCCGCAGTTTGAGCTGCTGACTTTTTGTTTTGCACTTCCGGTTTGTGGATTTAATTTTTAGCAGAGTTTCAGGTAGAAAAGAAAAACTTCGGTCGTTGTGGCAAGTCAAGAATCAAAGACTTTATGAACAGCAGCTGACCAAAATAGCTGACATTTAATTGCGGCTAATTGCCAAGCGATAAACTGAAATCGAGACTGGCCGCATAAATTTTATATTCAGCTGCTTGGGGGCGTACAGGTATATCAGGTGTTTCACGCATATCTCTTTGAGAACTGACTGAACAAGTGACTTGGCCAACAGTCTCATTAACGCCGCGACCTCGACATAAACACCCGCACACTGATTGCCATAATGGTATCGAAATTTAAATTAAATATGTACTTGGTAGTCGGTACTTCGAATTTAAAACAGGTGCAATGCGTGTCCCATTAATCAAGCGGGAATTGAATGGCGACAGGAATCGCTGACGACTGCCAGTTGGACTTCATTAAGTTGTTCCACTGTCGGCATTTAATTAACCGGCTCTCAGCTCCCGGCTAGCATTTGATTCGCGCCAGTTTTTGGTTCAACTATTTTGCATATCTGGCAACGACAAGTCGCAGTCACAATTTGATTTGCAGCCGCGATTAGCGTCTGTGATTACATATTCAAATGATTGCCACTGGCGGCGTTTACAGCCCGATTGATTGATTGACTGATGGTCCATTAAGTGCACCATTCAAGTGGGTTTACCCACCTACTTGGACTTGTTACAAAATGTTTTTTATATCTGCCTGTGGTTGAAGCAAAAAATATAAAAAAATAAAATATGGCTGAGATAGAGGAAGTGATTTTTTTTTATAGCCACAGAATATTTTAGTGTGAGAATCTGCAGAGTTGAGAGTTTTGGTTCAATAAGTGAATTATTTTAAAACCAAATTTAATTTGGTTACAGTTAGCGCCCGAGCAGGGATCAGAATTTGAGATTGTTTGTACCTTTAAAAACTTTGATATTAGAGGGTAGTAATTAGAACATATAAAACTATTATAAATATATATTTAGTGTGTAATTACAACATTAACAAAGCGAATATTAGCTAAACGGGTACAACTCGTTTAATGTTATGTTTTAAGTTGGTTTTATTGTGAACATAATTTATTTTGTTGAAAATATAAAAAATGCTGTCAGCTTTTATGATCCAATAACTGAAAAAAAATATTATTTAAAAAAGCAATAAAGCGAATTTAAAATATGTTATGAATAGTTGGGTCATAAATTAATATTTATGTGCTTGTCTTATGATATGATACCCATAAAAAGTAATGTAACTAATAATAATTAAAAGTTATTTTAAATGACTTGACCTGTTAACTTTTTCATATTTTCTGTCGCCCAAGCAGGAATCCGATTTTAGAAAGTCATTTATTATTTGTTACATTTATATTTCTGTGAGAACTGTTAACATATATTTATTTCCTGTTACAAGCTTATTAGGTTGTCAATAATAAAATCACATCTGTAAATATTGTATACGATTTACTCAAGCATTAAATCATTCTCATGTGGTAACAATTCACTCTGAGCACAATTTAAAAGCGACTCAAAGGAATTTCAATGCTTCCAAGCAAGGACCCTACTTAATGCTCTTTTAAGCATCTGTCGTCGTATTCCCCCCTCAGCCCGAAGAACACACAAGCACTCAACACGCTCTAATTGTGCAAATTCCCACAATTTAGTATATTTTTTCTTTTCTTTGCTTGACTCTAAATAGAATGAGAAACCGAGAATCGCCACAGTCTTCATTCTGTTAACACTCTCGCCGATGCACAATGGCTTCGCCGCTGGCTGTTGCCTGGACCAACATTTTCCCAGCCGAAAGGGTTGCCCACGTTCGGGCGCAAACAATGCAGTGGAAAATCCATTTTCCACAAAAAAAAGAAAATGAAACAGAAATGAAAAGAAAAGAAAAGAAGCAAAGCAAAGAGGCGAGGAGAACGCAAAAATGAATGAGTAAAGCGCCAGCCACTAAGCCAACTAAATAAACAAAACAAAGCGAAAACTAAACAAAAACAGAAAGATGGAAAAGCGCCTGCCGAATTTCGGATGAGTTGTGGCAAAACATGTGGAAAGGTAACTGAAAACTGTTTTTCCTTTTTTTTTTCTTTCTTTCGTATGCGGTGCAATTGTGCAAGCCAAGACGCACATCCTTTTGCCTGCTCGTCCTGCGTCCTTTGGCAACACATTGTTGTTATCCTGCCGAGAGAGGATAGGGGAGGGGGTATAATAAAATGCAGCTTCGCAAAAGTAGAGCACGGACAGCGGGTTCTTAAAAAAGGACGCGGTCAATGGACTTGCACAGCATGAAATCAATTTGTGGCAGCTACTGAAGTGCAACAAACACACACACACACACACACACACACATGCACGGCACTTCATCAATGGCTCCACAAGCAGTCGCAAATGAGCGCTAACCCCCCACTCCACCCCTGAACAACAGGCAACATGATTTGCCTATTAGCGACAACAACAACAACGAAAAAAAAAATTGTGACAAAAATTTATTTGCTTTTAGCGCAAAGCAATTTAATTACCTCAACAAAAAAAAAATGTAAAGAAAAAGTAAATGCAAAAAACCCAAACTGAATGGAAATTTGCATGCTGCACACACCCCTGAATTGCACATCCTGTCACACACACACACACACACGCACACACACCACCACTCTAATAATGGATTTTGCATTTGAGCACACACATTTTGGCACACTTTTTGCCGGTCCCCCCAACAGCCACCCTAACAGAGTGCCATAAATTTTAATGGCAAAAAGTGAATTTTTTCGCAATTGCCTCTTAAATGATATAATGATATATATGGAAAGAGGAAGAGGGAGTATATCCTATAGCTGATGTTTGATGTTTAATGCTTGATATTTCGTCACATGGCGAGTGGGCATGCATAATTTGATTCTTAATGGCAGAGCAAGGACATTTAGGATATATATGTATAAATCAATCGATTCGCATGCCCTTTTTAATGGCAATTTGATTTGCATATCTGCTGCAACATGCTGCACACATAACAGCTGCTTCTGAGCACTTTGTGGCATCTGCAAATGCAACCGAAAATTCGGCCAAATAAGTGCACACAGCACAATGGAAAGAGTTATTTGGCCATGCGGCACAATTAGGAGGCGCCTCCAACAAAACCAGACCCAGACACGTGCCGCTGACTGCAAATGGGCACAGAATGCCACTGACACTAGCAAGCACCCAGCCCCAAAGCCCACATCCATGTGGAAAATGCAGAATGCAATATGGTGAAAGGATACCTAAAAAGTCGAAGATTGTGTACTCTATGTGAAGCTAAAGATGCATTGCCTTCTAATACGATTTTTAAGTGCAAGATTAAAGTTTAAAGACTCTAAGTTAAATAAAAAATAAGAGAACATTTTAATTAGGAATGATTATATGAGTAAATTATTGACACATTTTAATACAGATTATAAAAAAATAGTTGGGAAAAATAAGGATGAAAAAGGTAAAATTTGATCAAAGTGCTATGATTTTTATCATATTAATTTGATACTAACTTGATTTTTAAGTGTATGATCAAAGTTTAAAGACTCTAAGTTAAATAAAGAATAAAATTCGTAACTTAAAAAAAAATTTAATTAGGAAAGATTGTATGAGATGGGCAAAGACAAAGAGATTGGCACTTTTTAAGAAGATTTTAAGAAAATATTAGGGATAAATGGATAGTTACATATATAATGAGAAACAACAAATTTGATCAAACTGTTCTGGATTTTAACTTGATTTTTAAGTGCAAGATTAAAGTTTAAAGAGTCTTAAAAAATATAAATTAGGAAATATATTAGACGGAGTTCCTAATTAGAAAGCAGTATCTGAAGTATTTAAAAAATGTGCTTCTCTATGAAAATATTCACTATACTCGACTATATCAAATTAAGGGTATAGGCAATTTAACGAGTATATGTTCCGTTTTGAGTTCTCGTATGGGTGGGTACAGTGATAAAGCACTTGAAAAGAGCATTAGCAATTACAGTGAAACTTTGTGGCTGTTGCTGGTTGCATTGTCAGAGCAGAAACTCACTGAAATCTAAAGGAAACAGGAGCAGAAACATGAGGAGCTACATATAGAGGAAAAGGAGGAAAAAGCAACTGGTTGCTTTTTGTGCTGGAACCGAAAGCCAGACAAATGTTTCTAGAAAATCGATATGAAAAGAAGTTGCACAAAAGTCCAAGCGGAGGGACGAAATTGTGGATGGGATATGCTTAAAGCTGGCTAACATGCGAAGCCAATGAATAGCAGAATGTGGACTCGAAAGTGGGTTGCAGTCTGTCGTTCAAATGTGGTTTGGGGCGGGGTGGGGGGGTGGCTGCTGGCAGCCGCGTCATTTTGGCGCCACTTTGTTTTATTTATGAATCCGAGTCGAGACATTCAGATAGTGGAGCTGCCAGTGGCAGGGGAAGGGGGAGCCTGGTCAGGCTGGCAGTGGTGCGTTTGTCTAATACGAGCGGTTTTTATTGTTTGCCCAACTGATTTGCCCGAGCATTGGGATGCTTCCTCTTTTATGACCGCCGCCATCTATTTGATATTCAACATGGAGTTGGATTTGGGTCACCCAACCGAGGCGACCACACGCATCCTTTGCCACCCATTTACAGTTATGTCGCTGGCGTCGCAGTTGCTGCTCTTTTCTTTTCTTTTTTTTTCTTTTTTGTAGTTGTCGTTCACGGAAATTGAATTGTTTTTCACAATTTTCCATTGGTAGTGCGGGCGAACAATGAAATTGTCAACGTCGTCGACTTTCTTGTAAACAACTTTTGCCTCTGCTGCGTAAAACACAGCTGTGTGGGCGGTAGGGAGGGGATTGATGAAAGGGGGCCGGCATGTTAGGTGACATAGATTTGTATGCCGCCGCTGTTGACAAACTTGATGAAGTATTAATAATAGCAGCGAAAAAAAGAAACTTTGCCAAAAGTAACTTTTAGTCATGTTCTTATTTTTTCGCGTGTCCTTAGTTGTATTTGTCTTTATAGCTGTATCTGAATAGTAGCCATATTAAAGTTAAGTCAGAGTTTGAACGCGTGATTCACTTGTTTGTGACTGATAAAACTTGGGCATTTTATGATCTACCCCAGCACTGATAAAACCGATGAATCACTGGTTCAAAAAGGTCTAAAAAGGCTAAGGCAACTGTGCAGGGGTTAACAGAGGACTCAGTCAGAAAAACAGTTAGAAAAAAGGCAGGGCTAGAATGGAAACTAGGAAGTTCAAAAAGTTGATAAGAGTCAGCAACACGGACACATACTTAAGTTCAAGATAATTAGGAGAACTACCAATAATAATACAAATAGGTTTATGACACTAGGAAGGGTATTTGAAAAGGCTTTTTAGACTGTAAGATAACTTTAATCGAATGTCTTTAAGAAAATTTTGGCAGCATGAATAATAATATTGAAAAATAATGAATAATCTTAGTGGAATTACCAGTTAAAATAAAAGTAAAACTACAGTCTACAAATAAAATAAAATATTTTTTATAATAGACAGCTTCTAAATATTTAAAAAAGAAAGGTTGTTACCTGAGCTCTTAATAGTCGCTTAATAGATTATATTAGACATATGTATATATAGCTATCAATTCGCCGTCAATTTGCACTATTTCGAATGGAACGTGTAAATTTCAATTGCACACCGAAATTCGAAAAGTCAGCACGTGACAATGGCCTGCAAATGTATTTTCTATTCACCCAAGCACCCATTCATTCATTTATTCAATCGCCCATTTATTCATTCAGTATTCAACTGTGAGTCGGACTACTATTCGGGGTTTTTGTGGGTCAAGCTGCAAAAATGTCGCTTAGATAGATGAATGAAACTAGAAATGTACTCAAAGGAAGGTAAAGACGACAAATGCAGAGGGAAAGTGAGAAAGAGAGAGAGAGAGAGAGAGATAAAGAGGGTGAGATATAATATGTGCTGCAGCTCTGACGACAATTCTAGTTGCTGTTGAAAGACGTGCTCGTCCACCCCACTCAGCCCCTAGCCAGGTGCCTCAGTTAATTGCCATCATTTTGCGCAAATTGCGTTCATCACAAATTGCGTTCATCATCCCTGCGATCCCTTGGTTGGTCAAGTTGCTTTAATTGTAGACATTGCACTGCACATTTTATTGATTTTCTGCAAGCCACTTGACAAAGAAAACGCCCATTTAAGTCCCTCTCATCCCCCTTCCCCACTCTGCCCCAGCAAAAAGGAGGACAAACAAAAACGAAGAAACCATGTTACAGTTGTCAGCGTCATAACTTGGACAAAATACCAATTGATATTGGCCAGCAACAAGTGCTTCAACCTGAATCCATAAGCTGATTAATATGGTAAGCTATTAAGCCAACAACAATATTGTACTTTAATTAATAATACTTTTTAATATACGTTGTTAATAATAAATATGAATTATTATTAACTTATAAAAGAAATATTACAAAAATTTCTTTTAATTCAACTTTGACTTTTTCTGGTCTCCTTTCCTTTAAAGACTTCTGAGCTCAAAATTGGAAGAAAACTTTTCAAAGAAAAATATGTTAGCTACTTATCTTACTTTTAAAGGGCTTTAAGCTATGAAAGAAAAATTTAACTCGAAACCTTATCCTGTGTATCTTTTCTGCCAGGTATCCTCATTCTTTCTTCTAATAATAGACTTTGATAATAAAAAGAAAAGTAGAGAAAAAGTATTTATAAATTGCCTTAACATAATAAATAATAATATTAACTTTACTATGAAATGAAAGTAACAGAAATAAAATTTATCTTTATTTCTAAAAAAGGAAACACTAATTTTAATAAAATGTTTCTATAAAATTTATAAATTCTTAAATTTTATGGACGGCTCTGGTGAAAACAAGTAAGAACTTTTCAGTCGGGCGATACCGACTGCCTTATACTCGTTCACGTTCTTAAATAAAAGATTCCATAGCTCCCATATATCAAACCACCATAGCTTTGTCAAAAGTGAACCGATTTTCACGTTTGATGGCATTTTGATTATGATCTGTTCTATATATTTACTCCACATTCAAACTATATTCATTTTCGAAAATAAAATTTTATTGCATTTTTTGGTCCCCCTTGTAAGTTTTGGAAAAATATATTTTTTCAAAATTTAGAATTGCGAATTTATAGTTTTAATTGATTTTATTTGTGACAATTAGCATAAAAAACAACATTGAAAGTGATTTTGGGGGTGAAATTTTTGGTCAAAAATCATGCCAAAATCGACAAAGATTTTGACATGTAAAGTTGTCAGATTCCATAGCTCCCATATATCATATCACCATAGCTTTGTCAAAAGTGAACCGATTTTCACGTTTGGCATTTTGGTCATGATTTGTCCTATATATTGACTCCACATTCAAAATATATTCATTTTTAAAAAATAAAGATTATTAAATTTTTGGTCAAAAAGTATGCACTCATGTACAATTGAGTATTTGAGTATGCGGGGGCGGAAGAGGCGTGGCTGGGAATTTTTTTTACCGATCCTCAAAGGAGCTGACCGGTTATCTACCTTCCAAATTTTGTGACTATATCTTTAAAACTGTTTGAGATATAGATATTCGCGGTTTGTGGGGCGGGTGGAGGAGTGGGGGTACTGGCCGCAAACATTTTTCTGTGAATTCTTGGGAAGCTTCTTAAGTAATATATATCCCAAAGTTGGTGACTTTAGCTCATAAACTGTGGGAGATATAGCCATTTACAATTTTTTAGGGCGGGGGAGCTGGAGGGCGTTCTAGTGGGCGTTGATGGGTTGGATGGGGACGGTCACCAGCTATCGACATACCAAATTTGGTGGCTCTTAAAAATTGAGGGATATATACACGGATATTGCACAAACCCAATATATTTGTTTCACTTCGTGAACGAGTATAAAAATATAATTTATTATATATAAAATAAAAGATTTAGGCGAGTCAAATGTGATTGATTGTAATATTTTGAACAATTTTCTTAATTATTTATCTAACATCACATTGATTTAGTTAAGTTTAGTTTAGTTTTAAATTTTAACACTATTAAATTGCATCTCCTTTTTTTAGCTTCCAGCCTGTTTCCGTTTAACTTTGTCAAGTAGGACAGCTGCCCCCGTTTGCCGTTAGACGCCACTCCAAAAGTAATTTACACACAACTCATAACTCAATTGTCGGCTCTTAACACGCTTCAATTGTTAGGGCAACAAAAATTCCTGTGGCTCTTGAGTATTAAAAATTATTTTTGATAAAGTGTCAAAAAAGAAAATAAAAGAATATAAAAGAAACATGCAATTCATATTTTTTTATGGCAACAGCTCAATTAAGAATGTCGCAGGTCGGGACACAGGATGTGCAACAATTAAAAATCTCACCTCGAGCGCAGGTAGAAATTTGTGTGTGTGTCCGTCTGTATGTGTGTGTGTGTGTGGGTGCGTAATGCACTTAGTTACGCAACATTTGCGACGATCCTTTAGATAAGGAACTCTTAGTGTCCTGCGGCTCGTGCTGTTGTCACGTCTCGCAGGCGTTGGCACCGTTTGACAATTTTTTATTTTGTTAATTTAAATGCGTTGACTGTTTGGCACCCTCCCGAAACTATGGCCAGCTGCTTATCCTGCGAGTCCTTATTGCTTATCCTGTACGCGCGCCCCGCACTCGACACTCTATTAATTAATTGCTGCTGCGACGCACTCAAATTCCTAGTCGTGTCCTTGGCTATCCATGTGTGTGTGTGTGTGTGTGTGTGTAGCTCTCTTCTGTTTGCATTTGGTTCAAATTAAGTCCTGCTCCTGGCGCTGTTGTTAAATGTGCCAAGTGCCAGCTCATTAATTTGGTATCCTATTCCACAAGTTGATGTTGCTCCTACCGTCTCTTCTTCTTCAACTTGGCACGTGTGCACCGAAAAGCCATCAAGTTCTGACCTTAAGGCTCCGGTTTCAGAACCTGGTAATTAGCCGTTACTGTGTGTGTTGACATGAACGCCCCCAGGGGGCTGGTCGTGCAATTTGTCAGCTTTCAAGGATATATCAGGCAGTCACAAAAACAACAAAAAAAAAGAACAGTTTAACCAATAATCGGTTAATGCGCTTGAAAAAGTTGATGCAACCACCTGTTAAAGCGATTATGCATAACTCAGATTCGGTTAGCAGCCAACTAAAGCAACAAAAGCGAACCACAAACAGCCCAAAGTCAAATACTTAACTCGTAACCCCAAAAGCATTTTTTGTTTGCGGCGCATTGTTGCAGTAAATGCACAAGGCAAAAGGGGAGTTGTTTGCCGAGCGGGGAGGAGAAGTAGAGCACGGCAAGTAATAAAAGCTAAGGCGAAGTTTGAATGCCCAGCTGTATAAATAGTTTAAAAAGCATTGGTAATTCGCAACTGGTTCAAACGTAGAAAAACGTAGCTGCTTAGAAGAATTGTATGTAAAATATTATCTTACAGGTTGATTATAAACGGTGTTGATACAGTCAGATAAGTATGTTAACTAATGTCTAATACAATTCACAACTAATATGCAATCAAACAAAAAATTAAAAAAAAACGAGTTTATCAATAATGCATATTTTTGAAATGCAGAATCAATCTGTACGACAAATCATGACGATTTATGGACGTTTGAAACATGGGAGCTATGGATCTGAGAGCTTTACATGTCCAAATTTTTGTAAATTTTGGCATGATTTTTGACCAAAAATTTGACCCTCTCAGAATCAGCTTCAATGTTGTTTTTTGTGCTAATTTTGGCCAACACAATCGATTAAAAGTATAAATTCGTAATTCTTAATTTAAAAAAAATTTTTTTTTTGCAAAATGATTAAGGGGGGAGTACATGCTTTTTTGACCAAAACAGTCAAAAAAATTTATTTTTCAAAATGCATGTATTTTAAATGTAGAATCAAATGCCATCAAACGTAAAAATCGCTTCAGTTTTGGCATAGTTATGGGAGCTGAAAGTATGGGAACTATGGATTTGTCTAAATTTTTGTAAATTTTGAAAATGTTGGTGAAAAAAAATTTTGAAAATGTATATATATGAAATTCATATTGAATTTAGAAGACAAATGATAACCAAAATGCAATATGGGAGCTGTGGATCCGTTTGGAAAAGATAATGAGAATTGGGAACAAATCTTAAGTAATTAGTTTTTGACTGAATTAAATAAAGTATTGAAAATCACTAGCCACTATTATTGAAAGAATTCACATTGCACACCGAAAAAAAGGATGTGTTTTTTGGGGGCAGTGCAAGCCTTAACCCACTTATCCAAATTTTCTCAGCATTTATCAGCAAGGCCTGCGCTATAAACAAAAAGGGAACAATTGGTAATATAATATAATTATTCCTTTCAGTGACAATTTAATGCAACAAACCCAACAACAAATGCGTGTTACCCTAACGAAAGGATAACAAAGCAAAAAAAAAAAAAGAATCGCTGCTGTGGCAAAGTTTTATTGCCGCGGGCAGTTTTGATGAAGTCTAAACGCTGATGTGACGCGTTAAGGACAAGGAGCTAGAAACCGAACCGAACAGCAGATAGAAGGCGACACTTGGCCAGTGCATAGACAGAAGGACAGAAGACAGACGGCAGAGGGCGAAAGCGGAAAGCGCAAAAATTAAATTTAAGCTGATTTGAGATTTATGAGCGAGTCGCTTGGCTAGACAAGAGGCAGGCGGCAGGAGGCAAAAGACGTGCAACATGCGACAAGCGATGAGCCGCAATTCAGACAGCGGCTGAGGCAAGGATTAGTGGCAGTTGGAGCGCGTCTGACGAGTGCCACAGAGCTTGGCGAGCCATCAAACTTTGCGGGGGGAATGGGCCAACCTTTTTCGCAATTGCACGCAGTTTTCATGTCCTTCTTCTGGCTGTTGTTGTTGTTGTTTAAAGTTGAACAGCGTACAAATTTTAATTAAAACTTTTTCTCAGTTGCTGAGAAAAAATACAAAAAAAAAAATAATAACGAAAATAAATGTACTTGTCTTGTAGGGAAACTTAGGAATTTGAGCCACTGATGACGAACACTTGGCAACTTTATCTGCGTTTTTTTGCCAAGTCAACTTTTTTATTGGCCAAATATTGGCCATAATTAAGGCGATAAAAAATGAGACAGTACCATAATTATTTTTGGCCTTTTCCGCCCGCCCATTTGGTGACTTTTAATTTGCATTTTAATTTATGGCCGCCTATAACTTTTATCGCTGTCGTCATTTCACTCAGTGGCCAATGGACAATTTTCAAAAATGCCAAGGGGCCAAAAGGTCAGGCGATAGGATACACAAATACAGCGATAAAACAGCTGTTGGCTTACCCATAGATCCGACTTCGAAGGGCAATTAGCAGCGAGGTCAAAAGGTTGATGAGTTTACCGATAGCCTCCAGAAGTTTGGCTTGGGCTCAAATAGTTCTTGCCACTGGCAGTGCTTGCCACAACAGCTGGTGGCAGGGGCACGGTTGAACGGCAAATGTCAACGGGTTCTTCAAGGCGGTCAGATTAAAGCATCTCTAAGGTCATTTCAGATAGCAAACACTGTGTGCGATCTTTACAGAATAAAACGAATGCAGAGCAAAGCAGAAACAAAGATGTTTCTTATTCCCAGTCGCATTCTTATCAGTGTGCAACTCGAACATATGACGCGGATCAGTTATATTATTACTCTTAATGAGAGCTATCTCACAGTTGTCACATATGTCCCTTTTTTTTATTTAAATAGTCACCTTAGATATCAGAAAAGTGTGGAAATTGTTTCAAAATAAAAACGAAATTCAAAATAAAGACGATATTTTATGGAAAACAGTTTTGATTAAATCCGACAATTTTCAAATTGCTTCAACAATCATTTTAATCTTAAATGTTCCAGATAAAATATTTATTGTGAATTGGAGAAAACAATAATAATTATATTAAAATAAAAAATTATCTAAATTTAAGTTTGGAAAAAATAAAATAGTTCAGCAATTAATATAAATGTTCTTTACTTCAGATCGTATGGCATAATTTGAAGGATAATATAACCTCTGCGAGATCAATCTGAAGAATAGTTCTGTATAATGCTAATGCTCTTACATAATTTATATTTTCGGCACTGATAAGCAAAAAACAAATTTAATTGAAACTCAAGTTTATTATTGTATCCCACTTCCTCTTCTGATTAACTTAAGTAAACCGAATCAAAATTTTTGGACTCTTCCGCATATTTAAAGAGATGAATCAACTTCTTGAATTTGAACATTTTAAATTTGAATTCTTCACTTTTGCAATTATATTATATAAATGTAGATAATTTAAAATGAATGCAAGCTAAATTAGGATATAATTTAAGTTAACTTTTTAAGAATATTTAAATATTAATTCAATTTATTATTGCCCTAACTTTGTTATTATTTCTGGTCTCTTTATACATCTTTTCTGAGTTTGGCCAAGTCGGAAAACTGTAAATTGAAGATCCAATTTGTATTTTATATTAAAAATAATTTCTAAAGATTAAACTCAAAAGCAATAATTAGTTTTGAACTTATTTTAAGTTTTTGGCAATTATGATTAACTAAGTTTGCGAATCCAGTTTTATAACCAGCAAACGTTATAAAATTCGAAAAAAAAACTATAATAGCATTATACCATTCTTAGCCAAATTTCTAATGGAGTTTCTCTCAGTGCGTATATTCTAGACCCGTATACCCTTATTGTCGTTTTTCCGCAATCCTTGGAGCAGACTCACTTTCTCCACAGCTGCTGCATGCCACAGAGTAACAAGTGGCAGCCAAATGTTTCACTCTCCTAATGAACACATGTCAATTAAAGTAACGACACAGACCGCTGTCCGCTGTCCGCTTTCCACTGTCCAGTGTCCAGTGTCCAGTGTCCACTGTCTGGTGTCCGTTGCACCACTGTGGATCAGTGGAATGATATATGTATTTGTGTTGGCTGCCCGGTTGCACGCTGGCAGACATGTCTCGCGTGCCGTCGCATTACGTACAGTGTACAGGGGGGCGTGGCTGTGTAAGGGGCGAGCAAGAGGAGGTGCTGGTGGTGGTGGAGGGGTTGTAACTGTGACAAGTTTCCCACACACAAAAACAAAAATGCAAGTGTCTCGCGTTTCAAGCCAAGACGCAGGCTTGATTTATGTCGCCGGCGTAGGAAAAGTGTCGCGGGTGTTGCGTGTCAGCCCCCACACAGCAGACCCCCTCCCCACACCGTATACCCGGCCTACCCCACCCTCCTCCCTCTGGATATTTGAGACTCGACAACAGCTGCTGCAGTTGCGGTCAGCAATTTCCGCTTTAATGTAATTTTGACAACAAACACACAACATTTCCATAAGAGTGGGAGGGGAAGGGGGATGGGGAGAGGAAGGGTGGGAGGTACGGGGGGTAGGAAATGCCAGCATAAATCTTGCTAAGCTTTCGCCAACCAACGACGTTACAGTAGCGATTTTATAATGACATTTGATGGCTGGCAGCGATTTCGTTTTCGATGCGTTTCAGTTTCGATTCGATACGATTCGATTCGATTTCATTGCCCCAGCTGAAGTTGGGGGCAGGTGGCGTCCAGGTCCAGGCTGAGCCGGACAACCAGCTAACTGGCTGGCTGGCTACTTGGCTACCTGTTTGGCTTATCATGCGATTTGTTTGCCATGTTTGATTTATCTGATTTGCCGTCCATATACGATTACCGTGTGGCATTTAGTGCGGTTTGTGATAAGTGGCCGTTGATTAGTCGCCCGGCGGGTTGCCTGCAGTTTGCCCCCTCCCCCCTTCACTGCTCCAGAACTCGTTCTATATAGCCGCTCTCTTATCAGGTCGCCTGGCAGTCTGGGCCATTATCTGGGTACCATAAAACTGCAATGTTATTACCCAATCGGTCATAAACTAAGCACTGAATGCCCGACTTATTGACACATTGACTCATTGCTGCATTGAGAGTGGAGCAAAATTGGCGATATCCACTTCTAATGCCACTCAGTGCCGCTGTTTGCATTTAGCTGGCCTCAAGTTGGGGGCCCACATATTCTTAGAACTAATTAAACAGTGGAATTCGAATTCATAAATAATAATATTTTTATAAAAAAAAATAATAACTTCTTTTGTGTTTAAAACTGGGTTTAAATATCGAAGGGGGTAGACGGGAAATAAAATTGAAAATTGATTGATTGTGATAGAATTAGTTTTGGTGTAGGTGTTGAAAAGGGGGAAAATTGAATTGAAATGGATTTGTGTGGCACAGTGGCAAAGTGGCATGCAGCTGCAACAATGGGTGGCACTGATTAAGTCGCTTCGCTTATCAGTTCACTTTTGTGTCGTTATCAATTAAAAATAAAACCATTCAAATGGTTTAACGAGGGAAATTAGTTACACTGAGAGAAAACTAAAAGCTTTAATATATGTTACAAAATTGTTGGTTTCAAGTTAGAATTGTAAGTATTCATAAATATAATTATAATAATAATAATAATAATAATAATAATAATAATAATAATAATAATAATAATAAGTTTAAATGATTATTTACACTGAAAACTGCTTACAAATATTTTACGAAATTGTTGGTTTCAAGTTGGAATCGTATTTGAATAGTTTTAAAAATAAATGTTACTTAATATATTATTCATGTCTTTAATATATTATTCATGTTAATACAACTATTATTTTACCTTTCTTATTATATATAAGAAGATACCTCTCTAAGTATATTTTCCTGATCAGTATTACCAGCCGAGTGTGTTTATAGTGTTAATAATCATAACCGTATAATAATAAAAATAACTATACCAATAGTAATAGAAAATATTACTTAGTAAATATCAATTGGGAGTTTCTCCATTTCTTCTATCATATTACGCACTCAATATTTTAATGCGATAATCAAGTCACACTATTCTACGAATGCCCACAAAACATATGCATCTACTATATCGTATAGTATCTCTCTTTAGTTGGTTATCTACATATGGTTTTGCATTAGCTCAGCTATACTGAGTTATAGCCACGTAAATGCAATATGCTCTGCGTATATCCAATTTACTTGCTGAGTAAACAGCTTAATATTTTAATACGCAATTTTATCAGCAAACCGTAGCAGCAAGTACGTATTACTCATATACATACATATATATATTATTAATATGTACAGAGAAAATAAAATTACAGAAAACGACTCGAATGAAGAGGGCAATAAAATAATATTTAAAATAAAACACAAAAAAACAAATAAGAACGTTACAGGCGGGTGTAACCGACAGCGCAATACTCGCTCACAGTGTAATAGTACTATTAGAAAATAAAAAAAAAAGTTGTTGCTGGCGGGTTGCGAACCCAGTAATACTTGTAGAAAGCAAAATGTTACTGCCTTAAAATCGATTTTATTGTTCCTTTTATTGTGACAAGTTGAATCAATTACGAATATAAATCTAAATATTTAAAATTGATTTGAATGATTTTTTAACAAAAAACCAAAAAACATATGTAAATAAATAGAAATCGGTTCAGTTTGACGACCACTCTCAGGATTTGTCATTTTGATCACCTTATATAATATAATAAGAATAAAAAAATTAATAAAATTTGATTTGAAACGGGTATACACGATTATACATATTTAAGTTTTCAAATTACTACTTTATAGACGGACAGAGATTGCACCAACCCAATATACTCACTTCAATTTTTTAAAGAAGTACAAAGTTTAGCAAAGAGTGTAAAGAATAAAAAAAAGAGATGAAAACTCATACATGCAACAGTAAAGAAATAAAAGACATGTATGGAAATGGAAACCACAGACAAGAGCGATCAGTAGGAATACGAATACGACGCGGTTCGGTGGTGTCCGTTAATATCGCTCGGGTTCTGATCAGTTCAGTGCTGGTCAGTTCTGCGGTTCGGGGTCGGTTCTTTTTAAACTAAACCATATAGATATTTATATTTATATTTATGTATATATATGCACCATAATGAGTTCCTACAGGACGCTGGTGGAGCATAGTGGGCCCGCAACGCTCGGCGATGTCAGCAGCGAGGAGACGTTGGCAGCGACGGCAACGTCGGATACAACATCGCCGACGGCGCTGCATCGCATGATCAAATACTGGCGGAATAGTTCCGGCAAGATTCCGGGATTGCGCAAAAGCGAGAGCTTTGCGGATTATCGACGCCATTCGGCGGGCGGGGCGCAACGGGCCACGTTGCCCAACCGACAGGTGGTGCAGTATCAGCGCCTGGAGAGCTGCGACGAGCGCAGGCTGGCACAAATGAGGTGAGTTGTGGGCGGGGACGGGGGCGATTATAACAAATAATTTGATTGCTGTGCGGCGAATTCCCTTTGATGCTGCAGCCAAAAATTGGGGCACGCATATTTGTTGCGCGCTGGCTTTTGGCCCGTTGCCAGCAACAGTTGGTCGCGGTCCGCCCCCAGCTGATGTTTGCCTCACAGATGCGCCCCCTTTCATTCTCGACACTCGCGTTATCAGCTCCAAAACTGCCACTGGCCTTATCAGCAGCAGCAGCAGTAACAACGCGAACACAACAAATACAACAAACAATGTTGATAAACGCAAGCGAAGAAGTGCACGACGCCGTCGCAGAAGAGGCGCGCGCTCCCATTTGTTGTGTATGGCCATGTGGATGGTATTCATTCGTGTGTGCGTAAGCACGCGAGCGAGCGCGCGCTTGGCGCTCTCGCTGTTGTTGCTCACGCATGCCTGCCGTTTCTTTGACTGAGCGCTTTTCGCTTTCCAGCATCCACAACTCTCGCACACAATGGCTTCCACAGAGGTGGCGCGTGGTGGAGCCTGTAGCTGTCTAACACTAGCTAACGCAGTTTTTCGGTAGTGCGAAAACATATGTTTATTTGTTTATACATTTTTATTCTATTTTTATTTAAACAGTTATTTATTTTTTAGTAATTAAAGATTTTTTGTGTTTTTCTACTGTGTTTACTTGAATTTGCTCTATGTGTCATGAAATATGTATATCCTTTTAGTTACTTAGACTGCAAAATAATCCAATGTAGTGTGTGTCTTAGCCGATATTAATAATAATAGGCATATGTAAAGAAAACATTGTAAGTCCATTGAGTTATTTCAAAAAATAATTTTTATATGGAAACTTAGATTTCTTTCTTGAATGGGTCATTATTTTAATACTTTAATTTTAACTGCACACATTATATTGATTTCAGTGTCTGTTATTGTTGTGCAGTGTAAAATAACAACTGTTTATGTTTTCATTCCAATGGGCGAGAGCGCTTTCGCTTGCTCTCTGAACGCCAACCAAAAACCCAAAACATATGCGGCGCCAACTGCTCTGCTCTGCTCTGCTCTGCTCAGCTCTGGCAGCGGCTGCTGCTGCTGCTAGTTTGTTTTGGTATTGGTGTCCCGTGCCGGTCGATTACAGTTTGTTTTTGTTATCTTTTGGAGCGAGCCGCCTGCTGCATACTTTCGGGGTGGAGTATGAGAGCTGGGCAAATAACAGTGCATTCCGAGTCGGGCCTTTGTAGGGGCCCGACAACAATTGTTGTTTGCTTGTTTGTTTTGGCTAATGCGGGCGCTTGCTTGCTGACTGTATTTGCACAAACTGTGCGCAAGCGGCGACAATAATCGCTTGCATTTGTAATGTAAATAAATGTCAATATAAATAAACAAGAAAATGTGCCCCCATGCGACGGCAACACCCACTCAACCCCAGAAGCAGAACGCAAATGCAAAAGTGCAACAACAACTGCAGTTGCTGGCCACTCACTCACACACTCGCAGACGACCACGCTTAACGGTTGTTGTCATTCCAGTTGCCGAGCGCAAGGTGTGGAAGCCATTCGCTCTCGTTCTCTCACAATTGAGTATTTGTGTGGAACCTGAAAATCTGAGCTTCGTGCGCCAGCCAGTTAGCAGCGCAGCTGGGGCCACAGCAGCAACAGCAGCCGCAGCAGTCCAATTGGGATTTCAGTTTCGTTTTGATAATCGACTCGTGTGGGCGTCGTGTGTCCGTCGTCGTCCGTCTCAGAGCCGAGAGCAGCAGTCGAAGTTCTTTCGTACAACATGCGTGCGATGTGCTTGTTGTTGTTGTCGTTATTATGCTTCTGCCAATTCTGCTCGTTCAACGGCAACATCGGCAACATTGGCAACGGCAACGCATCATTTGCAAATTAGCAGCAGCAGCAACAGTTGCAGCAGCAGCAGCAG
This sequence comes from Drosophila paramelanica, assembly GCA_035043915.1. Taxonomy (NCBI): domain Eukaryota; kingdom Metazoa; phylum Arthropoda; class Insecta; order Diptera; family Drosophilidae; genus Drosophila; species Drosophila paramelanica. Next base: position 116,298 of record JAWNMO010000200.1, read on the forward strand.
TAACAAAAATTCGTTGAACGAATTTTAGCAAAAAAGAAATTTTAAACGGAAGCTAAAAAGTGAGTGCGCTTTTCTCTGTGTGTATTTGTGTATTGCGTGTGTGTGTGTGTGCCAAAATGAGGTAAAAATTCAGCTTCTCGCTGCGGTCAATTTGCGTGCATATTCTTATCAGAAAACAGAATTTGCCAAAGCTCTCGCATGGCCCGAAAATAAATGATCGAGTGCCGAGAAATGCCGGCACGCGCCGAAAAGTGAAATTCGTAAATAAAAAGTACCAAATAAAAAAGCTCAATTCAGCCATTGGAAGCGAACGAGTGGAACAGGTGTACAGTTATAATAGATAATTACGCACAGTTGTTGCTTTATGTAGAATTATACATACATAAAATAATAACAACAACAACTGGCAAGCAAAACGAAAGTGCTTTCTAGTGAAATTTTTATTAAAAAACAAATTACAAAAGTTTCGTTAATAATTGTGCAAAAAACAAACATAACCAAAGTGAGCAATAAAAATATTTAAAAAATTTCAATATGCGACAAAAGCAAAGCGCTAAAAAAAACAAAAGAAAACTGATATCTTCTGATAGTCGAACATTAAATACCCTTGCACAACAAAATCTGATATCTAATTCTTTAATAGGAAAACAAAAAATAGTATTTAATTCCTACATGTGGAAAATTTAATGAGGAAGATTTAAATGACTGTTGTAACTGATCAATAATGTATATACCCCATAGGTTCGAAAACGTCTCTTTTCAAGCGTTACACAATTTGTGACAATATTTAAATACCCTTTGCAAGGGCATGAAAACACTTTATAAATCGAAGCTCATTTGCCATTCACCAGTGGAAGTTGTCATTGTTGTGATTGTTGTTGTTGTTATTGTTGTTGTTGTTGCCGCATTTCGTTTGATATGCGTCACGCGTATTTGTTACGTGTGTTTCTTCTTTTATACTGTTGTCGTTTGGGGCATGAACATCGAAGCGATCGCATCGAATTTTGATAAATGTGCAGGTTATAAACGTGTTAAAAGCAAAGGTTCGCCTGCGTTTTTATTGATGGAGTGCTGTGTATTAATAATTTGATAGGTTTGAGACGACTGATCAACATTGATCAACCTGTGGGAAATGCAAAGCTGGCCTAACAGGTGGAGTTTTTAATAAGACATAAAACCACAACACAAAAAATTCATTGGTTCGGTTCAAGATTTGAACCATTGTCTCGTTTCAATGTTCTGGTTTCTCATTTCTGTCATAAATGTGGGTTACTCACAATTGTATGCAATTGGTAATTCCAGGTTCCAAATTGAAAGCGACTTTATCCTTAATAAACACTAATTCCGTATACACTTAAAACATATTTAGGATCCTATTTCCATAAATACAGCGGATTTTGGCATTCCATTTTCCCAGCTGTGTTCCAAGTATACTTTATTTCCATTTCATTAAATTTATTTCAACTTTGTGAAACCTGTTCAATATGTTCTTAAGTATGACGCATTCCCTACTGCTCAACATTTAATAAAAAAAAAACTGTTGCTACTTAAATTCCAATCTTACACAACAAACACATTTTTAACAAACTGCTTTCAAATTGCTTGCAGCATGCTGCTCGCTCTCACTGACTGCCTTGCTAGTTCGAGTGTTTCTTTTATTTTCGCACAAAAGCTTGAGTCATGTCATCCTTAAGTCCACAAGTGGAACACGCAAGTTCAGTTCTTTCAACTGATCTGCAGCCGCAGCACGTAAATTTATTGTCACAAATCTTTGTCTTAAATGCGGGCAATCAACTTCCAGATTCCCGTGCGTATTCTGTGTGCTTGTGTGTGTGTGCATCCCTACCCTTACACCCGCCGCTGCCCGCATCCAGTTTTCTTCTTCCGCATTGCAAATATGCAAATTAGACTTTACGCATTTTTTCGTGTATCGTTTAATATGTGACTTGTTGTTGTTGTTGTTATTGGTGCATTGCTAGCGGGGCATTTTTTTGCCACAGCAGCAAAATCAGCAAAGTCCTCAACACACGTGAATTTCTTTTAAACGGGTTTGACATGATATTTGTTGTTGTTGCTGCTGCTGGTTTTCATTTTCGTTGTTCGTTTTTTTCGCGTACTTTGTTTCTTCTTGTTGTTCTTGTTGTGTGCACATATTTATTGGCATGTGTTTTTATTTTGCGCGGATTTTCACTTTGTGTTGTTTTTGTCGCAGCTGCATTTGCCAAATTTTCTGCTGGAATTCTTCCATACGGTTTTTTCTGCACTGGCCCCGTTCATTCTATATTTTAATTTTTTTCTGTTTGCTCTCCTTTTCGGGCAATTGCTCTTTTTGTATTTGTGTTTTTTTTTGTCAGCCTTTGCTTTTGCGCGCCTGTTGCGCGATTTGTTTTCTGATTTGCAGCTCATCTAATATGTAGGAGTTTTGCTCGCTCTCAGGCTGAACCAATTCCAATTGGCATTTCACGTGCTGTGTTCACTTTTATAGTGGCGTGTAAATGAAGTAAATGCGCGCAAATTACCTTCAACTCTGGACAGCAATAACAACAGTAACAAAGCAGCTGCTTTCGGTCACTTTATCTGCCATTCATTCATCACTATCTCAACCATATGTCTCTTGCCCAGTCATTCCGCTCATCAATTGTCTTGTCATCTCTCAATGATGTTTGTGGTTGTTGTTGTTGTTGCTGATGCTTGACCGAAAGTTCAAGTTGAAGTGCAGCCAGCAGAAAAGCTTAGCATCAGTCTCACAAACAGTGTGTGTGTGTGTGTGTGTGTGTGTGCGTGAGTGTGAGAGAGCACAGACGATGACTGACCGCTATCTTTTTTGCTGTCGCTCTTCTTTTGACACTGTCCTCTTGCTGTGTCATGCGCCTGCATTGATTTTAAATTTCGTCCTTTTCTGGCGCTCCTGTGCAAATTTACCGTTTTGACAAATGCGTTTTGCTCTGTCGCTTATCTCTCGATCCCCCTCACCGGCTTCTGCTGCCCTCGTCTGCACGCACACAAAACACACACGAGTTTAATTTATGTGGCGTGCGCGTTTGTTGGCCCACTGCCAAATGGCAGCGCGACGAGCCTTCGATATAGGGCAGGGGCACCGGTGCCGGGGGGTTATTGTCTGACCGACTCTGGGGGTTCTTCTTTTAGCCAAATATATTTGATATGCGCCTGGCGTGTTTTTTGTATGTTTACTTTAATTGCCTTTGGCAGCGGCCACGTTTTCTATTTGCAATCGGGGTGTGTTGGGGGGAATTTGTGCGTTATTTGTTTACGAGCTGTTTACACCTGTGCCAAAAATCTGAGAAATCGTTGTGAAAAAAATCAACTTGTGCTTTTGATTTTTTTTTGCTTCTTTATTTTATTTAAGTGTAAGAAAATATCAAATATGAAATATTTCATATTTGGTTTGCACGTAATATTCCGGGGATTAGGATTATTACACAGCTGCCGCTGACCAAATGAAGGTCAACGTTGAGTTATTTGACTTTTGTGTACGTTTGTTGACTTAAAGTTTTTCTTTAACTTCTTAAGGCTAACACCGATGGGTCGAAGGTCAGGAATACGCAAATAAAATTACACAATGGTGTAAAATTTTGTGAAATTTGATATGGGTTGAAAGCAGTTGCTATCATTGACGAACACCGAGAAATATTTGTCTTTTCAACAATTTCCTTTTAATGAATTACGTTAAACATACGCATTGTATTTCAAAAGTATGAATTTCAAAACATTTTGATAAATTGCTCTTCAAATCTGTTACTTGATATTCAAATGAAAAATTGTATACTTAGTTTATTGCATAGCAATATAAAATGTGATTTGATGTATTTCTATATCATTTGGAAATTTTAGCGTTGAATTTTGTTCCTGTTTAGACTACAGTTATCCATCCATATTGTATCTGGTTTGGGCTAAGTCCTAACATTTTTAAACTATTAAGTTTTCTTTATTTATAGAGATACGATAATAAATACGAATTAAAAATTAGATTTTAATTTTAGTATTTGCAGGTCAAATATTTAGTGTTTATTAAAAATTTTAATAAAAAAAAAACTTATCTACAATTTCAAATTTATTGCAAGTTTCTCAACCGCCCACCTATGTTGTTATCAGCAACAACTTTGATTGTTGTATTATCAAAGTTAAATAAAATTCAACTAGGAATGTTACAGTAGGGTGTTACCTCTACACATTTACTGTATAATAATAGTTGTGTGTATTTTACAATTTGCCACGCCCCTGAATACCGTGTACAAAATATGTTTGTGCGATCTTCAGAGGAGCTCATCAGTTGTATAACTAAAACTAAAATTCTGTGCTTTAAAGCTAAGGGATATATGTATATTGACTTTACCAAAATGTCATGGCTCTGCTTTTATCTATGATATATTTTAAACTTGAAGTTTCGCTTTAAAATATTTCGTCAATAAGGACATGTGGACTGATATGGCACAAACCCAAATATACTCTTTCTACACCATGAACGAGTATTGGTTTTAGTATTTGTTTTAACATTTTTTTTGTGTGTGCATTTCATAAATCATTATCGCGCCTAATTAGCTGATGATAACTGTGTCAAGTGCTCAACATACTTCAAATATTTGTTTGCCCTCTTTCACTGGGCTCTCTCTCTCTCTCTCTCTCTCTCTTTCTCTCTCTTATTCTCTTTCACGCATTTCATTAGCTGGCATTTGTTTCATTTCCTACAAATGTTGCGTAAACATTTTGCAATCTGATTTCGGATTCTTAGTTATTGTCGATACGTCATTTGGAGATTGTTTCTTTTGTGAACAACCTGCTGCCACAAATAAGCCTCGTAAGCCCTGCAGTTACCAGAAACTGAAACGGGGCCCCAAATTCAACCGAAATTTAGTCAGCAAATGGGCAACGACTATAAATACCCAGCAAGTTGACTTGTTACGCTTATCAGGCCCAGTTGTGGGGGGTGTTTTTTTTTTTTTTAGTATACGTAACAGAAATGTAAACATTTGTGATATGTGGTTTTATAAATTGGTAGCTTTTACTTTTGGTAACTTTTATTGACATTTGCCACATCCGGATTTCGGCAGGTTTTCATTTTCGGCCGCTTCCGTGTCGACTTCCTTCCTACTCTTAGCCAAATACCGCCCGCACCCCTCCCTTAGCACATTTAATGCTTTGCCACATATCTGAATTTCAGTTTCATGTTTGTTGTTTCTGCGTGTTTCTCCACTTCTTTGACTGTTACAGTTTCACGTGTTTAAATATTTATGCCTTGACAAATGCTGTAAACAATTTGTAACGTTGAGCACGGCCAAGTTGCTTCCCAGCATCGACTTTGACTCGAGCTCAGTTTTTTTTTTTGTATTTGCTCAGCGCCTGGCTGCAAACAGACAGCAGCAGCTGTTGCCAGTTACCAAAACAAATGCAACAAGAACAACAGCAGTAACTAGAACAACAACAACAACAACAACAGTGGGTAGCTCAACATGTCTCGTTACAAGAATTTGTAAATTTATCTGGCATTCGAAAAAAGTCTCTTATCTAATCTTATCAGCTCCTATTTGCTGGCCAATACATCAATGATTGTGACAACGGGCAACCTTGAAAGCTTTTCTATCTTATTTTTTGTTAGCACTCATTCAAAACATGGACCGAAATGCTCATTTGGGTATATTGAATATAAATAATTAAAAATATTAATCAAATGATAGCTACCCACTCTATACTAATTAAATTTTTTATTTTTAATTAGGAATATTTTTGTGAGCTAATTTTCATTTTTAAAAATCTTTGAAGAATAGTAACAGTTTTAAAAAATATTTAAAAATTATGATTTATTGATTCGTTAAATATTTAAAACTAAATTAAATTACTTTAAATTATTAATTAATAAATTAAATACAAAATATATAGCTTATTTCTGATTTTCAATTTAAGTAAAAAATATATAATTTTTGTTTTTGAATTGGAATCATATGGTACTACACTCTCTTGATTTTCTACAATTGCATTTGATGATGTCTTGTTTTTATCTCGCCCAACTTTGATTCAATCCACTGTACATTGATTATCCCAATCTATTTTTTTTACTTTTAAAGCTGTTTACTTTATATATTTCCTGATATACCACCTTTTTTATTGGTTTCACTTAAGGCTCTTAAAATTTCTAATGAAACCGAGCAAAACACATCAATAAAAATGCCAATTTGGACCAGCACACGTTGAACAAGTGCAAAAAGTGTTACACACAAATCTCGGAAAATGTTTCCCAGTTGGGGCCTTAACACAATTAGTTGAGCAATCAGCCCACACAGATTACGATTCTGCCTGCCACACCCCCCACCGCCGCGTACCCCTTCATCCTTCGATTTCTTTGTATACATATCGCTATAAATTGCTATAAGCAATTTTTGCATGCCTCCATAAAAGGTCGTCAAAGTTGTCGTCGTCAACGTTGTTTTGTTCTGGGTTGATGGGGGCGGTCGGATGCTGATTTAAATAAATTATTCTATATGCGTTTTTATTGCATTTAGCCGCAATTCCCCCGTCAGACACATTGCCCCCAAAGCAAAAAAAAAAAAAACGCACACATAATGGTTTATTTCTTGCTTTTTGCATAGAGCACTTGAAGGAGGGGAGGGTAAAGGGGGTCGATTTTTTATATATAAAAAATTGTTTTCTGCGCCACGTAATTGAATTTGCTCACTCAATTTTGTATTTTATTTATGTAAATAGTACATACATATATATATTTTATATCTTTCTCACCTGAGCGTGGATTATGCCAAATGTTGTTATTTATTTTTTTTTACGATTTCGCATGCGGAAAGACGAATTTGCAGCGGAAGTTGCGTGTTACTAAATAATAGCAACAACAAAAAATATATATAGAAATAAACAAATGTAGGGAGATATAAAAATAAATCATTGCTCTTAATTCGATTCAAGTCGAATGATTTTATGTTTGGCAATTTTATTATAGACGTCAATTTCCTTGCGATTTGCTCCGAAAATGTTGAATGTGACGCGACGGGTGAGAGGAGACTTATCGATTTGGGCCAGGGCAACTGTTGGTATTATGATAAATGATGTAATAACAGTTGATAATTTGAAAGTATGGCATTTGGCTAAAGGAAAGTGAAGGACAAGATAACAAACCATAAGCATTGAGGTAAAAATATGAAAACAAAATATTAAATATTGTATATAAAATTGAAGAAAGCAATAAATGGTAGATTGAGAGAAGAAACTTGAATGAATACTTAAAAAAAATACCAATGCAGAACAAGAGATTAGAAAATATTTTGAAAAATATTAAATATTAAAAAATTCAAATATATTTTATGCAAAAAATAATAGAATATTAAAGAAGGAAATTGTAGGTATATAAAAACAATGCAATTATACTTAAATATAATAAAACAAATACAAAAAAAAAATAAAACAATATCAAAATTTAAACTAGGCTGTATTGAATTAAAATTCAACAAGTGAGAAAAGTGAGCACATTTAATATAAAATTAAGAAAGTAATTTGAAAGAAAGTTCAGTAAAAGTACTTCAACCAGCAAAGCATCGGCAACTTGAAGAAGGTATTCAAATAATATCTAATTAACTATTCCACTTAAAGACGGTCTCATTAATTAAGGACTTCATCAGACTTTTGCCCAACTAATCAAGTCAAGTGATTGACGTTAATTTCGAACCTATGCCAAACATAATCGCATTGCCTGCTGTCGTGAGCCGCGTAGCTGGCCAACTTTCTTACCGTTGCCAACAATTTGAAATGCGCTTGTGCTGGCTATTTGGTTAAGTACGCCCTAAAATGGCTTGTGCCAGCCAAAAAGTAAATAGCGCCTCCTCCTCACCCTCGCTTTCTGCTCTCTCTCTCTCTCTACCTCTCTCTCTCTCTCTCTCTCTCTCTCTCTATCTCTCTCTATCTAGACCATCGTAATGAACCACTTAGGTAAGGTGGGGCTGGCCGCACCACCTGACTACGTTGCTAACCAGTTGCCACATGCCTTCAGTCAATGCCATGCAACAACATAAATCATCTTGGCGGCACTTGGACACGTGCCGGCAGTCATTACCCTTCAACCACCCTCCAGCACCCACCCCCATTCCATTGGATGCCTGGTGCCGTGTTGGACAACCCTCCGGACTTAAGCCAATTGTCAGTGGGGCAGGTTCAAGTCAACTTTTCCTTTTGGAGCCCCGCACAGATGCCTCGAGTGGCTTTTTATGATGGTTTTGTTCACCGTTTCCTCAGGCCTGAGTTGGGGGTTTCCCTCAAAAGCGCAGACTTCCACATGTGCGGGTTGGTTTCTTGTGTCGTGTTTCGTTGCTTTGTCTCTCTGTCCGTCAGTCCGTCCGTCTGTTTTTGACTCTATCTCCGTCTGCTGTCATTGCCTTTTCATATTGCACGCATTTTCACGCGCTTTTCTTCGCTTCGTTGGCCAAAGCGAATGACAGAAAAGTGGGAAGAAAGCAAAGCAATGCCAATGGCTTTTCAGCATTACTTCTTAATATGCCCAGCACTTTATTTTGGGCCTGAGTGATTTTCTTTGTTTTTCTGCTGGCTTTGTAAAAAGCGCATTTGATGAAGTTTTACGACCGGCCATAAAGTTGACTTCTCTGCTGTCAGTTATTAAATTTCCATCTTTTTCCATATTTCTCCATTTGCCTTTATCGCCGTTGGCTACCTTCTCAAACAGCTGCTCGGCGTGTAAAGCCACTGAAATTGGATTTGTTTTTGCGGCCAGTTGCTGCTTGCCGCATCGTAAAATGAATTATCTGAATTAGTAAATATGAGCTAGCTGCAAGTGTGCGACTTCGAGTCGCTATGTAAGCTATTATTTATTATGCAGAAGTTGCCGTGTACTGTTATAAATTAATATGCACCAAAAAGTTACTATTTATTTGGAAAAGTGTTTTATGCAAACTATTCTTGTATATAGTAGATATCATGTACCCAGAATTTATCATCTACCAGATGAGCTTTAATGAATGTTATGTAATTTGACCACAAAGCTAGATTTTATAATTTGTTTAGTAACATGTACCTTGGAATTTTTTTTGTACCTTTTAAATAATTTTTTCTCTTGAATCTACCATGTTCGGAGTTATCATGAAAATAAAAGTAGCAAAGTGCCGAGAAATTACAATGAATTTCTAATAGTTACAATGTACCTAAACGTTATTATGAACAAGGAGATATGGAGATGGTTATAAGGGTTAAATCTGTATGAAAATAGTTTTTTAAACTTTTAAAGAAATATGAAACAAATGTTATTTGTGCGTCAGTTCTTTTTTATTATATTGATGCTACCCTTCTAAATATGTTTATGGCTACAAGGTATTCAAAGCACGTATTTCGACTCAAGTGATCAAAAATTTAATTATCCAAGGGCCACTCGTGCAGCTCCCTGTGATTGGGATTTTGAGTTTCTGAAGTGCACGCAAATTGACTAAATTAACTTTTTGGTAGGGCCGCAATTGAATTATACCTAACATCAATCCGCAGCACACGCCGTAAAAGGTTTTGAACGTGAATATAAAAATATAAATAAATTAAAGAAAAATAGCGTTAAAAGCGTAAACCAAAACCAACCAAAACAAAACGCATCCAAATATTTGAAACCAAAAATACAAAACCAAAAAAAAAAAGAAAAAAATAAAACAAATCAAAAACAAAACAAATCAAAATTTACAAAAAAAAAAATAAAAAAACAAAACACAACCAGCAGCCAATCAACGCAACGTCAACCAGTCAACACATCAATCAAAATAAGCCCAAGTACCAACAAAAACGAAAACAACAACAACAACAACATCATGCTGAAGATACATATGCTCGAGCAGGTCGTCAATACGGACAACGTCTGCGAGAATGCTGCCCAGGAGCTGTCACCCAAGCGCAAAGTGGCCATTGCTGCTGCCAGTGGCGGTGGTGGAGTCGGCGGCGGGGGCGGTGGCAGCTCCTCCTCCTCGAAGAGCACCCCAACGGTTTCGGCCACCTCGTCGCCGCATCATCAGCCGACGCCACCGCAGCGTCACATGCACACATCAGCTGCGGCGGCGGCTGGGAAGAGCTTCAGCCAGGGATCCTCACCAGCCGGGTAGGTGTTAACAACCCACACATACACTATAACAGCTTGTCTAGCCATTAAAAGGGCATTGCATATCCGCTAACGTGGCCAGTTGGGCGGGCAGGGTAGAGCTGTTGGCTTTGGCCAACATTGACGCAATGTGGCGCCCCGACAAATGGCATGATGGATGCCTTTTTGATGTGAGATTTCAAAATGTGCTTTCCCCGAATGCCATCTCTCTTCACCTCTCACTCTTTATTCCTATATCTTTCTATATCTTTCTCTATTTCTCTCAATGCACTTTGTCGCATTCCTTTGGTTTTTGTGGCCAACGTATTCATCATAATGAGTGCATTACATCCCAAGCTCCCATCGACTGTTGCCCCTTGCTACTTGCCACTTGCCACTTGCCACTTGCCACTTACCACTTGCATCGGCAGTCTTCCCATCATCCCGTTCGCATCATCGTCAAAATTTCACCGCAATTCTGTTGTGTCAATGATTTGCCAAAGTTTGTTGCTGCCAATTTGTTGACTGCGGCAAGATGTAACAATGCAACATTGTTTGCCACAACTGCGCCGAACTGAGCGGGGAACTTGTAATGAACTGCGATGCACGCTCTGAGCAACAGAGCTTTTAACCAGGGGTTTGATTTTTTTATTTTATTTTTTTTATGAACTGAATTCTAGCACGAATTCATAAAATTGTGAGAAGAGTTGAAAACATTACGCGATGAATTCAAAAAATTGAATTATTTAAAAAAATGAAAATTTTCAAAAACTAAAAGCGTGCGTTTTGTACAGCTTCAACAATTTTTAATTTCATTCAAATTCCCGTTGATTTTAATTGTTGAATCCAACTTAAGAGTTTTTCAATTTTTATTACACTTAACATTTAAAATGATTAAAACGGTTATAATAATCGAGAGATTTTCAAAGTCGTTATACCTATACAATTGCCCGCATTCTGAGTTTCATATAAAAGTAAAAAAAAGTGTCATTTTGTTGTTATCAAATCCAAATCTTAAATTCTTAGATGTGGATCTCTGCACACCCAATCTCAACATTCTAAATACCATTTCTAAATAAAACCAAAGTTTTTCCTTCTTTTATTAAACATTTGCAAGCTTTAAAGCTCTTTATAACTTGGGTTCTTTGCCATTATAATCCATTTATTGTTGTTCATTCTGTATGTCTGCATCGATTTTTTGCAAAACAAGTTTCAACTTGAATCTATTCCCACTCCCCCCTCTCTTCGTTGACCATTCTCGCATTCCCTTTCTTGCTTTCCTAGCAAGTTACTTTCAGTCCGGCAATTGCACCTGCCACAACTTGTCATGAATTGAGCGGCGCTTCATTTGTGGCCATATCTTTTACCCACAAGCTCCCTCCCTCTCTTTACGTCTTATCTTTGTCTTCTATTTTTTTCTTGGAAGCTCATATTTTGTTTTTCGCTTGTTTCGTCTTATTGTTAATTGTAATTCTTTGCTTGTTATTTTCGCATTAGAGACTTGTAATTGATACCTGACTAAAGCCTGTGTTTATGCGTGTGTGTGTGTCTGTTTGTGTGTGTGTGTTACAAGTACGTGTGTATTGTGCATATCTGCCATCCTATCTGAAAAGGGAAAAATTGAACAATGCCTGCTGAAGCTGCTCAGCTGTTTCCCTGCTTGCCTGTGGGCGTGTGACGTGGGCGCATATCGAAATAATTATTATTGCAAGAGTCGCACAAAGAAAAACAATTTTCATTTATTTTTCTTGTTGTTGTTTTCATACACGTTTACAAAGTGAATAGAGTGTATTGGGTTCCCATATTTCTCCCATCTAATTTGTCAAAACTATACCGCTTTTCTAAATTAAATATATATTTAAAATAAATTCATTGAAAATAAAATGTGTATTGGCTACAACCAACTACAATGTTCTCACTTGTTAACAAGTATTGCATAGTCGGCTACACCCGACTGACTGCAAATGTTTTTGCTTTGTCTTCTTTAAAGAGCTCGAGGGCTCGTCTAATGTCCGACTGTTCTCCGACTGAACTTGACAGTCAGAAGGGATTTTCATTTATTTTCTTTCTTTTCTTTTGGTTTTACTTAGCTGCCTCCCACACGCTGCGCCTTCAGACATAATTTTCAAAACATAAACACTTCCGCTTCCCTTTCCCCACTCCTCACTCTCTCTCTCTCTCTCTCTCTCTCTCTCTCTCTCTCTCTCTCTCCTCCTCCGCTGACACATGCCGCACTCTTGTTTCCAACTCTTTTTAGACTGCTTTGTCGTTTAAGTTCTATTTTTACTTAATTACTTGGCTGGGCTTAAAATGTCGCCTTCTCGCTGGTTTATTCTTTGCTCGCATTAGCCCGACAATAATTTTGATTTATGTGACCTACAGTTGTGTCCCGTTCTGTGTCTATCCAGCAAAATCTCTGAGCTTGCTCCCAATTTGCCTGGCCGCAGCTCAGACTCGATCTCCATTTCGTTTGCTGGCAGTTAGTCGACCTCAAAACTCTGCCAGAATGTTAGCCCAGTTAACAGAATCAGTTGAACAGTCAGTCAGTCAGTCCGTCAGTCGTGGAATGAGAGCCAACTCCAGTGGCATCATCTCAAGAATTTGTCCAATTCAATGGCATCTTCTGGCCAATTTATATGCTAAACTTGAGCCAAAAAACTGGTCAACTGCAAAAACAACAACACAACAAACAGCTGACCAGGCCAGATCATTTATCACTCCTCAAGTTTGTGTGTGTGTGTGTGTTTTTTTCATTTTATTGCTACTTTGTGTTGCTTTGAATACCCTGTACTTGACGAATATGTTAAAGAGGGTATATTTCATATGCAATATTTATTATAAGCTCTATTTTATTTTATTCTTATTTTATTTTAACAGTTTGAATTTAATTTTGTGTATAGGGTATTTTTGAAACAGTAATCTTTTATTATGTATGATGTAAATGATCCTTCTATAAAAAAAAACTTTACTTTTCTAGTTTAAAATTTTTGAATATATATTATTTTGAAATAATGGATATATTCAATGCATATGCTAAATTTGTCTTAAGACGTATTATGCCACAGGGTATCTCACAGTCGAATGGTTGTTTTTAGCATTTAAAATTCCCTTTTGTTTGTAATATTACATTAGATAAATAATTTAGAATGACAGCTGCTAAAAATTGTCGTAGAGAGTAACTTTAAGTAGGGCATTCTCAACAATATAATCGTTAGGTTATTAACTACTCTTTCTTTTATTCGGTTGATAATTTGCTATGAAAACGGCTCAAATTGTGTCGTCACGCAACAAAACCATCAGCTCCACTCGCTTGTGGGTGGCTCAATCAAACCGTGCTTTTGTTGACCACTGTGGAGCAAGTGGTGCAATGCATTGGAAATTAGCTGGCGCATAATTGAATGACAAGTTTGGTAAAAATTTAATGTCTTAATGATAAGGTAGCAGCTAACAGGTAACATGTAACAGGCTACCAATTGCGTGGATAAGTCAATTGGAGCGCTAGAAATCGCAGCAAATTGCTATTTGAATGAACTAGTTCACGTTGATGAGCCGAGACGCGGCCAAAAGAAGAAATAGCAAACTATGCCACAGCCGGACACCTGATGCAAGCCTCTTTCCGTGCGCACGTGACACTCGAGACTACAGCTCTGCACCTGACAGGGCCACTCAACTGGCACCCAGCTCGTCTCGGCCGTGGCTAAACTCGCCTCGGTTCATTTATGCCACAGCACGAGGAAGCGCGAATCGGAGTCGGAGTCGCTGACAGTGGGCTTTTTGTGGGCGTTGAGGCATGTTTGCGTACGTGATTCTCGAGCAATTGCCACAACTGTCTCTGGCTGAAAAAAAAAGAAAAATCGAAGAAAAAATAAGTAAAATGCCTGAGCAGATACCCTGTGTCAGCAACTGTAAAAAAAATGCGATTGAGACAAACTAGAAAAGAAACTATAAATGAATTAAAGAATTTACCATTGGATATGACTCAGTTTGACAAAACTTCAAAGAGTTGCAAGTCATGGAATTATTAAAATGTCAAAGTTACCTATTTTGAAATAAGAAAATAAGCTTACTATAAATTGTAGAACAGAAAACATTTCGGGGTGCTGATAAAATGTTTATGCAACACTTTAAAAAATATAAAAAATGTTGGGCATATTTCTGAAACTTAATTCTACATTAAATGTGTAATGTTGAAGTGAGAGAAAATGTAAGATGCAAAATTAAATTAAATTCCCATTAAATTCAGATTTAAAATTATTTAATAACAATACTGGAAAATAATTTAAAATAAGCTAAATCTAGCCTGAAAGTCAATTCTCATATTTATCGACCCTTTGGCTGCCACTGAACGAATACAGGGTACTTCAATGTAAGCTGACAATAGAAAAGTTCAAATTATTGCATTACGCAAAATCTTGATAAAGAATTTTTAAGTTATTTTCTATGAACAATCAACGGGCGACACACTTGAGAGCCAAGCCCCCGGCGGGTCTGCTCTAACAGTAACGGCAGTTCAAGAGTGCCGTGTCTGTCAGCTTTTAAGAGACGGACAACAATAACAACAGATGCTTGTGTTAGGGCCAAGAGTTGGCAAATAAATGTACATATAGCCAAGTTCAAGAAACCTGTAAACGGCCAACGATTCACGAATAACGTATAACGATATTTGCTATTCAATCATAAAAAATGTGAATACAGGAAACGAGTTTTGTAATCGGAGCGGCACAGATCAATGGGATTTACGATTGTTAAGCCACATAATCGCTCCAAATTTTTTAATTTATTAGCTGACACAAAAAGTCAACTGAAAGAGGGAAGGAAGGAGGTATGTGGGGATAGGCCACATCAAATGTCGCATATGAGGTTCAAAGATGCTGACAACAATTAAATTAAAGTAACGCCGAGGAAAATCAATTCGAGAAATAGAACAAAAAAGCAACAAATAAAAGAGCATCGCCAGGGGCAATAGTGCCCCAGGGAATAGTGGGTGAAAGGGCGTGGGTGTAGGGGCAACTTGGAAGCTGCTGCTGCCTTGTCATTTTCCATGCCACTGAACCGAGCCCCGGGCAGCGTCTGTTGTGCCTGTTGCTCTCACACACACAATATTAGAATTGCGTCTAATTGGAACCTGGGGCCCAACAGACATCGTATGGGCGTCTCCCCGAAAAAGGTGTCAAGACAACGTTTCCATCGCCTATATCGACCCGATTCCCATTTGCTCGAACTGTGTCGAAAGTCAATTTCGCAGTTTGACGCTAATTTATGCTTTGGCCATTCATTTTCCATTGGTCAGATGCGGAGTCGGAGTCGGAGTCGGCGTCGGCGTCGGGCTGTAGTCAGGTGTATAGCCCCATTGTTAATGGGGTCCATTCTGCTGTCTTAGATTTCGTTGGACAAAAACTGATGTAACTTTTGTTTTCTTCGACACACAAAACTTCCTCTTTGTTTATTGTCTTCTCTTGTTTGTTGTCAGTCGCACAATTATGCAAAAAAAAATAAAAGAAAAAAACAAAAAATTATAATAATAATGTACATTCCTCCTCGAGCTCGCTCCCTTTCTTTTACGGTCTCTCTCACTCTCCCAGTGTGTCCATTTGTCTGTCAAATAAGGCCAATAAATGTGTGCTCAAAACAGGTAAAGCCTTCTTATGAGTTATGCATGGGCTTTATAATACCCCCCAAATTAATAAAAATGGGTATAATAAATTAAAGAAAAATATAAAAATAAAAAAACATAATCGATTTATATTTATTTATATATTTTTATTACCAATCTTTGATATTTTGTAGTAACATCTTCATCCTCGATATCTGACTTTTAAATTTGATATTCTAGGCGTAACAAATTCGTACAAAATTTTGCAAACACTTTTTTGTTTCATAAATTTAAATAAGGAAACTGAAAACTTTATAATATAATTCTTACAGAAGTAAGAAGGAAACAGGATATATATCAGCAACTGTTATATAAAATTCTCTTGTCGGAAATGCTGCAGGTTTTAAGCTGTGTGCAGGGTATTTTCTAGTTGCGCACGACTCGAGCGAAGCAGTCCCACATAAGTAACTGGAGCTGGGGGAGGTAAAGTTTTTGGCACAACCCACGCAGTGTTAAGTATTGAATGTGTGTTATGTGTTTGGCAATTAGGTAAATTGATATTTGTGCTGGGCACTGAACTAAACTAATGGCTGATTGGCTTGAGTAGAACTTTGGGAATTGAAGTTTTGGAACATATGAGGTAGTCGAGGTAATGGCATTTGAGAGATTAAATAGCAATCCGATAGCTGGCATCAGAGCCCCGTGGCTCATCCATGATTTATAGTGCAGATCACACGGGAATTGCTTGGTAAATCTACAAAACGATGCTCATAAAAATTTTTAAAGCCAACAGCGTCATCAAAAATCAAGGAAAGTCCCATAAAAAGTGCACATAAAATATTTGCTGGAAAAAAATCCTTCATTACTCAGACAAATATGAGTATGAGTAGAGCACTCATTTGCTATTCAAGCGCTAGTTAAGAAAAGTAAAAAAGTTGATATTCACTTCACTTAGCTTCTCCAAGTGCAATGCGCGTTGCTGCAACTGTTACTTTGTATCTTGCATCTTATATGTGTGTATCTTTGTATCTTCGTGTCTGTGTATCTTTGTATCTTCTGTGCATGCCAGACATCAGCTGCCGCTTCAGCTGCAGTCGACGTCAGCAGCTCCACTGGTAACCCAATTACAAGCAGGCAGCATAAATAAATTTGTTATTGTAGTGTTTCTCTTGTGCAGCAGACAAATTGCCAAGAAAAACACTTTGAACAACAAGTGTTGGCAATTCAGCCAAGGGCCAAGCCACAACCACAGAGGCGGACACTAGGGCAGTGAGCGGGGAACGGCCGGCAGTGGGAGTGGAAAAACATTTGTTTTTTGACACTGAAGCAGCAAGAAGAAGAAGAAGAAGAAGAAGATGAGTAAAGCTGAGCAAACGTTTATGAATTATTAATTGGAAATTTTAGACATAGGCAAGACAGTGTCCATAAGTCCCTCAGTCTATCAGCAGCTCCCCAGTTGCACAGTTGTAAAAGTTAAAATCACTTGTAAAACTTTTACATTTTGCACATTGGTTTTGTTCCTGTCGTTGTTGTTGTTGTTAATACTCTGTAGCCATGTTAAATGGGTAAACATAGGATGTATATACTATCAGAATAAATATGTTATTGACAGAAGGAGGCATGTTTGTTCATATCAGAGATATAAATATAAAATCTTATATCTAAGAATCAGCATATCCATCAATTCACGAAATTATGTTCAAAGTTAAAGATACAGAATTCAGTGTTAAAAATTCAGTTAAATGCTTAGTTCAGTAAAATAAAAACAAAATTAAATATAAACAAAATATTTACACGTTATTGTTAGCAAAAAATAATATTAAAAACTCTTAAATTTATTAAATAAACTCGTAAACTATATTTTTGATTACAAAAAATTACATCAAGTCTCCAGATGATCATTAATAATTACATGACTTCATTTCTTCACTCCAGATATCCGCAAATATTTAATAATTACAGCATTAAATATAAAATATATAATTATTAATTATAAAATCATTACATAACAAATTTTTATGAAGACAAGTTACAGGGTATCTCCTATTCGAGCATATTTAAGAGAGGTACTGCTACTTGTTGTTTGTAGTTGTTGTCATATGTTGTTTGACTTGTCTGTGCTATATGCAAAATATCTGAATTGATGCAGCAGACATTTTTCTATGCCTCAAAGTTTGACAACTTTAAATGAAATATTTTTGGTGTATTTTTTGTGTTATTGATTTCGGGTGCATTTTTAGGGAGCCAGCAGCAAGAGCATTTAAGTGAAAAGTTGAAACGCTTTGAAATTGAGTTTTCCGGGCACTGCGGGGGAGTCGGCCAAGTGCCAGCGCCGGAGATCAACTGGCGCCCGAAATGTTAAACAAGCTAATTGCATTTGCAATCGCGCAACTGCGACTGCCAAACTGCAACTGCAACAATGCAAAACTGGAAACCGACAGCCGGCAAGCAGCCAACTGCACAAAGTCAACTTTTTTCTTATCTCTTTTTATTTTTTATTTTTCTTATTTTTTTGTATGTCAGTCAGTGGGTCAAAAGCAGTTGCCACTTTCAGCGTTTTTGGCATGCGACGGCGCCGTTTAGTTGTTGTTGTTGTTGCTGCCGCTGTTGGCATCGTACCAAAAATAGTTGCTGCTGCCAGTTGATTGAGCTGCCCAGACAGACAGCACAGACAATACTCGCATCACAGCAGCAGCAGCTAAACATCAGCTACTGTTTACAGTCGTGCGCAGCTAAATAGAAACGACTGTGCGGCAAATTGGCTAAGAGTTGAAATCAATGAATGTAGCATATAAAGCAAATAGAATAGAGTGTTCTTTATAACACATAAACAATCGTGCATGGCCAAGTGACACTGGCTGATGCTGGCATTACATATTTAGATTAATATTTTTATAAGTGTTACAAAAATATAAAATAGTAGAGTTTTATTTTTTTTCATTTTTTTTTTCATTACAAATGATTAACTTTTGTGAATGAACTGATCTTTTCATTCAGTGCGCTTGACTAATAAATAAATCTTGCCCGCAACTTTCATAAGCTTTTAAAGCTGTTTTTACAAATCTTTAACGCTTACAAATTTTACTGCCTTTTATGAGCTTTTAAAAGTAAAATAAGTTTGTTTGTATATATAATATAATAATAAAATTCCAGCTTTTTGTAACCTTTGGAGGCAGTGGTGTCTTCAGCTCATATTTATATAAACATAAAGTACCATTTTAGGTACCCGTCAGATTCTGTTTTATAGGGTATATCTTAGACAAAACAACTGGTTTTGGGCTCTGCTTTGTGTGTGGTTCCTCCGGCTCTTCGCTTTGACGATCCGCAAAGATCGCACGAATGAAGATAGCGACTACTAAAGTGAGACCAAATGACGGTCAGTTTAAATGATTACCACGTAAATTTATGTAAATATGGAAAACGTTGCCGAACGAGGAGGTAAAGCGGAATCGAGTAACCGATCGAACAAAAGAAAGTCAAGCGTTAGCGGCCAAGTTCATTGTGCACATTGAGCGAACCGATGAAGGTCACAACAAAAAGGCGAACTAATTATGTAATTCACAATATTAAGCGATGGTGATAAATGGCACTTGCAAGATGCAGCAAGAGGAGAAGAAGAAGGGGAGAGACAAAACATAGCTGAATAAAACACGATGTGTATACGTAATGTGTGTGTGGCGAATTGAATTCGTGCCACATGCAACAATCGTCAGGCAACTGGAAAAACTTTCGTTATCCACATTAGCTGAACTGGAAGCATTAACTAAACTGAGTTTAGCCTCAGACTCAGAGTCAGTTCCAGCCACAGCCTCGACATTCTTTATGGGCACAATTAAATTTCAGCTTAGTTAATTTATCTAACTACAACAACAACAACTATTACTGCTGCTATTGAGTGAACACCTCTCTAGAGTCTGTTCGATTTTAATTGGCTACGCTTAATGCAAAGAGTCATTAACGCCCAATTAAATCGATCAATTTGAAAATAAAAATTCTTAATTCGTTTTTGCAATTAAAAGCAAAAGGTTTTCAATTTTTAATTCACTTTCGTTTAAGGCAAAATCAACGACTTGTCTCTCCACTTAGTCTAGGGTTTGCATTCGAGTTCAACACCCAGCTGACAACCTACTGTCAGTCTGTTAGCCAGTTTGGTTCGTGTGGCTAATTACGTGTAGCACTGTTGTCTCTTTCAATTTTCGTCGCACAATTTTGTTGCATTCATTTGTCGGCCATAAAAGTCGCCGTCAACGCCAAATGCGCCAAATTTACAAAAGCTGCTTTACCATATTCTCAAATGAGCTGCAAATATTTGTCGTATTTCTACAGAGGCTATTTTTCATTTCACATACCCTTTGTGATGGAGTTAAATAGCTTAGTAGTTCATTTTGAACGATATTTGAGAAGAACTTTTTTAAAGAACTGTTGTGAAAATAAGCTTGTTTCAAGTAAATTGGCTTTAAACACAAAGTACGCTTTTTGCTGCCATGCAAACGAAGTTAAAAAGCTTTCAGATAAAACTGCAGTTTTAATGAGATGTTGTTGTGGTGTTTACTCAATGAATTTTACTTTATGAATTTATTGATTGTCATTTTAAAGCTTTTAATAAATTTACTTTCTTGTGTTTTCTCTTTAAGCTTTAAGAGTATTAAAGCTTCGGCGTACTCGAAAACCGTTTTAATTTTTTTTTTTTTTTGTCTTCTAAGTAGTTGCATTTTTGCACACACAGAAATACACACACACACACAAACACATAAGCTTTCAAGTCTCAACTGCAATTCCCTCAAGTTGCTTATCTAATGTGGCCCGAATCGAAGTGGGCGTGGCTGGGTCGCCTTTTTGAATCAACAAGTAAATCATATGCGCATTGTGGATGACGTCAATTTTGAAATTCAAATTGAATGACTGCCTGGGGAGCTTTGGCATAAGGAAGAGGGCGTACAGAAGACCCAAGACAGTGTATATAGTATAGTATAGTATGATACATATATAGTTCAGTTGTGGTTCAATTTCAGTGTCAGTTCTTCATCTGCTCAACTCATTTGAAGGCGCATTTTGTTGTATGCTTTTATTGTATGGCCTGTGGCTGCATTACAAATTCAATGACGCTTTGGAGGCGCCGACGCCGCAGCTCATCAGCAATTCAATTGCCAGGGGACACGCAGATGCTGTGGAGAGCTTAAATAACGCCCCCACGTGCCAGAAATTTGTATGCGACTGATTCGATTATCGGCTGGGTCTTTGATTTTCAACAATAATTTCAGCGCTTCGCTGCCATCGCCCAGTCCCATTGGAACCAGCTGAGAAATGACGTTAAAGTGCGATCTTTAATGTGTTGATGAGATCTTCAAATCGTACTGCCCCAGGGGCACTCTAAAAGGCCCCAATGAGTTGCTGTTGTACTCACATTATACAGCTTTAAATCTCTTCAGCTATTCAATTTAGCAATTTTTCTCGAACTGTTTAAAGTTAAGCAACAACAATGTGCTCCAGACATAAAAAATATACCATTAGTAGGTTCTATGCGCTGTAGAGACAACAGCTTTTGTGCGCTGAAAGGCACAATGGGCTAAGAGTAAATAAACTTGAACACAATTAACAAAGCGCGAAAGGCGAAAGCCAGATTGGAGTTTAGACAGTACGCAGATAAGCTTTAAGGCTTAATGGATCAAATAAAAAGCTATAGAACCAGATCCCAGTTAAATTTTTTTGCGTAACAGTTAGCACATCTTTCCAAAAACTTTATATATAGTGGTTTTTTAGGACGACAGCCAGACTGAAAATATAGGAACTAAACTTCAGATTTTATTTCGCTGAAGATCTTTTAGATAATTAAGTTTTTTTGCAAAACCTTGTTTCTTTATAATTTTTGTCAAACTGAGAAGCGCATAGTAAAGCGAATTTTAGCTTGGGAAATTTCGAAAAGAGTTCTTTGAGTTATCGCACTTTTAAAATATTTTAAAAATGTTTGTGTGTGTTTTTCATATCTTACCAACTTGAAAGTATTTTCTCTTATTATTTTCTTTTTATAAACTGAGGTCCTTCCTGATATTTTTATCACAATGCTAAAGAGCTTCGTCTTAGCTTAGAAAACATCGCAGTGTATACCACTGTGCTTTGAATCAGTTCGACATCCCATGCCGCACACACATACACACACACACACACACATTTACACGCGACTTTTCAAAACTTTTTGTCTACTTTTGCCGGCATCTCACTTCACCAACCCCGACCCCAGTCCCAATCCCACTCCCATCGCCCGAGTTATTATATAGATTTTGTAGCATTTTGTGCCCAAAATGTATGGCACACACTACCAGAGATACATGATATAGTCTTTTCTCTATAACAACAACAACAACAACAGAAGCAATAACAACAACAACGACAACGACGACATATTTATGATTCCTCGACGGCTACGCTTGCAACTATGTATTTATGAGGCAGGGCCAAGTTTGGGCCAGAGTGCGGTCTGGTCTGCAAAGTGCAACTATGATATATATTTGGACGTTTTTTCGGTAAAAGGGAGATTATTACGCGATGCCAAAATATAATTTCCTCACTATAAAAACTTTGCAAGTTTGGCAAAAACTGCCTCAAGAATTATGAAAAATGCTGCGGCAAAGCGAGAGAAAAATGCGAGAAATGAAAATGGCGTGCAGCACGAAAATGTGCAACCGAAAAAATAAAAATAGCAAAAACGAAATGAAATTGTAAAAAACTGTGTGTAAAAATTGCCTGGGGTTGAATTTTTGGCAGGCAGCCTCACAGACAAGACTGCAAATTGTCTGACCAATGCCTGGGTTAGGGGTGCTGTTAATGTTAAGGGGAGCCAGTGGGGATCACAGAGAGTGCAATAAACGGAAAAGTGTCTGTCGACGCTGTCGGCTTGCTGGACGCACACTTTTGGCAGCCACTGTAGACTGGCCCCATTGTTGCCGCCGGTTTGTTTACTGAACGTTGCCGTAGCCGCTTTGGTAGGCATTTCGCTACGCCGTTTTTTTCCTCTTTCGTATTTTATTTAGCTTGAAAACCAATGGAAAATAGATATATATTCTGTAGTTGGTGTAAAATTTGCTGCACTTTATAAATAAAGCGCTTTAATTGTTATGCTCGCACACGTAGAGCCCCATTTTTGAATTGAAGATAAATATTTGTACTCATGAATTTGACAGGCGATACAATATATTTATTTGTTTAATAGGTTTTTTTTATTAGCAACATTTTTTCGCTGTTGCATAGGTATCGCAAAATTCCAGCTTTGCATTTATTTATGTACATTTTAATGTGCCTTTATTGAAAGCATTTTCAATGCAATTTAAAATTTGAAATTTGTCAGCGACCGCACGTGCAAAATGTTTTTCAGAGACAATTTGAAAATTGCATTTTCCATGAATTCGCAATTTAATTGCTAATAAAAACAAGAACAACAATCGTTATTACGGCTACAAATACCATATTGGCGGCAAACAATGTCGGCACAATTTAAAATGTGTTTATTGAACAGTCGTGGCCATAAAAACTATGCAGGTGGCGCCAAGGAAACTAAAACTATGTCACATTATTTGTGCGTGTGTGTTAAGAATCTGAAAACTATGTGCGTCAACGGGAAAGAGAAATGGGAAGAAAAGGTGGTTCGAGGGCGGCAACTATTTACAATTTTTTCTCGTTGGTATTTTGAAGATGTTTTTGGATTCCTTTCTTAAATTATTATTTTCGTTCAAAAGTCTTCAACAAAACACATAATTTCATCGACGATTCAGGCAGCTGTAGTTCATATTTATTTTTTATATTTTTAGCTATTTATGGTCTTTATTCTGATTTCATAAATAAAGTTTTTAGGGGCTATGCGGATAAAGTTAAATAAATTATAGCTGATTTTCTCATACACAATGACTTTTAATAAAAATGCTATAAAATTTTGATTAGTTTTGGGAAGGGAAGTAAATTGTTTCCAAGATTTGTTTATATAAATCTGGCTTTCTAATACATTTAAAACATTGCATCAATTATAGCCCTTTTTGGTA
This sequence comes from Drosophila paramelanica, assembly GCA_035043915.1. NCBI lineage: Eukaryota > Metazoa > Arthropoda > Insecta > Diptera > Drosophilidae > Drosophila > Drosophila paramelanica. The sequence continues at coordinate 139,999 of JAWNMO010000200.1, forward strand.
TTGAGACTTTGTTATTTGAATTTAAAAAAAAAAAAACATTTAATTTGAATACTGTTTCCTGCTGTTCATAAAGACTGTATCCGATATTTAAGCCAAATTTACCCCCACGAACATCTAATTTGACAAGAGGTTGCTTGGCTGTAAAGTTAAATGTTGACCCGTCGGCGTTTTTGGTGCCTGATTAATAGTCACGTGTTTAACATACACAGCTGAGAGTTGTTGGCCAGTGCGACTAATAACTGGCCATAAATTATGGCTGGCAGTGCAAGTGTTGGCCAATTAGCAGCCAAAAGTTGCCGAGTCTGACGAAAATGAGCCAAGATGCAAAAACGGGGCCCCAACTCACAGTTGTTGGAGGCGCTGCATAAATTAGACAGTGCTAAATATGATTAAGTGCAGGGCCGTTAACTAGATTTGTGGCAGCAGTTATATAAGGTTTGTTAAATTATATCAAGTGTAGAAAATTTAATGGTATTGTTAAGCGTTAAATGTTAGAAATCTAAGCCTTACAAAATTCAATGTCAAGTTAGCCAAAAAATTTGGCAAAGCAACCAAAAAATTTGATAAGAAATATATTTCAAAATCAACACAGCAGAGTGCGAAAGATGTGTATATAAATATTTGCAAAAAAAATATTAAGTATTTTATTGCTTAGACCTAAAAAGAAATTCATTATTAACATTTAATATTTTATTTAAATGTTAACCATGCCCAGCTTTTAATTTCATTAACATGTGAGTTACTAAGTTGGAAGGAAGCAAATGGAATAAATTGGATTCTGACAAAAAAAAATATATACATACATAAATTGAAAGTCTGTTTCTTAGATATTGTATGCACATGCACAACTTTCTTATGAAAGTGGAACATAGAACTGTGCACTTGTAATGCGTCATCTATGGTTGTGTTCAGCATTTCGCTAGAATTACTGTAATTAGTAAACTTGGCTAAAACCATAAAGACTGTTTGAAGGACTTTCAGTGTTCGGGCGAAGTTGACTAATGTTTACACAGCCAAAGTGCTGATGAACTTCTAAGGGTTCAGTAGCCAGATTAACCAGCTAGCAGCTGGTAGTACATCTTTTGGGCCACTTCCTCAAGAAGCAGACCTAAACACACACTTCCCATTTGTATATGTTGCTGTGGTTGTTGTTTGTGTTGTTGTTGTTGCTTTTGTTGTTTATTTTAGTTTTGAGTTTGGGTTTTTCTTGTCTATGTCTGTGTCTGGGTTTTAATTTTGCACTTCCGATTGTTGGCCAAGACGGCAACAACAAGCCTTACGGCTAAGACGCCTATTAATTTTTTGGGCTGCTCATTTTGTGCTTCCTCTTTTCTTTTTCCACATTGTGCAATTGTTTGTCTTCTTCTGCTATCTACTTCTCTGTTTGTTTTGGCAACAATTTCGGGCCACAGTTGTTGTTACCAACAACTTTATTAGCGGCGGCAACAAATTGTGTGATATAAGTTTGGCCCGCTGCCACGCCCCGTCTATAAACGAGCTGCCAGCTTCAAATGCTTCAGTGATTTGGCGATTGCAACGCATAAAAAACTAACATTTTGTTGTAGTTTTAGTTATTTTATTTTGGTTTTTGTCTGTTATTTTTTTATTTATTTCTCGCTGTGTTGCAACTCGGCAGCATTTTCCACATTTATTCACGCGCCGTGTTTCTGTTCAGTTGATGTTGTTTTTGGCTGCATTAAATTAAATTATACGCTTATAAGGTTGTTGTAGTTGGCTGACTAATTGTTGTTGCTGTTGCTGCGGTTGTCATGGTTGTTATTGTTTACCTTTGTAATTTACATTAAATCAAATTAGTTAAATTACATTTTGCACTCTCGAGTTGTACACGTTTTTTGGCCATTTGGCTGCGCTCTCAATAATTACATAATTTATTTAAATTGTGCTGTATTTACTTTAATAACATTCCTATATAATTGAATTTTAAAAATCTATTTATTTAGGTTGTTATTCAATGTCAAAACTTATCATAATATATCTTATCTTATCATAAATATATTACAGAATACAGAATTTTAATTGTTAACAACACAAAGCTTTATTATTGCTTTAATACGATTAAAAATACCATCAGTATTTCACTAATCGAGCTTAAAGTTAACTTTCTTTTAAGACATTATGTCTATTCAATTTTATTCATGTTGATATTGATGCATTCTGCGTGGTCGCTTCGCGTTGCTGATTTCCCTCTGGCATTCCACTTTCAAATCGAGGCAGAAATGATTGTGCATTCGTTTGTTTCGTTTCGTTTCGATTCGTTTCGTTTGATTATGTTGAAAACATATTGAGAATCATTTTATTTTGACTCCCCTGGAGCAGCACTGAGCATATTGCAAATTGGCCCCATTATCATCATTAACATCATTATCGTTATTATCAGAAATGTTGATGCAAAAAGCCATCGTTAAATAATCAAAAAGTTGGGCAAATCGTTTTATCGTTTTCCGTTTATATAAAATTTAAATTTGAACACAATATGCAGATAATTCGATTTATGAAGCTCTGCGACAGGTTTAACAAAAAAGGGTATGATAAAAAATAATAAACTTGTTTCGCATATAGAATTTCAGTTTATTTAGCCAACCATAAATGACATCCTTCAACTAGTGCACAAAATAAATATATTCGCTTCACATCCTTTCTGTGTGTGTGCATATTTAATTAACTGTTATTTACACACTCAATGAATCGCAGCTATTTTTGTGTTCATAGTTTATATTGCAAATTGTTCAAATATTTATTTTTAGTTTTAAATATGTTTATATAAGAAATTTAGTTAACTAAATTGTATTCTTTACGAATTGTGAAGACTCCAACTCTCAATTGTTTGATTTTTAATTTTAGTTTATTCTATCATAAAATTGTAAATTTATATGCTTTATTTTACTGTCATTTTATCTTTCAGGTAAGCGTCTTACTTCCATATGAACTGTCTTTAAATTGTCGTAAGTAAAGCCAAAAAATCCCACATATGTATCGTAATATGCTCTTAAATATTTACAAACATTTCTATTTCCATTTGATATGTCGGATTGGCAACGCCAGCCAGTCGTGTGAGGCTCTCAATTTCAAATCACGGCGACAGCTTCCGTAATTCAATAAATTTTATATTGTATCAAATATTTTATATTCAATATACCCTCGTGTGAAATTGCCTAATGGGGTATATATACGTTTCGGTATAAACACTTGGATTAATTTAACTATCTAATAAACTTTTTTTTATGTTCAGTTCAGTTTTTAGCGATCTGTAAATAAGTTGGGATATGAGAAATAGATATAGCGATAGAGTAATTTAAAAGATATTTATTTATTTCAGAAGTCTTATTTTAAGCAACAAAGGGATATCTATTATCCCAATCACCTCTTCTTACCTCATCTTAAAATAGTTTAGGTATTCAAAAAAATCAACATCATAGTTTTATCTATCAACACATTAAAATCCGTGGATTTAACCAAAATTAAGAAATTACAAAAAATTGCCAAGCAGATACTAATTGCCAAGGATTTTTTGCATTTTCCCAATTCTTCTTTTTGATTCATTTAGTTACAATCAGCAACAAAAGCTTATGAGAATCACCGAGAAAGGGCATTCAACTCAAGGGGTGTTTTCATATTCCATCAAATTCGTTCAACTTGTGTCTCTCCCCCACTTCACGTTGTTGGATTTTTGTCGCACTCAATATTATTCATGTCGTTGACAGCTTCCAGCGACAATGAAAAAGCGAAACATGAAACCAAACGCCCAGCAAGTGGCAGATAACGGCACATTGTGAGAACTGCTCCATAAAACTGCAAACAGCCAACTGCAAAATGCAAAACTAAAACTTTGTTTGCCGCCAACGGCAGTTACGAGCAAAAGCAACAGCTCCACCTCCAGCTCCATTTGCAGCTTCATCTGTCGCTCCAGCTCCAATTCCAGTTGCAACTGCATCTTCACTGAAGACTTATTGATAAAATGCGGTCCTGTGGCACTCGGAATTGGGCCTGGAATGGGGCATGGACATGTGCGTGTCGCGGTGACAAACAGACGCACACGCCCACCTATATATGATTGTAGTCAACAGTTTCGCCCTGGTTCAGAGTGGGGCATAAATAATACTTTTGTTGCCACCCAAAAGGCGACGACGACTTTTGTCCTGGTCGTGAGAAACTCGTCGCTGTGCCATTTGATAAGGAGCCAGCACAGAAGAGGCTGACAGAACTGGAGAATTGCTGCTGCAGAATTGCAATATTTATCGCTGCAATTGAACCTTTCAATGGGCCGGTCATATATTGTGCCTTGACTGGAGCCAAGAATCATGTAGGCAGCCTCGGGAACGAAGAAGGCTGCCGATTACATCTGCAACAGGGCGGTTCCTACATATGTCGAGCGAAAACTTGAGAATTGAGTGCAAATTCCGATCAAATATGAATATGCATAATAATATAAAGAAATTTCTTTGTATTTTTTAAGTAATCAGGTTGTTTACACTGTTTTATTGAAATTGCCCTTCAGTTACAATAATAAAAGTCAGATCAATTTAAGCATTCAGATAAATATTCATAACCTATGTTACATTTATGCTTGAGAAAAGTAGCTACAAATTTGCAGAAAATAAAACAAATATTGTCTATGTAAAATGACTCTGAATTATATGCAGACTTAGTCCATTAGGTATTTAACTTAAAAGATAGGTAAATAAACCAAATTGACTCAAAAAAGTAGATGCATGGGTTGCATGTCTGAATACCCAAAGGACAAAGCGAGTATGCGAGAATAAATTTGTAGTAAATCAGGGATAGGAACTATCTTAACTAGTTCTTTACCACGAATTATCTAAGGTGCATTTGGAGGATATGCTAAAAAGTTTTTAAAAGATAAGCGTAAGCTTCTGAGCAAACTCGATTATACGATAACTCAAGTCAATTCAAAAAGTCAAATAAAACACAAACTGATTCCCTGATTTCCCTGTAGAGTGCGTAAAGTGACCTTGAAGGACTTGAAAGATGCCTTCGCTAGCAAACTTTTGTTTCATTTTGCAGACTTTTTCTATTATGATGTACACGTTAAATGACAGTTAGTTAAATTAAAAAGCCCAGGAGGCTATAAATATTCCAATGATATAAATTGAAGTTTAATTAAACTGGGCAGCCATTAGCCGGCGGTGCCTAGGCTCCACCTTCGTATGAAGGTAGACAGCAATTTGGCTGTCATTATGGCGTCGACTGCAGGTTACCTGTAATCATGAATGAGAAATTAGTAGACCTGCCGAGAGCCATAAAACAAAAACTGACCTCGGCCCGTTTTATGTGGACAATAGGGGGCAGTTGGTAAGCTTTTGCCTAGCCACAGGTGTTTAGGTATGTTTTGTTGTTGTTCCTTTTACTGTCTTCGCTTTAGCTTTTGGCAGCCATTTTGTTGCCTGTCAGTGGCAAACATTTCAATAAACGCATAAATTTCTGTCTATTTTTAGGCGCACTTTGTGCGCAACCAACGCAAAGAAAATTGCTTTAGATGTAAGTTGAAATTTCCTTGAAAAGCAGAGGGTGGGTGTGGGGTGGTAAGTGTGGGTGAGCTTAGAAAACAAGCAACATTAATTGCTTGAGTGTCAATTGATAACACGCTACGTGGGTAGCAATAAATTTTAAGATGAAAAGTATGAACATACGTATAGAACAAATTAAAATATATAAATGTTCAACAAGGAACTGCTGTCGTGCAATATGTAGAAATTTGACTTTAATTATTTCTGTATATGTCATGTTCATGTCCTTTTCGTTATTCCCGTTTTTAATCACGGCATTGCTTAACGGTTTTCACGTGCCGCGCACAAAAATCAAAACAAATTCGGAGGTGTTGCCTGCCCTGTGGCAACACACACTCACACACACACACACAAAACACACCTGCAAGCGCCAATTAATTATTTCAGGCTTACTATACAAACACATTGTCGCTTAAACAATAAAAACAAATGTAAATTGTAATTAACTTTCAATCACAACACCTGTGATCAGTTAAGTGGGACCAGATCGGTTTAATTAGGCTTGTCAATGTAATTTAATCGAACACGAAGTAAAATGGGTTTCCGCAATGTCCGTCATGCAGTCCCTCTGTCCGTCCGGATAAACGCAAATTTGTTCGGCTATTGAAGAAGACTTGAAACATTGGATATATACTTGTTGTTATCCGCTTCAGACAAAGTGTTAAGATATATTCGATAACATTTCGATACACCTCAAATCGCAAATCGATAAAACGTCAATATTTCCCACAGTTTTAAGAAATAGCATTCTTGATATCCCGGCCAATTTTTTTGACTTTTTTGGAAAAAAAAAGTATGTACCCCTCCCATCCTTGCACATTTTCGAAAAAAAAATTTTAAAATTAAAAATTGTGAGTTTGCTTTTTTAATCGATGGCCAATAACACAAATAGTATAAAAAACAACATTTAAAATGATTCTGAAGGGGTCGAATTTTTTGTTAAAAATCATGGCAAAGTTGAGAAAAATTTGCACATGTAAAACTCTCGGACCCATGGTCTCCTTTTTGAAACACCCATAAGTTTTTCAAAACTGAACTAATTTTTATGTTTGATGGCATTCTGGTCATGATTTTTCATTAAAATAAATTCTACATTTTGAATCGATGCACTTAAAAAAAAAACCTTTAAAAAAAAATTCGAAAAAATTTTTTTTAATTTAAAATTTTAAGTTTGCACTTTTAATCGATTTGGTTGGCCACAAAAAGGTGTTCGAATTTTTTGTGAAAAATTATGCCAAAATTGAGAAAAATTTGGACAATAAAACTCTGGGACCCATCAGACGTCCAGGCATATTTACATACGTCAACCTCAGCCGCATTGTTGTTCTTCGTTTCGTTTGTCATTCACATTTTCTGCCGGCTATTTGTTGATCAGCGGTACGATAATTTAATTGAAAAAATTTAAAAGAGAGTATTAGGTTTTGTCTGGAATTAGCTGTGTGTCATGTGCCTGGATAGCAACTGTTATTAATAAGATAAGACCTGAGGCCGTTAACGACAAATGGTCAACAAGGGCGTGGGCCAAACAAAGGGCCACCCAAGACGTTGTTAACAGCAGCGCTCGTGCCATAAAAATCAGCAGAGGTGACAAATGTAATGGCCTAAAAGGCAGCTCGCACACGTTGGCATATTAAATACGGCGGCTGCGGCCATAAAACAGCGGCTCGTTGCGCCAACTAATTGGCGGTCGATTTGGCGCGGTGCGGGGGACAGAAACAAAATTTAAATTAATTAATATATTTTACATATAAATATATATATATATATGAATATCAGATCAATTATTGCAATTTGGTTGTCAACTTTTGCGCTAACGAGCCACGAGGCGAGCAATTAAAATTCACCAACAAAGGTTGAACAGGGATGGGCGGGGCAAAGGGACTGGCAGTTAAACGTGACGTGCGAGTGGACGCGACAGAGCGCGCGCGTGTGTGTGTGTGTGTGTGTGTGTGTGTGTATGCGTGTGTGGTCGCATTGTGCATATTTCAATCATCATTTGGAACAAAACCTTTTAACATTTTTACACCTGACCCTTGTGCTGTTTTGTTTTGGCAAATTAAAAACACATTTAGTAACACATGTGTAGGTGTTGCCAGTTGTTGTTGTTGCTTTTAACACATGTCGTGCTGTCCTTTAGGGAGGACAACACACCTAGAAATGGTCGAGGTCACGATTCATTAGACAAACGAACATAAAACGAGTTGAAAGGTCGACTTAACTCAGCTGAACTGCTCGAGTTTCTAAACTAGTTTGAAACAACACAATGTGTACAAAATTGTATTATAAACATGCCAAACTTTGAGCCTTATATGTTAATAGTATTAAATGATTAAATAAAGAGATACACAAAAGAGTTGGCAGTGTCGAATTTTTAACTTTACTGCTATTTTGTGATGTTTTTGTAATCTGATATTGATTTGACATATATTTCCTGCTTATATTAACTAATTTACTACCAAATTTAGGGAAGATGTGTTGACCATTCAGTTTTTATACTTATTTTACTAAATATAATCTTTCTTTTTAAATGATATATTATTCGAGCTCTATTTATAAAATAAATTTTTTTCCCTCACTTTTTTAATTTTCGAAGCAATAGTTAAGACAAAAAACTAAGTTCAAAACAAGAACATTGCAGTCGGGCGATACCGACTGCGTTATACTCGTTCACGTTCTTAAATAAAAGATTCCATAGCTCCCATATATCAAACCCCCATAAATTTTTCAAAAGTGAACCGATTTTCACGTTTGATGGCATTTCGGTCATGATTTGTCCTATATATTGATTGTATATACAAAATTTATTCATTTTTAAATATACAATTTTATTGAATTTTTTGGTCAAAAAAGCATGTACTTATTCCCCCCTTATGAATTTTGGAAAAAAATATCCCAGAAATATAAATCCCAAATTTGGTGAGCTCAAAAACTGTTTTTGCGGCGGGGCGCTGGGGGCGTTCCAGTGGGCGTGGCCAGGATATCAAGGATGCAATCTTTGGGGAAAGTCACCAGCTATGTAAATACCAAATTTGGTGGCTCTATCTTTAAAACTGTGGGAAATATTCAAATATTTATCGATTTGCGATTTGAGGTGTGTCGACATGTTATCGTATTGCCAGACTCCCATTGGGCGTGGCACAAAAATCTTAAACTTTGTCTGAAGAGGATAACTACAAGTATATATCCAAAGTTTACTACTTCTACTAGTTTCACTTCGTGAACGAGTATAAAAATTAAGATAGAAAATTCTTTTAATAACATAACAACTATCGTTCCTTCTGTATTTGTATTTTCTAAGGAGACAATTATTCTTATATGTTAGAGAAACTACAACTACTTCTTACTTCTTCTTCCTTATATATCTTTTACCCAAAGTAAAACAGTTATCTGTAATATCTTAACAACCAATATACGTTTGCTAATAGAAAATATCTAAAGGAACATACGAATTTGCATCTAGTTACAATAAATAAATAGAAAATAAAATTGCATTCTATACAAGAATACTTTGCAAAAAAACAGAACTAAACGCTGATTGTCCACATTTCGAAAGCCAATAATCAAATAGGGTTATAAAACAATTATTGAATTTTGCCCGAGGTCTGTCTCTTCTTCATAAATATTTTTCCTTAAATTACAAATATTCCTTATTGATCTACTTAAGGTTGTCTCTTTGAGAAATTGCTGGCAACTTTTTGCAAGCGCTTTAGAAAATTGCTGATATAATTTCATTATTGGCTTTTCTCTGTGCCACTTGAAACTTACGATTTTTTCTGGGAAAGCCGCAAACTGTGAGATGATTCCAGTAACTTTTCGACTTTTGGCATTGGCATTTGTGTCTACTTATGAATAGCAGAAGCTTTAAACTTTCCCAGGACGAAACTTTTTTCACAAATATTTTGCATATACATGTATATGACAGAAGGTGGTGAGGGGGGAACCCCCAACTGACCAGATTAGAAATGTCATTGCGAGACAGGATCTCGTTTAATTGAAAATATTAGCCAGAGAACAACTTGGTATGCAAATACGAACGCAAATCCAAAGAGTGGCAGACCGAGGAAGGAGGCTAAAAACCAGCAAAGAGTTGGAAGCTTGAAATTGGCATTAAAGCCAGGCAACGTATTTGCATGGACAGACGAGGGAATTGGGCTTGGAGCTGCCACTGCAATTGGAGTTGGAGCTGGAGTTGAGGTAGAAAATCATGTGTCAATGTCGGACGGGGCTGGTTAACGACTGTTGAGGCCGTCAACGGCTGTTGGCAATGACGATGACTTTGTCAACGTTGATGAAATGATGTCTGTCTGCCTGTCACACTCCTTGCCTCACAGACCCTGCCATGTCCTGTGTGTACTTGTAAGGACTCGGTGTGCACAATGCAGCCAGCCGTCGGGACATTGCACTGTCTGCTCAGGGCTCAGGCCTCGTTTCTCGCATCGTCTGCCTGCGACCAGTGTATGAGTTGGCAACTTTCTCAGCACTAAAACGCTCTCTCTCTCTCTCTCTCACTGTATCTGTCTCTTTTGCACACTCTCTTGCCTGTCCAGCTTCTGGCATTAACCCCTCGCTACGGGCCAAAGGTTCTCTTTGCTATTTATTAGTTTAACATTATTTTTTGCCTTTTCCTTTTTGGTTCAATTTTATCTCTGGTATTCATCGCATTTTACTCTTTAAATCCGGTTTTTCCCCATAGACATTCAATTACCCAAACTGATTTTCCAAATGTGCCTCAAATTAGTTTGTCAAATTTTAAAGTGCGCTTTTTTCAGGGCCAGGACATTAAATATGTATCTTTTCTTGATCCCTGCACCACAGCTGAATTGTAAAAATAACAAATAAAAAAATTTTGAAAATAAATAAACAGGCTGTAGGCAGACCTCTCAGCTTGCGCTCTCTCGCCGCCCCCCCTCAGCTCGCTCCTTTCAGTTGCTGCGTTGGCGTCTGCACTGCGCAAAATTCTTGATGTCATGTGTCGTTCCTTTTGTGCAGGCTTCCCCTCTTGCTAGTCTTGCTTAAATTTCATTTTCTGTACTTAATGGGGAATTATATTTGTATAGACCTCAAGGGGTTTGAGCGGCATTAAGACCTGCTCGAGTGCTTGGGCGGCGACTAAACTGGAGTTGCAGCAAAGTAGCATTAAAGATGCTCTGCAACGAAGTTGCGACACAGTTGCGATACTCTACTTATAATTTAAGGAATATTATTAATCAATTGCTGAGCTTTATCAATACTTTTTTTTTGTATGAAATCTGCTTTTAATTATTGTATTTTTGTAAAGTTTTATAATATACAATCTAAGGAAACGAGCAGCGGTTTGTTCCTTAAAATTGAACAATTTTTGGGTAATAAAAATTTTACTCACAGGTGAAATTGAAGAACAAAGCGTTTGGTGGTTTTCTTTGAGTGCAGACCCATGTTAACAAATTGTTGCCGAAATTAAGGAAACAAATTGAAACTCGTTTAAAAGTTAAAATTAGCTGAATTAAACGAAATTCGGAAACCAAAAAGTTCTCTCATACAACCAATAACGCAAATTTTAAGCGATTTTTAATTAGGCATCAACATGATATAGATAGCTGATTCCATGAGTCAGGGCAGAACATGTTTATGTTAGCTGGCATATTCAATTTGTATTATTATATGGAAAATTTTTCAAATTTATAAAATAAAAAAATGTTGCTTTTTACTTAACCTTAATATTAATATATATAAATAATATATTGAGCATAACTTGAATTGCATTTTTTTATACCATATATTCTTTATATAGCCATAATCCATAATTTTATAATGCCAGCAAGTAAATGTCCTGGGATTAGTATATAAAATTGCTGACTGCAGCGACAACGATGACATTTTAATTATGTGTGCCTCGAAGGCAACTGTGACTAGGGGCTGCATTAAGAAGGGGCTGCAGCACTGGAGGTGATCCGGGGTGGTAAATAGGGTACTAGCCGAGACGCTCGCGAGACAGTTGTCGCTGCTGCTGCTGCTGCTGCTGCTGCACTCGACGCATTTCGTCGGTTGCTCGGCTAAATAGGGGGTAGGTTTGGCAGGGGTTGCTGGGGGAAGGGGTTCTCATCTCATCAACTGTGGTGGGTTCGCAAATGAAAAGTGAATTCAAAACGGAAACATTGCGAAAAATGCGCCAATGCAGCAAATGCTCCAGCAGCTGTTGGGGTTAACCGGAGGTTCGTCTAGGCGCCCTTTATGAATATAAATATTTTCCGCTGCGTCATGCACTGAGCGAAATTTGCGAGTGAGTCGAACCTTTAGCAATGCAATTAAACATTTAAAAGCGCTCACACACACATTTTTGTATGTATTTGCAGTTCATTAAGTTATGCTGCAATCCCACTAAACCCCACAGCCCCCGACGTGCCCCAACCCAACCCCCACTTCCTGCACATTTGTAGCTTGCTCTGTGAATGTTTGCAAGCTTTGGTGTAAATTAACAAGCGTAACAAAAAGCACACACACACACACACACATACATATCAACACACACACAATACCCTGACTAAAACATACCCTATATTCTGCCCGAATTGATCATGATTATAATACTAATTTTAAAGGAACATTTTTTTTAAATATTATTATTTTTAATTAACTAGCACTTCGCTTTTTCCTAATTATAAAAAAAAATAAACATTATTCTGTCACTATAATATTAATATTCAAAGTGTTTAAGAAAATGTAATTAATATTTATGTTTCGATTTTGAGGAAAGTTAAAGGGATTTATCAAGCATATTTTTTCTTATATCAATTTGTATGACATCAATATACCCATTTCACTAATTTGTAATGGGTACAGGGCATAAAAATGTTTATAAAGGGTGTCGCCAACGTTGTTGGTGTTGCTCTTGTGGGTGGCCACTTGTGAACTGCCTGAATGAGTTTTAGGACTGGGCGAGTGGGAGGGGAGGCAGCGGGTTGGCGCTGGTGTTCGGCCTTACCCCAAACAATCCACAACTGGCAGCTGACGAGGCCTGGGTTAATGTACTTTCTGCAGCGACGGCGACAGCGGCGTCTGCTTGACTGGCAGCCTTCCCAAACTTGTTATCCGCCCCACAGCTACCGCTGGGCCCCAGCCCACACCCGCTCGGCAATTGCCACAGTTTGTTCAGCTTCCCTCGGTAGTTGCGATAAAATGTTTTATTTAGCATACACAAAATGTAATTCTAGCATTTCATTTTTGTAATTGCGGAAATTTTCATTGAAAAGAATTAGCTTTCAAAATGTGCAGCCAATTTTTATTTCGTATTCGTTATATTTGGGGTCTCACAGGGGTGAATGCTTTCTATCAATGTCAGGGCCGTTTAAAGACGCACACGCTTTGCATCAGCTAATTCTAAATATATTTGCAAAAATTCTATTGATTAATCACTCTTAAACAGCAGCATCCTTTTAACAAGTTACGTAAGGTTCACATCGAGTTGAATTACATTTTTAATATTTATTTTAGGTTAGATTCTCATCGAATTGAATTGTATTTTTAATATTTATTTTTTAGTAACCTTCTCTTTATCATTATTGTTTCGCTGGCAGATATTTTTTATATATTTTTATTTTTTGGTATATTGTTGCAACTGGTTAAAAATAATACCATTTTTAATTAATTATTCTCCATCTATGGAGATCTTCATCTAAGATCTTTACAAAAATCTGTATCTGACCCTTTTTAAATATCATCGTCTAAGTTTATGTTTATATATTTATGTGTCTATGCGTACTAGGTTATCTCTGATCATGATTATAAATTTGATAAGTTTAGCTTCTATTAGTTTAAGTCAGTTTTAAGGTATTCAAATTCATATGCATCAAATGTAAATCAGCTTCATATTAAGGTATATTAATTAATTGATATGAATGTCGCACAGTTTTCGTGAGCTCTGTAGTACATATTTAATATTTTGTATTCCAATGTTCCCCTCCTTCAATCTGTTCTTTTTACATAATCATATGCAGGGTCTCACAAATTTATAGTTTATTTGTCGCATATTCTATGGTTTGTTGCTGTCAATTCATAAAATTATGTTAATTTTATATGAATTTTAAAGTCCCCGCCCCGAATGTATCCAATCAAATTCAACCAATTGAGCGAAGAAACCTAAAAAAAATATGTAAAAAAAATGTGTAAAAAAAAATTATAAATTCAAAATACAGGGAAAAAAATGTGTTTGCTCGTCCTCACCCCAAAGTTAGTAATGGGTGGCGATCGCAGGGTGCTGAACCTTAGGGGTGAAAGCGCGCGTGCGCACAGGCGCCTTTGACACCTGAAACAGACAATTGGAACTCGAGCAGGGTGCGCATTCTAGGGGAAGCTACCCCATTAGGCCGCAATGCGCGCTTGCGTTTGCCACTTGAAACGAGCTGCAAATTATAAAATCATAAAAAAGCGGAAAAAAAAACTTTACTATCTAAGGCACAATCAAAAAGTAAGTATATAAAAAAACTGGGTAGAGTGCGTCGTCAACTTGCGACGACGACTACGTTCCATAAACAGAGGCACAACTAATTTGCATAATTTCATGAAAAAAAGAGAATAAAAAGTGTAAAGAAGGTGTAGAAGAAGGTGTACGAGTCGACGAAAGTGAAGTTAACAAGTGGGGGGAGAGTGCGGTCCTCAAGAGTTGGCCAGAAGTAGCTGATTATCATTATTATGTATGCAAACTCAGGCGCAGAGGTCGAAAAACAATAGAATTATGAGGTGTTGAGCGTTGACTTGACTAGCGGAACGTCTATAAAAAAGCTACCTCAACTCACAACAACAACCTCAGCTATAAACAGTAAATAGAAACAGAAACAGAGTCAGAAACAGGGCCTAAAAACCCCGCTGTGCTTTTATCTCAGCCATCGCCTCGTAGCGCCTAGTTAACAGCCCTCTTGAAACAATAGATAGAAAGTTATGTGTTTCATGGTTAAATTTAAGTATCAAGATTGAAGATGCAGCAAAAAAGGAAAACTAAACGTAATCATGGCTAATAAAGCGGTAACTCGGACTTGACTTAGAATCTTGAATCTCGCAGTGCTCAACTTGGATTTTAGTTGGTTTCAGTTATTCGTGACCTAATCAAAAACCCAGTTGAGGAAGTGGAAATGATTCGGATGTTTTTTCTTCTAGCCAAAGGTGAAATTGTATTTTAATGATATGGTGGGACAGGCAAGGTAGTTAACAAAGTGAATTGGCCTAGGTAAGGGTATTTTGTTGAGTTAGGTTTGTGCGAGGAAAACAGTGCATTGTAGGCGACAAAGATATATAATCAACAGCTTCAACTGTGAATTAAGTTTGTTCAGATAATTGTTGACAATTTGTTTGATTAAATTGCTTCTCTTAAACCAACACATTTACTGAGTCACTATAATCTTGAGCTTTGCTTTCATAATTTCTACAATTGCAGTTATTTCGGCAAGTATTTATAAGCAACTTTTAATGAAATGTGAAAATACTTATAACTCAATTATTTAAATTAAATAAAATATTTTGCTTTACTTTAAGATATTGCTTTAGTACTTAAGTATTGTTTTTGCATATTTAGATAAATATTAAATTAATATGGTACGATTTTTTTTTTGTACTTTTCATTTGTACTTAATTTTTGCAGTTTATTTTTAATGACCCCTACCAATTAGACATCTGAAGATTTCAGCTTTTTGCTTTCCAACTATAAAATCTTTTCACCGAATTTCACTTTTTGTTGCTTATTATATTTTTTTTACCTGAAGTGTCATAATATTGCAATACAAAATAAAACGTTTGCTCTTCAATTAATCTGTATAATTAAACTTTTCCATAGTTTCACAGTTTTCATCGAGTTGTTAAGGATTCTTTATACTATCTTTGCACATCATTTTTTTTTCATCGTTTGATTCACCATCGTCATCTACCCTTCCGGGCTATAGCGGATATCTGATCTGTCGGATCACTGGCCTGACAGTTCAGGTGTTAATGACTCCTTTACAAGCAGAACGCGATACGCGGCCGATGTCCATTGTTAGAATGTTTTGCATGTCCGAAGTCCGGTTGAAATTAGTATGCTGCTTACAACGCGGGCGAGCAGCAGAAGAGTTCTATATAGGCCTATTGTTCTGGCCACCCCAAAAACAAAAGGCGGGTAGGCCTTTTGTGTGGCACGCTCATATCCGGTAGCTGGCCGGTGTCGCTATAATGCCATATAATGGCTTGATAAACTGAAAAGGTCTGTGGTTGCCTCGTGTATGGTTGTTGTTGTCGCTACAACACGCATCGAACATGTTCAAAACGATCGTCGCACAGTTCCGGGGTTGAAGCGGATTGAACCGCGAGCTGGAGTTGGAACTTGAGCATTGGAAGTTGGAAGTTGCAGTTGAGCCTATGGAGTTGTTGCCGCCACGCACAGACTTCAGTTTGAACGCATACGTCGTGCTGTTAGGTTGTATATACGCGGGGTTACCTGGGTTTTATTAAGCTAAACTTCTAGTGCAAACGTGAAAATACGAAACGAAACGAACAAAAATATTTAAACACACGAAATTATCATAATTGGTGGAACTGTAGAATCTTTTGTATCTTTGAGATACAAAATAAAATTACTTAATTTAAGCTAGTATTTACTACAATGTGCAATACAAATGCTTTAAAAAAGTGAAAAACTATAACAAAACTACCTGTTCAAAGATTGAAATCGAGAAAACCCTACATTAAACGCGTTTGTGTGCTTGTGACTTGACCTAAGCAAACAAAAGATCGCACAGACAAGATTCAATTTAACTGGAGTACCTGCAAAGCGAGACAGAAAGAGAAACATAACTTCCCAATCTGGTAGTTATTCTTCCATCTCCTTCGCTGCTGTTGGCAGGAACTTGGTTTTCTAACCTTTCCTCTGTCTGCAGAGGACTTGGACACTGACCTAACCTAAAACGCGTTGTGTACCTGTGTGAGAACTTGAACAAAATGAAATATCTAACGCACACACATAAGGAATCCTACACATTGGTTGCCCGCAAGCGGTATATGAAGAACCTGCTGTACGTATACAACGATTTCTAAAAACCATATATCATTTCAACTGAAATATCGTGTACAAATATTGACGCATGCCGCGTGTGATATATGCGAATTTTATGCAAATTGGCCGCGACTATGTTTTGAATTTGAAATACGCTTTGATTAGGCGCACAAATTTCGCAAATTTCTGTTAAGGGTTTCGCATAATTCGCATTAATTAAATGCAATTCAATTTGAGGCGCATCGCACTTGAAAAACGCGCCCCGCAATATAGTGTCATACCCGAGAGATGCGCATAAAATATGTAAATTTCATTCGATATCAAGCATAATGTCAGCCTGCTGTTTGTTTTGTTTTGCTTTGCTGCTTTTGTTGCCTTTTTCCCTTTTGTGTGTGGTGCAGCAAACAAACCGCAATTGACACAAAAAAAAGAATTACAAAAAATCTGCACATGAGTTATGGTTTATCAATGCAAAAATAGCTGAGAGATTGCAAACTGAGACCTTTGGCTAATTTTCTTAACCCTTTTATTTTCCCCCTTGCAGAAAAGTTTCTTTGTCAACTTTGTCATTTTTCCTTAGAGTCCGTATGTTAAATTGTTAATTAAATTTATGATTAATGAATAGGTTTCGTAAGGTAGTGTTAATAATGATGATGATGTTGTGGATGATGTAGCAGTTGTTTCCTCAAACCCTGTTTTCAATAATGCATTACAAACAATAATGCATTACATACAAGGCGCCCGAGCAGGGACCAAATTGTAAGGCGATACCTTAACACAGCAAAAAAAAAAAATATATATATATAAAAATAGAAATCCCTTAACCCTTTTTTACCCTTGGCACCCCAGGCTGTGCAAATTGTCTCTTGTTTTTTTCCAAGTATTTTTTTTTTGCAAATCAGCAAAGTCAACAAGAGTCTAGAATTTGGTACTTCTCTCATTGCTTATCGATTTGAGGGGATCGTTAGAGCACCGTTAGGCGTTAAGCCCACTGAGAGAAGTTGCATATCTGCAGCGATCTGTGGACAATAAATCACCTGGGCAAACCCACACAAGCAACCAAAACTTCTCATCGACTCGAAGAACTCACTGAGTTCAAATGCGGTTAGTTAAAATTTGTTTCGCAGACACCAACGCAAAAAACAAAAAACAAAAAAAAAAACAACAGGCGGGTCAGCTGGCGGTTTAACTTGCGTGGTTTTCAGTTTTTTTTCAGTTTGAGCCCGCAGCGTTCCTGATGGGCACTGAGCGGGGCAGAGGGCAAATGGACAGCCGACATGCAAGCGGCATAAAAAAGAAGCAGCACGGCGGCATATATAATTAGAAGACTGCGGATGTTGCATTAGCAACCAATCAAAACAATTTGTTGCGCTTGCAGAGCGGCTCAGCGACGAAAGACGCTAGCGAAACGCAGCTAAAACGCGAAGTCAGTGAGCATAGGTAATAAGAATTGGAGAGGAAGTTGCATTAGCAAGTGATCGATATAATTACCGCGAACAAGTCGCTGGCGTTTTTAAGTGCCGTGCGATTTTAAACGCGCGTAAAACGCACACAAAAATTGTGAGTTTCAGTCAGATAACCGTGGCCGCATTAGTAATTACATCAAATGAGCAAAAAACCAAAAACGCGTTCAACTCGCACGATAAGCAGCAGCAGACGTAATTAAAAGACTGTGTAACCAAATCGCGTCATCCGAGCAACGTAACAAAACCGCGCACAAGTCGCGTGCGTTTTTAAACACTCACCTGAATGCTGGTGCTATTATAAACGCGCTTGTAATACTTCCAATTGGCATTTAACCTACTAACACTAACACAGCCGTCGTTTGCTTCACTTAGCCACAGTTATCAATCCATCAATGCGAATGATTCGCGCTGCTTGCACGCAGCAGCATCCATCGCTCAATTTGTCATGTTGGGCTGTCAAATTTGTTGGGGAAATGCGTCGCGAATTGTATTTTTTGTTTAATCAGAGGTTTGCCACTTGGTTTGTTTATGTATTTGCTAAACCGCGAAGCCAACCTGAGCTGCGCAAAGCGTCCCACATCATTTTGGCCATAATAGCAAATTAAGCAGCAGCCGCAACTTTTGCTGTTGTTGTTGTAATTGCCTTGGGCAACAGCACTCTGATTGAACCAAGTGATTGCACAGCTCTCAGCTTTGCTTATGACCTTGTGGATAGCAACAAGCGACTCACCCACGCGTTTTAAAACGCGCGCAGAACTTTTGCAATCGAGTTGTAAAAACTTTTGGCGTAATCAGCCTCAGTTCTTTATAATTACCTGTCGCTGGGGCAACACCTTGAACTGACCTGCTAAAAAGCGCGCCAAACCAACTTCATTTAATTTTCTTTTTTTTATATTTTTTTGGAATGGGAATGGGGAGGCACGTGGCTTTTGCGCGTGTCTGTGCCACATCAATTAAGAGCTTGTAAATAGTCCTGGCTAACAGACTGTCGGAATATGCTTCATTAATATGCAAAGTGGCCTCTTCACCTTCACCTGTCGAGTCGCCGTTGCATTTTGTAGCGTGCGCGTATCTATGGTTAGCTAATCGTATCGCGTCAATTTTCGGCCCCCGAGTTTCGGGCGTCGATTTGTGTAGCGGATTGCCTACCTAACCTGGTGTATAGCGGGACTTTGGGGTCGTGCACTTCTAGTGTTCTTCGGACTTAAGCTCGCCGGATGGGGTGTGGGTTTTTCCTCATCCCACTATACTACACACTGTCACAAAAATAATAAGTGCACTGTACTGTAAACTAAAGAAAGTATAAAAATAAAGGTGTATCGGTACCGCACTAGTAGCATATTGGCCGCGCGTATAACTGATCGATGTTTAGGGTAAACGAGATGTTGGGCTACCCTATTCTGTACCCACCCTGCCTTGGTAGCGCCGTGAGAATCCTATGGCTACCCCTTAATCAGACTTCGGATCAGTTCATGTTGTTTTACTATACGCGAGTTGTTTCATATTGAACGCCGACGAACCAAACAGGAAATCACGGTTGAACCATTTTGGATTCAAGTTCACAATTCATTTATTACTAAAACTTTTTAAGTATGTTCGCATCTTCAAGATGTAGAGAATAACAAATTAAACAAATATGCTACGCCATATGTTGCCAATAAGGTAGCTTAAAACAGCATATATACAAAAGTAATTATCAATCGAAAATTGTTAAATGGCTTAGCTGAAGACTAACCATTTACATGTCACGCGCTGACACTTTGTGTTTTTAGGTTTTTACTCACAGGTATTTAATCCATCGTAGAGTTCGTTGGGCCCATCGACTCGCCAATGATGTCGCTGTGAAACAAAAAAAATAAACTTCCTAACGAAAGTTGGCAGGCATATGCAGCAGCATATACTTATATAAATATATTACTTTACGTTACTTAACCTAAGTTTACTGTATACAATTTACAAACTATATTGATTCATTTTGGTGTACATGAGTACATATAAAGAATATAATAGAAAAATAAAGTTTAAAGATTAAATGCACTCGATCATTGAGGTTTGGAATCACGCTCTTCTTCGTGAGAGAGATGTGTCCACCTGTGCGCAAGACTCTAGGTCTCCGCGACTGACGGATATGGTTTACAAAAAAAGAAAAGGTTGATTTGATTCAATTTACAGCGACGTGGCGCTACTGCTGTGGGTTGACGAGCTTTCAGTTGCTGATTTTATGGCACCAGTGACAATCCTTAAACTTGGGTGTTCCGGGAGCGTCTGGGTTGTTCTCATACAGACATCCGAACTACTTGATAAACTGTTGGGTACAGCTTGAACGTATTTTATTTAAAACTCTTGTTCGCGTATACGAATTGCAGAGCCGACCGACCACGCCAGGTGCTACAAGAATAAAAGCGTGCAAGCGCGGCAGCGCGGGCCGGCCGGCGGCTATGTTCTGACTTTGCCTGTAATTAACACGGGTATCAGCAAAACAGCTCTAATAATACTGTATCAAAAATATCACCTGTTTATTTAGGCCTGTATATAAAAATGTCACTGGACAGTGATAGTTGGTTGCACTTAGTGAAGATTTTCTTAACACTTGTTAATTTATTCGTAGGTTAAATAACCTATCACTATATAACATAATTGACTTGCACTTAAAAATCACGTCCGCTTGCAGAGAATGTTTGACTTGTAATAAATCATGCCACGCGTCTGTACGCATGCTTGCCGAACTTTTCGTTTCTTACAAAGCATAACTAAAAAGTTTACAGCAATCGCGATTAGCTGTTTAATCGCCTGATCTGTTTGCAGATTCTTTCATTCCACCCGCTCTTAGCGTAGACGAACTGTTGTCTGCACATGCAGGTGTGAGTGAGACGGAACGAGCGGCTGATAAGAGCGGCAGATAAGAGTGGCAGATAAGAGCGCATCGCAAGCGTTAAAATGTGCTCTTTTCTGTCAATGCAAAAGCTGATGTAAATTATTGCATAGTGGGCAAATATTCAAATTCGGGAATGAATTTCCAGCTGCCCCTACAACACAGTTAATGCATCGAGAGTCTTATCTCGAGAGGTCGTTAACTGAAAAGACAGTCAGCTGGACGTTGTTTTAATTTTTAATGTCTTTAAGATGGTAGACACCTAATGATTTTCCTGCCTCATTAGCCAATTCATAGTACGTTGAACTTACTTTTCGGAGGACTTTAACTTTGTTGAACACGGGAGCCAATTTGCTATTAAATCTTTTCCCTGCGTTACTCTGAGCAAAATTTCTAGCGTAGACTATGTCACCAACTTTAAGTTGTACTGTTCTACTACGTAAGTTGTATTTATTAGCATTTGTGTCGTGTGCTTTCGAAATCCTTTCCTTAGCCTTAGTTCTGGCGAATTGCAGCGCATCGGGCCTCTTCAAACCTGTGTCATCGCTTACTGCGTTAAGCTGACGTAGAAGCTTGTAGTCACGACCATCCAGAATCATATTCTGGCCAAAACATAGAAAGTATGGAGAAAAACCGGTGCTGCTATGAATACTGGCTCGTAGAGATCCACTAATTCCACCCAAATTCGTGTCCCAATTAGTATGGTCGGTTCCGATATAGGCTCGAATCGCGGCCAACACAGATCTATTGAGGCGTTCGCTCGCGTTTGCTTGCGGGGAGTAGATTGCAGTGCAGATTTGCGAGATGCCGAAACGGGTCAGAAACGCTTTAAAGAAACCTGATCTAAATTGTGATCCGTTATCAGTCAGAATCGTTTCTGGGACGCCGAAAGTGTAAAATACATAGTTCTCTAAGTAATCGCAGATTCGAGCAGATGTAAACTTTTTTAGCGGATGCAAAAAGTGAAATTTTGTATTATGATCGACCACAATCAGAAGTCCAATGTTGCCTTGTTTAGACCTGGGGTATGGCCCCAAGAGATCCATATATAACTTCTGGAACGGTCTCTCTGATTTCATTGGCTTGCCCAATGGAGGTCTTAAAACTTGGTTTGGGTTTTTAGTGGTACTACAGATGGAACATTTAGACACATAGTTTCTTATCTGCGAAACCATATTGGGCCAGAAAAGAAAACGCTTCAATTTCTCAATCATTTTACCCGTGCCGCAATGAGCCGCGTCGGGAGGGGCATGTGCTCGGTACAATACTTCTGAAACTAAACCAGATGGAACCCAGAGTTTCCAAGATTGGGACTCTTGTATTTCATCTCCCGTGCTGTGTTCATTACGTTTATATACAAATCCATCCACGATACGAAGATCTGGTAATCGAGCTTGGTTTTGCTGTATACGAGCTATTAAATCCAGATATTCTTTCGAACTAAATTCGCTGGACGATAAGTCAATAATTGGTCCACTTCCCAAAATTTCGTCAACATCCTCGTCTCTTCTTGACAAGGCGTCGGCTACAATATTTTGAGATCCTCTTCGATGTTTAATCGTAAAAGAGAAACCCTGTAAACGGATTGCCCATCGGGCTAACCTGCCTGAGAGATCTTTTTGTCTCATCAACCATTGCAAAGATGCGTGATCAGTGATCACTACGAAATCCTGGCCTTCTATATACGCGCGGAACTTTAAAATACCCTTAATAACAGCTAAACACTCAAGTTCGGTGACCGAGTAGTTGCGCTGCGCCTTGGAAAGCTTAACTGATGTGTAGGCTATGGGCATTTCGGTGCCATCTTCGCTTTCTTGTGCCAGCACACAACCTAGTCCATGTAAGCTAGCATCACAAAGTAGCAAAAAGGGTTTTTCAAAATCGGGTGTTCTTAATATTGGAGCCGACGTTAGTCTGTCTTTCAAATGATTAAACGCCGCCTCTGCTTGGCTGTTCCACTCTAAAGGTTTATTCTTCTTTAACAAATCAGTTAAAGGAAGACTAATACTGGCATAGTTATCGACAAATCGCCGATACCATCCCGAAAGTCCTAAGAATCTTCTAAGTTGTTTAACGGTAGTAGGCACAGGGAATTCGTTTATCGCGGCAACTTTTCCGGGGTCTGTTCTCAACTGCCCATCGCCAATGATAAACCCGAGGTATTTTATCTGCTTCATGCAAAATTTTGATTTAGCAATATTAATTGTAAGATTCGCTTTACGAAAGTATTCAGCTATTTCTAACAAAAGATTCATGTGAGATTCAAAATCGTCAGAGAGCACTAACAAATCATCTAAATAGACAAAAACTCTTGTACGTAAATGAGCCGGAATTACAAGATCCATCAGTCGACATAATGTTTGTGCTGCGTTGCACAATCCAAAAGGCATAACCTTGTACTGGTATAAGGGCCGGTTTGGAATTGTGAAGGCTGTATATTGGCGAGATTTTTCCTCTAATGGTATCTGCCAAAACGCATGCTTCATATCCAGACCTGTTATGAATCGCGCTGGAGGAAGTCGACTAAGAATGCCATCTATGTGCGGGAGTGGGTAGGCGTCTTTTCTCGTACACTTATTTACTTCCCGTGAGTCTAAACAGAGACGGACCTTCTCTCCTCGCTTTACCAAGACACAATTACTGCTCCACGGACTCTTTGACTCTTCAATTATACCTAGAGCCAACATGTGCTCGATTTCAGTGAACATAAGTTTTTCTTTTGCAGGAGATATTGGCCAATGCCTTTGCAATAGGAACGCTGCCAACATCGATGTTATGCTCGTTGATTTGTATGCCCTAATCCGCTTTTCAATGACGGAATTTTATGGATACTTGCTGGCGAGGTTAGAATGTACTACTGGGATTTCTTCATCCTCGTCTTCTTTACCGACATCAGTTCTTGGACGTAAGTACGTCATCCATATTTACTCAACAACCAAAATTCTCCAGAAATCAATACCTAGATAAACGTCTTGTTTTAAATCAGCGATAATATATAAATTAAGGAGTTTTGTGACTCCTCTATAAGTCACTTCAGATACTAAACGACCAATTACCGGACATTCCGAATTATTTGCGGTTTTAATGCGACCTGAACACTTCTTTGCTTTTGTATGGGTGATCAGACTTTTTGCGGCGTTACCGCCCAAACAACTTATAGTAGCGCCCGAATCAAGCAAAGCTACATAACTTTGGCCTTCAATGTTAATATCTGTATACAAGCGATTGTCAGCGCTAAAAAATATAGATGAGATCAAATTTCGTCGGCTTTGCCGAACACTCTTCCAAAATATTCGTAATCGCAAAGTTGAACGTTTGGACTGTTTACGTTGCTGTTGAAAACAGCTAAGATCGCCAAAAATACGTTTTCTAGCAGCCGTATAATGAGCTAGTCGGACATGAAATGGTTGTAGGTGGTTTTTCGCAAGACTTGCTTCGTTTACTAAGTTACGATGTGCGTCTTGCTGACTCAGATCTGAAGCTGGATACGCTTCTGTCTGAGTGAAGGCATAACATTTTAATGTTTCGGATGCGACAGATTCGTGTTCGTCTGCGCATCCCTTTGAAAGTTTCCCGAAGGGTTACAAATTGAACACTTGGGCTTAAAAGTATCTTTAGAACCACAACCGTAGCAAAATATGGTTCGTGGCTCAAGGCAATCGTCAAAACGATGTCCCTGTTTTCCACAATTCCAACACTTTAGAATTTTGCGCTGAAGTGCAGACACTTCAGGTTGCTCTTGTTCTATTTCTGAAACTACGGGACGGTAAGAATAATTATTTTTCTGATTCGACGGTTTCTGTTGTCTACAAAACTGTTCATGAATACGCACCTCCTCTCTCAACCTCGATAAGCTACTAATACCTAAGTGCATCAGCTCATATCGGAGCGAAATTTTAGCATTGCGTACTAAGAGTCGGACTAAAGAATCTTCTGCAATCGAATTCCGTAATCGTCCTACCAATTTCTCGACGGCAAACTGATACTCTTCAAATGGTTCCTTTTCAGCCTGTCGTCTAAGATTTATCAATTCCCATATATCGGTATCGCTATCAATATCTTCGAATTTCTTACGAAACTCGATACAAAAGTCGTTCCAGGTAAAGCTAGAGTTGGCTTGGTGGAATTTCCAAAACCATTCATTTGCTTTACCCCCAAATAAGAGATGCAGGTGGTCACACAAAAGATGATAGTTACCGTGCAAGTTCTGTTTGGTTAGTGCCCGAATTCTATACAGAAAGTCTTCGGTTTGTAGACCGGTACGGGACCCATCAAATTTCAGGTGCCAACTTTGAATAACGTTTGCCACTTTTTCTGGCGGAATTAAAGATTGAACTGATTCTACATTGCTCCGCGGTGAGTTGTTTTGACTGTTCCGCGTTTGTTCGGTCGAGCGAATATTTACTGCAGCGGGTTGTACTCCTGTCGTGGCAGATGTGCCGGACTCATTTCTTCCCATCTGAAGTGAAGACAATTGTGTTTGAACAAGAGCAGCTAGGTGCTGTAGTAGCTGTTGTTGTTGTGATTGTACAACTTCTTGTACTATCCTAACTATATCTGTATGATTACGTTCGTCGGAGATATCGCCCTGTCGAGAATTTATACTTGCTACCACCGTTCGGAGAAGGAGCCTGAAAACTACGATTGGTGTGTCTAGTCGACATACCTCTCTGCGGATTGTTTTTTCTGCCTCGATTTATTCCTCTTCCACGAGTATTTCTGTTACTATGGGTATTACTCGCTGAAGGGCTATTTAAATTTGGGATTTGTTCTGGTTGGGATCCTTGTACTACAGCGCTTGCGGTGTTGTTTGCTTCGCTTAACTCTGCAGCCAAGTTGTTATTCGATAATGATAATCTATCACGGGTGCAAGGTTGCTTACACACCGGACAAACATTTGCATTTTGCAGAGCTTCTAGTATGCATCGGTTATGGAACTTATGTCCGCAAGGTGAAACTGCTGTCAACTCAAAGTTGTTAACCACGTCATTGCAACATCCGCAAAATGGATCTGCTTCTTGTAGCGCACTCTCTGGACTGTGCGTCACTGGCATTTTAATTATATATTTTTAATAAATTTGAAAGAAAATATTTATTATATGGTTCGTCGTTCTTTTCAATATGAATATCAACTGCACGTATAATTTGTTGATGTTGTTTGTACGCCTCTGCTACCTATTACAATTTGAAAGGTTCTATGGATCTGCTCTGAATTTCGTTGAACGTACTGGTCAAGCTTCTATAGGTGCTTGCTGACTCCGAGTACGACTACTGAAGTACAGAAACAGATTTGGCTAACGGAAAGCAATTAAACGTTGTAAATCTCTGCCTCTGCGTGGTCGACCAATCCACAAAAACGAATTGAAATCGCAATTTCCTGCGCAGAAGTTTTCTTGAAAATTAGACAACGCCTTCAAGAGATTTCGACTTTCGTATTACAAATGTGAATGTCTAAAATTTGAACATCAAAAATAAGCATCAGGATTGTTGCTCTTGTCGACCAGTCCGCGAATTTTCCGAACTGCAATCGCAATTCAAGAGTCAAAGTCACTGAACATAACGACGTCAAATCGTCGAATTACCCACATAGGTTGAATAACAAAATTTGAAAATAAATTGGATGTATAGATAAGAATAGTTGTCGTGGGGTGTCTGATACTCGCTGGTGTTGCTGCTTACCTAAGCTTTCATTCTCTTGCTTATGCACTTTACTAATTCCCAGTTTTAAAAAAGAATTAAATCAGCATCAGATTCGGGCCACGTTTTGGATGCTATTGTGGCGCTAGATTTCGGACTGCCCCACGTTTTGGGCGCCATTTGTGTAGCGTGCGCGCATGTATGGTTAGCCAATCGTATCGCGTCAAGATTTCGCCCCCGTCGGGCCCCACTTTTCGGGCGTCGATTGTATAGCGGATTGCCTACCTAACCTGGTGTATAGCGGGACTTTGGGGTCGTGCACTTCTAGTGTTCTTCGGACTTAAGCTCGCCGGATGGGGTGTGGGTTCTTCCTCATCCCACTATACTACACACTGTCACAAAAATAATAAGTGCACTGTACTGTAAACTAAAGAAAGTATAAAAATAAAGGTGTATCGGTACCACACTAGTAGCATAGTTGCCGCGCGTATAACTGATCGGATGTTTAGGGTAAACGAGATGTTGGGTTACCCTATTCTGTACCCACCCTGCCTTGGTAGCGCCATGAGAATCCTACGGCTACCCCTTAATCAGACTTCGGATCAGTTCATGTTGTTTTACTATACGCGAGTTGTTTCATATTGAACGCCGACGAACCAAACAGGAAATCACGGTTGAACCATTTTGGATTCAAGTTCACAATTCATTTATTACTAAAACTTTTAAGTATGTTCGCATCTTCAAGATGTAGAGAATAACAAATTAAACAAATATGCTACGCCATATGTTGCCAATAAGGTAGCTTAGAACAGCATATATACCAAAGTAATTATAAGTCGAAAATTGTTAAATGGCTTAGCTGAAGGCTAACCATTTACATGTCACGTGCTGACACTTTTTGTTTTTAGGTTTTTACTCACAGGTATTTAATCCATCGTAGAGTTCGTTGGGCCCATCGACTCGCCAATGATGTCGCTGTGAAACAAAAAAAATAAACTTCCTAACGAAAGTTGGCAGGCATATGCGGCAGCATATAAGTATATATATAGATTACTTTACGTTACTTAACCTAAGTTTACTGTATACAATTTACAAACTATATTGATTCATTTTGGTGTACATGAGTACATATAATAGAAAATAATAGAAAAATATAGTTTAAAGATTAAATGCACTCGATCATTGAGGTTTGGAATCAAGCTCTTCTTCGTGAGAGAGATGTGTCCACGTGTGCGCTAGACTATAGGTCTCCGCGACTGACGGATAGGTTTACAAAAAAAGGTTGATTTGATTCAATTTACAGCGACGTGGCGCTACTACTGTGGGTTGACGAGCTTTCAGTTGCTGACTTTATGGCACCAGTGTCAATCCTTAAACTTGGGTGTTCCGGGAGCGTCGGGGTTGTTCTCATACAGACATCCGAACTACTTGATAAACTGTTGGGTACAGCCCGAACGTATTTTATTTAAAATACTTGTTCGCGTATACGAATTGCAGAGCCGACCGACCACGCCAGGTGCTACAAGAATAAAAGCGTGCAAGCGCGGTAGCGCGGGCCAGCCGGCGGCTATGTTCTGACTTTGCCTGTAATTAACACGGGTATCAGCAAAACAGCTCTAATAATACTGTATCAAAAAAAATCACCTGTTTATTTAGGCCTGTATATAAAAATGTCTCTGGACAGTGATACTTAGTTGCACTTAGTGAAGATTTTCTTAGCACTTGTTAATTTATTTGTAGGTCAAATAACCTATAACTATACAATATAATTGACTTGCACTCAATAATCACGTCCGCTTGCAGAGAATGTTTGACTTGTAATAACACCATGCCACGCGTCTGTACGCATGCTTGCCGAATTTTTCGTTTCTTACAAAGCGTATCTAAAAAGTTTACAGCAATCGCGATTAGCTGTTTAATCGCCTGATCTGTTTGCAGATTCTTTCATTACACCCGCTCTTAGCGT